>OY756408.1:92500-692500 GCA_963576865.1 Anania hortulata | reverse complement strand
AAGACGAATGGACTGTAACGTGGGAACGATTTGTAATATGCAGACTTACAGACATACTCACGTGCAAGTATTATCTTTTGTGCCATATAGTTTCTTACTTTTGTTTTCAAAAATCCCTTTCCCATTCACTGTCGTTATTTCTAAAGTCATAATTGGCTAAGATATTATTTAGTTATTATCATCATCATCATCATCAGCCTCTAGAAGTCCACTGCTGGACAAAGGCCGCCCCTATACTACGCCACAGCGAGCGGCTCTGGGCCGTTTGCATCCAGCGGCGGCCCAATTAATTAAATATTAATGATTAGTAGGTTTTGTATAAAAAATGAGATTGGGTTTAGGACTCAATGATAAAAATTAAGGACTTTAATGTATCATTTTTGTCCTAACACTTCGAGTCTCTGCATATTAAGTTTGAACATCAAAAACCAATGCGTTCCACGTATCTCTACTGAGGCAGTAAAAACAACCTCCAAATAAAAAACCCATCTGGAGACTAAAGCAAATTGCCTCCAGGACGTTCCAGGAATACCGATTGGTTCCCTCGGGAACGCAATTGACCTTGGCCGTGAGAGTATAATTAGAGTACGTGAGAATTGAGTAAATGGCTCAATGGAATACTTTGTGATAAAGAAAATGATTTAATATCAAGATAGGGAACAACCCTTGATGTCCCAAGGTCAACTGGTTAAGTATGATTTATTTTTCTGTCAGTACCGAACCGTTTGTACTGGGCTATTTTAGACAATCTATTCTACTAAGTTAAGATATTAAGCCAGTGAATTTTCAATGTTGGACCATTTTGTTTTTTTCAAACAGGCGATTTTGTTTGGCGTTGCGTAAAATTACAATTCAGTGGTATTTGAATTACGATGTAACTATCTCAATGGCTTGGTGGAATGGCTCGTCAAATGACCTTGTGTAAATGGTTTTTAAGTTTTCAGCCTCTGTCAATGCATTAACTTACCCTAAAACAGACCATAGGTCTTATTTTTATCACACTTTTATTAGCTTTACTTAGTAATAAGCTAACTTTAAAATTAAATCTTGAATCAAGTTTTAAACCTACATCTAAGTGATGTATCGGTTTGACACTTTGTAAGTATCTGCCATTTGGATGAAAATACAAAGATAGTTATGACACCATGGGATTTGGTAGGGGGTACGAACGAAAAGCATGGTCGATCTATTTTAACCCGTTGAGGATTATAAGAACGCCGGCGGTCGCATAACAATGTAATTTCTATTGTGTCTCGTTCACACATGCTTGACAGGTTAATGGTTTTTATTTATCATTTGAAGAGCTTTAGAGTACAAGTTTGGTTTGTAGGTTGTGTTCTAATGTTTGGTGAAGTGATAAAGATCTGAAATTATCGTAATATCATTGCATTCAACGCCGCATCGAGTGTCAAGTGACTTGTCTCAAGCCAACTTGCTTTAGACCCGATAGCGTCTTGAAACCTGCTTCTACGGAAAGAGTAGCCTTCACTGAATCCAAGAAGAGCAATAAAAACTAAACACCCGTTATTTATTGTAAACACTATTTCAAAAATCACTCGACATTGGCAGAATCACTGCTCTGCTTACAGAGCAGGATTGAGTTCATAAAAAAAAATCTCCGTTGTGATGATCTGATGTTGGAACCAGGAGGTGCATGGTGGAATTCTTTAATGACTACTAGTAAAACATTCGTGTTTGGGCTCATTTGATTCGTCTTGTCAAGTCCAATACATATAAAAATGTTTTATAGTTTTAAAACTATTACATTAATTTTGTGATTAAATTGTGTTGTTTCTTACACGAAACTACTGTACATAATTTAACCAATAATTTTAAAATAGTCTAAAATATATTACAATATTCAGACATAATACTTATCAAATTTAGTGAATCATGACATTCATGACGTACCTACAGAAGAAGGAATTTATTTCTAATTCTCTTCCAATTTATATTATAAATAAGAAACTATAAACTACACACTTTTGTGTATATACGTGTAATGCCACAGTATTGGCGTTAATACTATACTAAAAAGTTGTTGAATAGGCACGAGAACTATCCCCTAAGAAATTTTGGGTATTTGGAGTTACACATTATACAGTGTGTAACAAAAAGGTGAAATAAAACTTTAAGGGGTTATTCTACGGCTAAATTACATCAACTTTTTCTATGGGACCAACATCAAAATATAAAAACAAAAATTGGCGTTTCCATACAAACTGATGCCAGCTGGTCGCGTTTTAGTATGGGAAAGTGTTTTTTTTTTGTGATTTCGATGTTGGTCCCATAGAAAAAGTTGATGTAATTTAGCCGTAGAATAACCCCTTAAAGTTTCATTTCACCTTTTCGTTACATCCTGTTTAAGAGACATTTCATTAATGCTGATTGTAATGAGGATAGAGGTAAGTCTATTAGGCTAAATACGTATCTAATTAGTGCTATGAGGAGCGTCATTAATGATGATTAATGATTATTTTCAAGCAAATTATGGATAAGACTGGGAAATATTCACAATAAAATACAGAAAGCAATTGCCTTTTTATTAAAATGTTCGTTGGTCGTCCGTATTACCAAACTGTAAATAAGTAATTCTTATTAAAGTAATTCTTTGTAATCAAAAAGCTGTAATGACTTATTTACCTGTCTGTTCCAAAATTCATACTATCTACCTCAGTCCATAAATAAATCCAATAGAAACAACTTTAACAACTATAAAACCGTGTCCACACGTTTCACAACGTATCTCCTTTGCTTATCTTATACGCTTGATACGAAATGATACGCGACCATGTCAGAAGAATTACAAGTATGTACTATTCTAGGAATACTACCCCGCTATGATTATTTATGTATTATTTGAACTTTATTTGCCAGATATACTATTTTTTTATAAAAGGCAGACTTAATGTCAAGGGTATGGGCGGAAAAGGGCCTATATACTGACGAAATGATTATTATGGGACATACTGTGTCTGTTGACTAGGCTAAAGATAAGGGGGGGGGGGGGGTTAACGCAGGGGGTATAGAATGCCGCATAAAACTAAATAACTTGAGGCTAGCTAAACGCCATGCATGAGGCATGCTATGCTTGTTATGACATTAAATATACCCATGTAGGCAATTAAAAAAATTAGGAGGAAAGAGAGGAAAATTACCACCGACAAGAAAAAGAGAAGAAGTTTGGGGGAGACTTGCCGAATTATGGTCGGCGGTATAAGTTGTGGTGTGGTTTCGGTAAAGCGATGATAATGCAAATTGCAAAGCTGCTAACGACAGATAGAAAAGAAAAGCCATGGATAGGGTTTAATGGCGTGCATTTGAAGCTACCAATGTCCAGCAGTGGAATAATAATGATGATGATGAGCGGTGGTAGGTAATATGACTAGATTCTTAATATTTCTAACCAAGTGATCAAAACAAATGTTGAAAACTGGTTTACTGAAATATCTGGGAAATGCTAAATCGTAAAACTATGAATATAAATCAATAAATAACATTTGAGGTTTACGATCCTGTTTGAATTTTAAATCGGTGTGAAGCGTTGTTATTGGTGCGACGAATTGGAGCTGATATTATGCTCTTGCGCAGTACTCAGTTTGCTATTTTATTTGTCTTTGGTAAGTTACTCGTATTTTATTATTCATTACACACAATTTCGCAAAATAGCTCATAGGACCGTTTAATTTAAATACATATTTTTTCTAAAAGTTCTGAATAAATAAAAAATATATCAGATTGATTTTGACGACAGTCTGGTGTAGTGGCTCGCGCTTCGGGCTACAAAGCCAGCGAGCGGTTGCGGGTTCAAATCCCGTAAGGGGCAAATGTTTGTGTAATGAGTACATAACTAAGTCATGGATGTTTATAAAAGTATGTAAGTATGTTTATCCGTTATCTTGTCGCCATAATACAAGTTTTGCTTAGTTCAGTCTAGATAATTAGTGTGATTGTGAAAATTATAGTTTATTGTAAATTATTTATTATTAGGTACTATTAATTTCCAAGTCACAGTTTGTATTTTAAGAATACAAAACGCTTGGTAAGAATAGATGAAGTTTCTTAGGTCATATATCTATTTTTTCCACATGTTTCTATTAGACCCAGTAAGGGTTTTATGGCAACAAAAAATATTAAATCTAACCGAAAAATTGGAAAATTTGAGAAAAAACTGAAAGTGCTTTTTATAGGATATGTACTACTACTTCCGCGTTTGACAACTGATTGTCAATTTTATACAAACCTACATTTAATTTACTTAACTGTTTACTAATTTTTAGGGGTCCGTAACTCAAAAAGTAACAAGGAACCCTTGTAGAATCACTTCGTTGTCCGTCTGTCTAACAACGAAGTGATGAAATGCACTATTGTCTTGGATGATAATGATGACACATGATTTCATTATCATAAATCATCATGCCAGCCTATTACAGTCCACTGCTGAACGTAACCCCCCAAAGAGCGCCAAAGATCACGATCTTCCGCCTTTTTTATCCAGCCACTGCCAGTCATCTTCAAAGGTCATCGGTCCATCGAGCTGGGGGGCGTCCTACACTACGTTTGCCAAGGCGCGGTCTCCATTCGAGAACCCGTTTACTCCACCTTTCATCGGTTTTGCGATAGTTGTGGCCAGCCCACTACCTTAATACTGATACATGATTTAATATTATTATTTTAGCGGACATAACACTTGCCAGCATAGCCAATGGCACCATAGAAGATGTAAACAACAATTTAGATGTAGAAGCAATCAACCAAAAACTGGACAAAGATATTGAAGCAAGAAGATATCAAAAAAAGAAAAAATCAAAGAGTGACAGATCAACATCTTCTTCCTCTGGGGAAAGAGGTAAGATATTAATAATATGTACTAAACAGAGGGTTAACTGGTTTAGAGTTATGACTGTAACACTGTTACACGTAAGAAATTAATATACCATTCACTTTTGTTAAACCTTTGACAAAACATGAATATCTGAAACTAGCCTGGTAAAAAACACGGGCGTTTTCAATTGCCATTACTTTTGTTAGTTCATTAGATTTCATTTTAATAAAGGAACTGTTATTATAAAATGTTTAGGAAATCTATTTACACTTCTCACTTTAAATTCAAGGTCAATTGCCGTTCATTTCCCCGACTTGTTCCGTCAGCGATTGGCTGGAAAAGCTTTAAGTCTGGTGTGTTTGTCTAGCCGGGGTGCTATCCACAAACTTAAGCAGCGCAAATACCCTCACCTGTTCTACTTAGGTTTTGGAGAGTTCAAAACCATTTTCACCCTTATCACAATGAAACTAGACTGGTTTTGAAGCGATAGTCGAGCGACAAGCAAATATAGTGGTTAAGTAATACTTGTTGGTGGCGTATTTAAACAACCTCTTAATTCTGCATTCGATTTTGGTTTGCCTACGAAGACATTGGAAAGCCAAGATTGCTTTTGAATGCATACGATAGAGAAATTGTTGTAAACAGTGACTCAGTTACTTGAACCAATTTTGAATGATGCATGCAATTAAAGGACAGATACTATTTATTGCACAACTGCACAATTTAAGAAAAACAATTGAAAAGTTAATATTTCCAGTCACAAGTTTAAAAAACTAGGCAAACATTTTATTATCATCCATTCATAAATTTTCAGCGTCGTCCAATGACGGGTCAGGAGGAGATTCACTGGAAGGCTCATCGTCTAGCTCATCCTCAAGTGACAGTACGAAAAAAAAAGATTATAGGCCAAAATCCAGCGCTGAAAGAAAAGGATGGTAATTGTCATCAATCAATACTCATAAATTTTTCCAACAATTATAACAGTTATTCGCTGAAACTAGCGTGAATAACGGACAGACATACAGACAGACATGTATTTAAACATGATATTCAAATGCATGACTTAGGTACAAATGTTCATTATGTTCCATAATCTCGTCCTCATTGTGTACAATGTAGTACGCACTTTTTGCTACTGCACTGATTACAATCTTCAAAGTTAGGCGCGTGCATGAACGCGTCAATAAACTAAAAAATAAATAACCGGAACGTGCCCGCACCGTCACCTATCAATGTCATCTGTCACCTGTCAATGTCATTGTACTTTTTTGTACACAGCACTGAAGACATAAATATTTAGATTAAATTAGTTTTTAAACTAATTAGTGATTTACAGCTTACATAAATGAAAAAAACCAAGAAGAAAATACGGTGATGTTTGTGTAAAAGTATGGTGGCTGGAAAACAAAACTTGTCAGTTGAATTTGTGAAATTGTTGGACCGATACCTCGGCTCAATTATTACGATTACTACGATTTCTATCACCACCACAGCACACTAACTTTAGTGTTATTATATTTATAATATCATCACCATCACCATCATCTCAGCCTATTACAGCCCACTGCTGGACGTACGGGAAGGACGCAAAGAGCGCCAAGGAGTACGATCTCCTGCTTTGATACAAATGTATCTAGCCATATTCCCGAGTTCGTCGGCCCATCGAGTTGAGAAGCGTCCTACACTACGTTCGCCGAGACTTGGCCTCCACTCCAACAACATAATCAGCCAGAAATTAATCATGAAAACAAGGAGTCTGTGTGACAGAGTTGCGTTATTCTTCAGCCCGCAAACGAGACAGAATGAATGACATCGGAGCTTTCACGGGAGGTTGGCCGTGGTGATCATTAAGTTCATTCTAGTTGTCTCTCATGTCTCAGAATGAATGACATCGGAGCCTTCACGGGAGGTTGGCCGTTGGTGATCAATATGTTCATTCTAGTTGTCTGTCATGTCTCCGAATGACTCCACAGAAACTGCTCTGTACAGAAGCACTGGCCTTTACGATGGAGTGGCCAGTGGGTTTTTGTTCAGTCTGAAGCGTCTCCTCGAGGGATTCCTCCTGAGACGTAACATTATGGCTCTAGTCTTCATGAAGAGTTGACCATGAGACCGATACAATGTTGCACCAGAAATATACTACAAAGGATCTGTAATAGCATAAGGTAAGTTATTAATATTATAAAATTCTTCTAGCGCATCATATGTACCGAGAGAACAATTATTCCTCTTTTCTGTCTCGCAGCAGAATTATAACACTTCCACTTGCTTTCACGAGGGGTTAGCCTGTGGCTTAAAATTTTTGTTATAATATTGCGGGTCTGCAAATCTTATAAGGTTGACCAGAGACCGACTTCATTAATTGAAGTTGAAAATATAGTCGAACACAAAAGTATCAAGACGATACATATCTTCGAATGCCACTGAAGAAAAAAAAGAGAGGAGGGAGAATATGGGTACCGAGACCATGAGGTAATGCCCTCCGTCTTAGTAATTTTTTCAACTTAACACTTTGACTCTAAGGAGGCTATGAAAGAAGCTCCTTTGCCTGCTGATATTGAAGGCTTAAGGAATTCTGAGTCTTGTGTAAACAAGTCATATACTTACCTAGACAATTTCAGTCTTTTTATAAAGATTTTAAGTTTTTAATAATTTCATCAGTTGTTACTATCAAATTGGGCCTTTGGCAACCATTAATGGTACCAAGACAATCTGTTGGTCTCAGATCTGCTTGTCTTATTCTGCCCCATTTATATACATACAAGTCAATGATAAATAGCGCTTTTACAAATTATGGTTTATCTCGGTGTGGATTTCCACAAGTTTTTTACCACAAGTAATTGAGATACTTCTTGATGTTGGCCCAAGAGGGCAAGACTTTATAAAGCATACCATAGAAAACAACCTGTTTATTCCAATAGTTCATGTAGTTATGACCATATTAAGTTTTTTTTTTTTTTCTCTTATATTTTACTGAAAAGCTTAAATAAATAAATAAACATTACTTGACATTGCTAATTGATATCTGTGACTTAAAGATCATTAGTCCACTTGATTCGTGAAGTACCTTAACGTAAAAGGTCCCAGGTTCGATACTCTGGTCGAATGACCCTGGTGAGATACATTGTCTTGTACCTCATAATACAGGGAAGTTGACTCCCTGTTTGGAGACCATGACAAATTGATGCTGGCTGGTGCATGTTTGTATGTTCCTATACAACTGATATGGTATCCCATTTGTGTAACTTATAATATTAGATCTGGTTACAACCGGGTAAACCTTAAATTCTCATAGTATCAAGTTAATTCTCAAGATTCTATAATAATCTATGAAAGCAATTAAAATTTAACACTGTTACTGACTTAAGGTTATTATTCTAGCTGATCGCCATGGCTAGTTAGATTATTTCTAGTCTTCATCAAGTGAAATAAAGACACACTCAAGATGAGTGTTACTTACAAATAATGTGAGTGAAGATCACTGTTACAGAAATGGAAAAATAATTCTCCTTGTTATCAACAAGATAAAAATTACCATAATTAAAAACTTTTTTAACTGTAACTGTATGTTATATTCCAATATTTTCAGTCAGTAAAAACCCATGGAAAGATTTATGCAGCTTTATTTACAGGCAAAAATGTCGCACCATAATTGATCCTTATGTACTTGTCATAAGGTCGAAAACCAATTATTTTAATTTTTAAGTAGGTACCTGCTACCTTTGGAAAAGTAAGAGAAATTCAAAACTAGATACAAAGTTCCAATGATAACTTGAATTTTCAAATCTGACCTAAATATATTTTTAATATATTTTTGTTATAAACTATATTATTATATTTCTAGACATTTTATTATTTGTGAAAATGTTTGATACCAAAAATTGAAGACAAAGATAAATAATCATCCAATCATTAAATTATCAAGATACTTAAATAGATTCATTTTAATAGTTCATATTTAAATAGATGATTATAATAAAATATGATTTATTAAAACATAATTAAAAAAAATTAAAATTGTATCCATGAAACTATAAACTTCATAAAAAATATACTACTGACTTAAAATTATTATTTAAATTAAGGCATGAATCTTACAATTATAATTGAAGATTGTCAAGTACCTATGTAAGTCTATGTATAAATAATTTTATTAGATATTAAATTACCATGTAAAGCAAAAATGGAGATGATAAATAATGACAGAAAATTTCTAACTTAACTTAAATGAAAAAAAAAAAAAAAAAAAAAAAAATTGATGAGACGATAGAGGCATTGATCAGTGGCAATAATTAAGGCAATGCAGGTAATAAATGTTGCCTTACCTTGTTATTGGACTAAGGCTGTAAGGCTGCTACAAGTATTTTGAACCGGAGTAAACTTTCTATCTTATCCGACGTGATGTATTGGTAAATTATTACTTATTTAATTATTATTTTTTATTAGCTTACAAGAATTGACCAGTCATTGAATCTTTTTATAAATAAGTATTCAGACTGTTTCATTAACTTATTAATATCCCCTACCAGGGATCCACACATAAAGTGCAGGAAGTCTCATACTGATTTCCAGCCATACAAGTGTAACACATATAACGGTTTTCTAAGAAGATGAGTAAAAATCAATCTTTCTCAGTAAAATAATGTTGAAACTATTGTCAACAAAATAGGATCCCTACTGGAACAATACTAGTAGTATTTGTATATAATTTCCTTATTTATAACATATAATTAATGAAAAATTTGCGATAGTAAACATCCATATTATTTTTTTTAGTTTCCTTTACTTTGGAACTACCTACACCTTGAACAGGAGTTATTAAGAATACCTAAGACTAATTTATTTACATAAAAAATTGTATTACAGACAATGATAACTTAAAAGGTTACTAGATTTTCTTATTATATAAAATAAAATAAGTCTTTTCAGAAGAAATACTAGCTTAACTACCTACTTGCACATCGATAAATTTACCTTGTTAGGTAACCATATACTAAGTATGTACTACATACTACTGGATAAATGAGACGGATATTAATAGTTCAAAGCATTGGCTCCATTTCCATGACAACTTATTAAACTAGCTGTTGCCCCGCGATTTCGTTTGCGTGATCTCTAGTTTATTCGTAAAGAATATACCTACTTAATAGCGCGGGGTATTTATTTAAAACTTTATGGCACAAACTTAAAAGTGTACAACAGGTGGATTATCAGTCTCAGTCCCAGCAAATCTATAAATTCATAAAGACTTACAGTTTTAACAAAAATAAAAGAGTATTGCAATTAAAGTAAAATTTGCTATTTTCGATTTTATAGAATTCCTACACATTTTTTGGCCCACCTGTATGGTATAAAATAGGTACAGGTTTGTGTCATCAAATGGGATGGGACTGTATCAATATACATGGTTGTATTAGCATACGGGGTTATATCATCATACAGGGTTGTATTATCATACAGGGTGTATCATCATACAGGGTGTATCGATATACAGGGTTGTATCGATATACAGGGTTGTATCGATATACAGGGTTGTAACGATATACAGGGTTGGTTGATTAATTCCAATGAATTAATCAAACAACTATATCCTTGTTAGATAAAACTTGAATTAAGCATCTACCAATAGATAGTTAATAAAATAAAGTTTTATCATGTGCGAAGACTTTAGCAAATCATATAAATGATCATAATAAATGTTTATATTGCTTTGTCGACACAACTTTCCTCTTTGAACATCTACATTGTACACAATGAGGACGAGATTATGGAACATAATTTATATGATCGGACTAACTTACCTAGTGACGTCCGATCCTCAATTATGTGAAGTAATCTCGTCCTCATCCTATCCCCAGCCCGACCCAGTTAGTATGTATTTATCAATCCTTAAAGTACAAAAAAGATTATATGCTATAAATACCTACATACTACTTAGTTTCCCTTCTTTTTGAAAGTTGTGTCCAGTTTTATCCTTTGAAATAATGACATTGACAGGTGACAGATGACATTGATAGGTGACGGTGCGGGCACGTTCCGGTTATTTATTTTTTAGTTTATTGACGCGTTCATGCACGCGCCTAACTTTGAAGATTGTAATCAGTGCAGTAGCAAAAAGTGCGTACTACATTGTACACAATGAGGACGAGATTACTTCACATAATTGAGGATCGGACGTCACTAGGTAAGTTAGTCCGATCATATAAATTATACTTATTAAAGGTTAAAGCCTGCAAGCACCAGGTTTTGTATCCCAAACGAACATCTAGATGAAGATGGTCGTCATAATTCATTTGAAAATGATAGATGAAGAAATCATAATTTTATAGTTGAGGTATTTCACTGTATTATTCATTAACTTAAATCACTAGCTTTTGGGCACGGCTTCGCCTGCGTGGTGTTTAATTTAATACAAAAATCCAAAACTCCATCACCAGCAGATATGAAGCGGTGGTAGGGCTAAGCTATAATTTGGTACGTGTTAAATACCCGGAAGAGGGCCTATCTGAATAAATGACTATTATGTGTGTAGCATTCGGTTGACTAATAATGATACCATCGTTGCTGACCTGATGATGAATACTATTTAAACCTTCGTGTTTAAGCTCATGTATTTTAAACAGGTCTTATACATCATCTAATTAAGTATGTTATCTATTTTTTAAAGTTTATTAATATTAATAAACAAAGAAAATATGGCGTGACAGTAGGTTAACCTGACGAGGGATTGGGAGTCATTTGCGATAGATAGAGATAGATGGAAGAGTCTGGGGAAGACCTTAGCCTAGCAGTGGGATTGAATAGGTTAAAAAAAAGTTATATTTGAAGAATTTCTCAATGTTAAATCATTCATTCATGTCAGCCTATTGCAGTCTACTGTAAACGTAAAGCCTCCCCCTAAGAGCGCTAAAGAGCACAATCTCTTTTTAATTCTTAATGTAATTTATTTAAATAATTTTGTTGGAAAAAACAACGGACATCAGTTACACAATAAACAAAAAGATAAAACTAGACTAATATCTTAAGGCTTTTCACAGGAAAAAGTGGCATCGTAAATGCCATCCGTGCCCTGAAGATATGGTAATGAAGTGGAAAGACCCGCGGATTAATTGGATCTGCGGCGCGTACCAGCGCGCGCGCAGGTCTTTCAAGAGCTTGTGTATGATGCACTTCAGAAACTGCCAGGATGGAACTAGTGAGTATCGATAAGGGCACGCGCAGGTGAGGGACTTGTTTCCGCGTATAGGACAAGTCCCTAAAGGACATCACGGACTTGAAGATCCGAGGTCCCAAGGACTTCACACAAAAGTGTGTGACGGACTTGACGCACTTGGTGTGCTGCCAATAGTTTGCCGGAAATTTGATTTAAAGACCATGTGAATGAAATTACCTTAAGTACTTTTCGTCGTCTGGTCTGTCAAAGTGCTCGGTTCTCTGGCGGACTTTTTGTGCGTTCTTTTAGTCCTTCGTGTGCGTTAGCCGATGTATAATAAGCGATCTATTTTGAGGGACAAAAAGTATCTTGAGGATTATCCCTTGCCTGCGGCTATGGTATTATATATTATGTGATATAGTAGCACGTTCGCTGTGTGCGATAGGTACTATAGTGTTACCTACTAACTGGACAAACTTAGCAGGCCGGTCTACTCTTCATATAGGATGATTAGGAAATTATGTACTTCCTTTGAAATGAGTAATCAGCTGCAAATTTAGAACATTTTAGACTTTACTTTATAAAATTATATGCGAAATTAACTCTTGTCTGTGAAAAGATAGATTAGACATTGGAGAAGGACATAGGTTACTCTTTATAGCAAAAACTGATTCGATTTTGATGAAATTCAGTACGAAAAAAGCATGAACCCTGGGAAAACACATAGGCTACTATTTCTATCTACCTATTGGAGTAAAAGGGGGTGACATGGCATATTCCACGCGGGCTGCAGCAAGAAGAAGAGAAATAAAATTACTGAACACTAGCTGTGTGTTTAGTATACATTTTTTTTTCTTCTTCTTCTTCTTAAATGACTGCGAATAACCCGTTTATAAAATATCTATGATTAATATATTTCTTTGTCAGTGTTTATCAAGATTCACGAACACCGTTGTACAGACGATGACCCCAAGGAAAAGAAACCCCATGGGGACCACTTCTTCTACGATTATAAAGTGCGCCTGAGCAAAGAGTCGGCCTCGTCTAGTAATAGTGACAGTGCTTTAACAAGCAGTATGGAGTCATCGGAGACTTACTAACTTTTAGTAATTAAAATAAATTTGTCGTTTTGTTGTTTATTTTTTATTTCAAACCGAACATTTATTGACCGATATTCCTTAGCTGGTTCGGGTAAAAAATAAATGTTTTCTAAATTGCTTCAAGTCTGAGTGTGCTGATATACATGGCAAAATAAATGATCTAATATCTCTTCTTAACACAAGAATGTTAGCTTACTTCGAGACCACGACAATTTCTGTGTTGTCTGGCTCATATTTATTTATTTAGTTTTAGGGTAACTTTAAATAGGGTAAGGGTTTTGGTTAACCTGATGAGGGATTAGGAGTCATTTGCGATTGATGAAAGAGTTAGGGGGGGACCTTTTCCCAGCAGTGGGATTAAATAGTTTTAAAAAAAGATTAACCCAAATTTTATGTAGATGTTATATTTTTTTTAAGTAAAGCAAAAATAAAATAATAAATAAAAAGACAGGTTTTTTATGCCCTTGTTTTAGCATTAACATGTCGTGGTTGGAATTTCGGGTGCAAATACCTAGTTCACTAATATAATTATGGTTATTTATATAATTATTATGGCTAGCATAATTATGGTTCATGTGGTGGTAAAAATAAATGTACCTAAGTACTTAATTGTCTGTACTCTCTGCGTCCCTTAATCATTCTGCCAAATTTGGTGATATGGTGAGTTGATGTGCGCTCGCCAGGGAAGATTTCTGAATTTAATTGAAGACCACGCAACCCAAGTCGAATTTCGGGCTCCTAGGTTTTTTAAATAAAAATCGATGAATTTATTAATATAAAGGCGAATCTATACGATTTTTTTTCATGGGGATAAGTGCTACTTTATGTATATTTTAAAATTAAAATTAGATATATTTTATATTTCAAAAAATTTATACATATTATTAAAATTAAAAAAATTGCTTTCTTCAAAAATTGACTCAAGGATTTCTTTTCCCCAAAATTTACCAGTAAAATATTTTAATCCGCAAAATTGCGGAATAACTCCGAATCTACCAGCTCTGACTTCACTGTGATAAAAGTAAAGATTCGAGTTTGGACTCAATTAATTTATTTTACTAGTCATATACATTAAAAGCGTCTTTTAAATATATTTTTAATTAGATTGTTAAAATCATTTAAGATTGACTTGAACGTAAACACTGAACTTCTTACGTACTGTTTATCGTTGGCAGATGAAGACCCCAGTAATAAAATTATTTAACATCCTTAAAACACTTTTAAATTCACGATCAGATATTTACAATTTAATCATTATTATCTCGGAGACATCACCAATCCGCGCGCCATTTTGAATTAACCAGCAATTTGTCACGAACAGACAGACAACTGGTGACGTCTGATAAAGGTTTTTTTTAATTGTCCATGGGTTTGTATGATTTATTACTCTTTCAGATGCATTTAATTTTTTAAGTTTCTGATCAGGTACATTAGTATAAAAATAAGACTATTTACGGCGTTCTATAAAATGTCAGATTTTTCGTTGCCAGAATATAAAAAACAATGATAACTTTTTTTTGGAGACTAAAAAACTTAAGTAATCGATATAGCTCAAATAATAAGCAAACTGAAGTGGCTGTAGACTGGTCACATTTGCCGTAGAACCGATAATCGATGGGGTAAACGTGTTCTTGAGTGGAGACCGCGACTAGGCAAGCGCAGTGTAGGGCGCCCTCCGACAAGGTGGAGCAATGATGAAAGCTGCTGGCAGAAGATAGAAAAGGATAGCCGAGGATCTGGCTCAGGTGCGTGCATTGGGAGAACCCTTTGTCCTATCACTCAGGTACAGACAACAGCTCGTCAACCTACTGCAAAACGTCAAATTCTCTCAATTTATATTGATCTCTACGTGTCAGACTTAAAGCTGAAAATCCTTTCAATGACCTTGAACTTTTTGGGCAAGTTGACCTGCCGTCGACTGTACAAGATTAAAATGCTAGCGCTCATCACTTAAACACTCTCCCCTTGCGGGATTAGAACACGCAACCACTTGGCTTTCTAATCCAGAGCGCGAACCACAAGACCGAAGCGGTAGTCGAATCACGAGATACATTGAAACCTGAACATTGGAGTATCAATACTGAACATGAAACGAATCACCACTAAAAATATACAATCTCCTGTAATTAGATGCTTTCACATTAAGGTTGAGCTATACACGCGAAATCAGCAAACGGGCGGCTACATAACCGTTATGGGAAACGTTTGGGAAACTGCCCGTTTAATTATAAAGGCTACATCGAGTTTGAGCCTGACTGTCAGCGGAAAAACGCATAACGCATACGCACGAACGCACGGGTGAGAGTATTTGACATAAACGTAGCCACTGTGTAGATTAAAAGTAATGTAGACTGATAAAACTTGTAATGTTTTTATTTATTGTAAGGAAACAAACAGTTTACAGTTAAATATACCTACTAATGTTCACAAACGGAGCACTAAAAATAATGAAGTCTCCGTTAATAGAAATAACATAGAAGTTAGCAGCTTAACTAACAAAAACTATATAAAACAAAGTACCAAAAAAACATACACGATACAAGACGAAAATTCCGCAATAATTAATTAAATTTAATTTAAGCAGCACCTCCGATATAATTTTTATAAGAGATGAGTAAAGTGTATAGAACGGATGATATATGACTAGGATATTATAGTTAATTTTTGGTTTCGAAAGCAAGTAAATAAAAACTAAGTAAATAATCACATTTTGTGTTACGAGTGGTACCTTGTGTTTGGAAACATAATTAATTTTACTACAGGTTTCTCCTAATACATCCATAAATGAAAAATAATAATAATAAGGCCCGAACCAATCAAATCGAGACCTTGACAGATGTTGGCAGCAGTCTATGGCAGAAAGTGTCCAGAAACCAGAATCATCACGTGCCATGTAGGTCGTAAAGAATACACTTCTCCACCGCCATCAGGAAGCGGGTCGTATGAGGCAACTAATTCCTGAAGCACGAGACAGGCAGCAGCGTTCACATGCAAAATCTTATAAAAACTGCGCTCGTCAACCCGCCTGCCAAGCGTGGCGAGTATTGGCATTCCCCCCCAATAAAAGTCATTGGGAAAGGCCCCCCCAATTAAGTCAGCAGTGGACGTCCTATGGCAGAAATGATGAAAATGATATAGCATCAACACATTCTTTTCCCATCAAAATATTAAATTGCTTACAGTCAAGCCACGTCCCGTCCGTAGCGAAATAAGGTTCGAAAGGATATCAAAGGCCGGGGCCCTCTTCGCGGATAATCCGAATATTTCGCATCCCCCACTCCGGCCCTTTGTACACTCGGCAGGATTAAAGCATCCCAAATTATGTACACTTTTTGTAAAGATACTTTGTGTGGCGCCTGTTTACATTGAGATACAATGTGTATCGTGCCCTGGAAGGGAATTGATCTCCAAATTAAAAATATAGCCCCAAATAATATAATTGCACACTAAGCTGAGACTCCGTTATCGTCCGTCATCACGACATAATGTCAGCATGACAGAAGGAATTTATGGTTTAGCAAAGATAGTCAGCAACAGTTACTCTCTTTAACTTAACTCAGAATGTAAAAAAATATTTTATTTATTTAGGACAACCAACAAAACACTCACTTAATACATGATTTACACATATACGGTAAAATCTGTTATTTCAACTTTAATGTTGGACTAATATTAAAATAAATGCAAATAATGTTGCGTATTAACATTGTATTATAATAATGAATTTGTATTAATTATAAAAATATCATTTAAACATATCAGAACTTAGAAGCAAAATCGATGTTATGTGGTTAAGAATCAGTAAATGACAAAAAAAATGTGACTTAAGGCGGTTCCCGGAGCAAATGACCTTCAGCATTCTTCCCCCCTACTCAGTGCGGCACGCCAGAGAAGTATAGAATCATTGTCAGGAATAATTATTAATAGACCAATTTAAAAAAAAATGCCCAATTTTGAGTTTTTTATATTTTCTATCGATTGGTCAAACCCAAAAAATAAGGGATATAATTCAAATTCATTTATTCACAAGAAACACGGTATATATAAGGTGTTGCTAAGGTGTTACATTTAAGAATAATGTTCTTACATGTTTCGCTAACTTAGTAGCATGCAAATTTCAAATAACGAAAAATAATTAAGCGAACTAGTTCCAATGTCAAAACATTAATTACATTATTCAAATAAGATGTCAGATTATTCATTAATTTCTCAAAATTGGTAGCTACATACGCAACAAATAAGACAACACATTACAACACGATTTGACATATTATTTAATGCCTGAGTCTGAACATAATATATTATATGCTAAATATTCCTTAACAGAGTAAAAGGACTGTTTTTGTAGCCACAACTTCACTGTCTTCCGAAACCGTGTCTTTGGGAGAATGTAGGTAATGAATACCTTGACGCACATGGCAGAGCAATTATTTTTATATACGCGTAGACTAGTCATAAGAACAAGGATACTTTCTGAGAAGATGCATAGAATACATTTTTACCGAAGTAGTTTAAAAGCCTAAATACAAATTTTAAACCATCATTTTAAAGATACAACTTCAATGATTATTGTTATATCTTTCAATTATTTTTATTAGCATTAAAGGAGTACAAAGCTCCTAAAAGTAGGAAAAAACTAATTACCTACATGAAAGTTTTGGTGAGGTACGGCCTAAGCTTTAGAAAGTGAAAGTTTTGATTTACAATGACTCCTTTAACATAATATTTGTCGCCATCTTGACATTTATTATTCTATTACATAAGCTGAATGATAAAAATCTTACCGAAACGTAAAAAGATTTCAGCCTATTCAAACAATTTCAATTTAATACTCTAACGCCGCCGGTCTTTAAGACCGCAACAATACCAGAAACGAGATCGGCAGACAACAGGTTACATCAGGCGCTATCAACCCTCAAACGCTCGCTGCGTAATACCACAATTTGCATAATGTACCCTTACGGTGATGGCTTGGCACTTTTAACCGCTTTGCGTAAAAGCAGGGTTATGTGTTTGACTGAGGCGTAGGTAAGCGAATCACAAGAATGCCTAAAGCTGCGTTTTATATACAATGCAATGTGTTTTGACCCACTTTAGGTAAATACAATAGAATATTTTTATTTTTCTCACTACAAATGGGTAACACATTAGTGTATATTTGGATAGCCCTGGATACCTATAAGGAATGCAAAAAAATATTTTCGTCAACGTCACCTTTTGGACCACCCTGTGTGTAGGTACATATGTAGCAACCCTTTCGCTAAAATTTATTGGTAACTAGCTCGATGCTCGCCTGTTGCCCCCGTACTGACGAGCACGAATGCTCGCTTTGAGACATGTTACATTACGCCTCGCACGGTCGGTTACCACTTTTAGAGGTATGTGACATAGGACAAGGTGCAGTAGATGGCAATTAACTATACTATGCACCAAAAGTTCTGTAACTGTAATTACTTTAACTACGTAAGACTTAAATTATTACAAATAAATCGGATATAAAATAAATTACCCGACTTTGTTAGTTACACGATTTATGAGTCAAGAACGGCTGGCCCGATTTTTATTATTTATGATTTTTTGGATTTGTCTCCGTCCGGAATAGCAGAATAACTAATATTAAAACATCGAAAATATCACGAAAAAAAACGAGGCGGTACGAAGTTCACCGGGACAGCTTGTAATAAATAAATTATAAATTGTTTTCACAATCACACCAAACTAAGCAAAGCTTGTACTATGGCGACTATATAACGGACACAATACATATTATATACTTTTATAAACACCCAGGACTAAGGAGAATGCTCGTGCTCCTCACACAAACATTTGCCCCTTGCTGGATTTGTTGAACCCGCAACCGCTGGCGTTGTAGCCCGGAGCGCGAACCACTACACCAGACGTTCTTCGAATAATAGTAAAAAAAATTTTTATAGGGGCTGAAAATTTACCCAAGATTTTAGTTCAAATTTTACTTCGCTACAATGGAAGTATTGTTGATAAACGGAATATATTTTTACATTGCAAACGCATTACTCAGTTTCTTTATTTACCGCAAACAAAGGCCAGCCCTTAAGGGAAGGGTCTAAAAATATTGTCAAAGAAAGAAAAGGTTTATTTAATTTAAGGTCGCCTTGCAATTTATTTTTGTTTGCTTTCTTGGAGTTTCTAACCGAATATGAAAAAAAAATTGAAAATATTATTAAGTTTAAAAAATATATAGTTTAAGCAAAGTAAGTAGTTCTACGTGCTATGTGCCCCGCCCACTGCCACTTCAGCTTGCGACGACCTGGGTAAAGGTTGAAGGAAGGCCAATCGGCCAATCTGGAAGACACTGAGCGAGGTCTATGTTCAGCAGTGGACGTCTTATGGCTGAAACGATGATGATGATGATGATGAAAGTAAGTAAGTAAAGAAGCCTATAAACATCGCAGTGTAGGTCATACTCTTCAACTACGAGGAGGTTTAGGCCATATTTGACGACCTCCGTAGCCGAGAGGCGAGCATACCGGACTTGGTGTCGCTATCTCTGAGGTCCTGGGTTCGATTCCCGGTCGGGTCAATGTAGAAAAATAACTTTTCTATATTGTCTCGGGTCTGGGTGTTGTGGTACCGTCGTTGTTTCTGATTTCTGTAACACAAGTGCTTAAGCTACTTATCATAGGATCAGAACAATGTATGTGATGTTGTCCAATATTTATTATTATTAATTTATTATATTGCTGGTGCAGGGGTGTTGGCCAGTGACTAACCTTACTGTCAGATTTAATCGAGCCGCTTTATGACTTCACGACTAGTATCAAGCGATATTAGCAGGGACCAACATTCAACGTGCCATCCGAAGCATAAGGTTAATTAGTAATTCTTTAAACTTATTTTTGTTTCTTAGTCAAATAAGGTCTAAAAGACCACCGACATAATAAGTATTATTATTAATCACCTACAAAAATTTAAGTATATACCAGTTTCAGGATAGCGGAAGCATGAAAAATTGCAAAAACACGGAAACGTCACGTTTAAAACCAGCCACACGTTGCCAAAATACCAACGCGCTTAAACCGTCCGCAAAAATACCCTCTAAAGTTATTTGCATGATATTATCACTGGAGAAACATAATACAGACAAAGACAGTAACCTTGGTTCGAGTCTAGGGTCGTATGACCCTAGTATATGGGACCGAAAAAAACCTTTGTTCGGGAAGTAAAGTTCTCGTCTGCAGGCCACGTGCAGGCCACGAACTGTAAGGGCCAGTCCATACCTGGCGGGACGCAGAGGAGCGACTGAGTACATAAACATTCAAACTAAACCTAAGACGCAGCGTAGGCCGGCCTTCCATTTCAAATCTTTTGCCAGTTTTCAGTGAAGTACGTAATATAAATTTTTAGAATAGCACTTTGACTTAAACATTATAAATAAAAATCTTTTATTTCAGGCAAATTAACCCACTTGGTTAGTAACAATTTAATTCAAATATATTATAGAACGCAATTAATAATTATATTAAATTAAATTGGAAAAACGTTAGAAGATAAAATAGTTTAAGTGATCGGCATTGTGAAATCGAACCCATAATCCACGTAGAAGATGTACAAGAAAGAAGAAGTGTATAAGTACACGGAA
This sequence comes from Anania hortulata, assembly GCA_963576865.1. Classification (NCBI taxonomy): domain Eukaryota; kingdom Metazoa; phylum Arthropoda; class Insecta; order Lepidoptera; family Crambidae; genus Anania; species Anania hortulata. Next base: position 671,804 of record OY756408.1, on the reverse strand, counting down.
AAGGGTCATTAATTAAATTTATTATAAAATATATATCTCTCGTAATAGATTATCGAAGGTTAGGATAATTCTGTTACAGAAACGGGCAGGAACTTGCGTATACTGCATGATATTTCAATTGTTAAAATAACGACAGACTGTTGAATTTGCGGAGTGTTAAGAAAACAATTTCAAAGTCTGAATGCTTTGGGGAAAGTTGATATTGAGTGAAAGAAATTGAACAAATGCATGTAATGTAAAGAGGGGTGCCATCACAGAAGATATAGGTTCAGCAGCCTCACTCGATATTAGTATGATAGACTTGAATCACGAGTGTAAAATGTAGGTAGATTTGCCCGCGGCTCTGTCCGCGTAGATTTCAGATACTATAGTAATGTTAGTGCTATAGAATAGTCGTATAGTGATCGTTTGTCGTACACAATCGTTCAGCAAGCGTTAACTTATTTTATAGATATTTTTATGGTATATGGTTAGAAATATAGCTTCTGTCGTGCATTGCAAAATGACTTTTGAGTAGTTTTTTTCCTCTACATTACACTTAATTAAGATCTGGAAGCGATTGCTGATGATTAGATCGTTCAAAATGCACAGTCAAAGTGTCAATGGGCAATCAATCGTTTGCAGAACTAACAACGGTTCGGGAAGAATGGTTCTCGAGTGGCGACAACTAACTGGAAGATGCAGCGCGGGCAGGCCTCCCACCCGGTGGACTGACGACCTAGTCAAGGTTGCGGACAGCCGCTGGATGCAAACGGCATATAGAGCCGCTCACTGTGGCGTTCAATAGGGGCGGAATATGTCTATAACACACTGGACTTCCAAATGCTGACAATAATGAAATAATGAGATCGTTTGAAAGGCCTATGTATAGATAAGGCTGATGATGATTTGATGGTCAGATAGTTTCCATTCTACATTATTTATACCAAAAATTGTGTCAAGCGCAAGTCAAGAGATAGAGCATCCATGAGTGTCCACATTATTATGAGGTTTTAAATTTTAACGAACTTAAGATTTAAACTTTTTATGGTGGAATCTACTTACACATTGTTTCTGACTGTAAAGCATCATTATCCTCATAATTTCAGCCATAGGACATCCACTACTGAACATAGGCCTCCCCTAATGACTTCCAGATTAGTCGGTTGGAAGCGGCCTGCATTCAGCGGCTTCCTGCAACATTTACCAGGTCGTCTGTCCCCCTGTTATAGCTGTAAGTCATACTATTAATCTATTACAGAAAGTATTTTAATAATTCATATGACCGATAATAAATAAATACATATGATTTTTAATTTTTATAGGAATCTACTGTCTCTTTCTTTTCTAGTATGTTGTTAAACATTTTGCGCTTCATGACACGTTTCTTCCCAATAGGAATGTGGCGTTGTCTTTAACTTGATTGACGCGAGAGTCGAATGCCTTCTTCTTTTAGTGCCACATAAGAATTGACATTTATTTTGCATATTCTGTTTTGAATTTAAAGGGATTTAACACAAAATGTATAACAAATAGGTCACTTATGGACCGCAAATGTTTTATTTGTGTTCCATAGAGGTGCGTGTTAATTTTGTAGTTCCACAAAAAAAACATATGGAATTAGAGTGCCCTTTTTATTATAATATCGTCGATCAATAATCTATTTGCTCAAAAACAAAACAAAATTAAAGATAAAAAACAATCTTAAGAGAGAGACCACCATTCTTAGATGCGTGTGTATTTTGTTTTTTACATCGTATCAAGGACATAATGTTTCACGTCATGTTTTGTCAAAACTCCCCAACACATCTATTTAATGACGTCATCAGACTTAGATTTGCATCGTCTTGAATCGCTGCAGGTGTATGCATTCTTGAAGGAAAATAGTCTTTAAATCTAGCCAAATTAGGATCCATACAACAGTTGAGACTAAATTAAGTTTTCAAACGATTATAATTCTTTGGACAAACAACATAAGGTTCTATATCAAAGTGAAGCTGAGTCTTATTCGGGGTTAAGGACCTACATGTGTTGTTTTCTCGAGGACATTTTTTTTCCTCTGTATAATATATAAAATATCCTCATTTCTAAACCAAGGACTACATATTTTATTTACCAGCTTAATTGTATTTGTGGTTAAGGTTAACTGTGCCATGGAACATTATCTTCATCATCATAATTTCAGCCATATGACGTCCACTGCTGAACATAGGCCTCCCCCGATGACTTCCAGATTGGCCGGTTGGAAGTGGCCTGCATCCAGCGGCTTCCTGCAACCTTTACCAGGTCATCTATCCACCTTGTGGGTGGACGTACTACACTGCATTTGCCAGTACGTAGAAGATGTACCATTACAATCTTTTAGCCTCCATGAATAGATAAATTAAAAATCTATAAAATTGTTGCGTCAATCCAGTCTTCTTTAACAATCAATTTAATGTAACCTACCTATTATTGAAACTAGCTGCTGCCTTCTTCACATACTTTTTAAAATTATCACGAATTTGGGTGTGCTGGGCTGGGAAACCTGGCTGATTCCTTACTTCGAGATAATTTATGTTGTGAAGTATTTATTCATTAATTTTTATTTTCCAATATTTTCGCCAACGCTAACTACGTCACATAAAATCTTTAATCCGTCGAATTAATACCTCAAACTCAAAATTGCTCCATTAATCATAGTCCACATATTGCATTGGTACTCCCTCCTCCCGAAAAGGGGGGTTATGTCACTCATGTGGCATGCCAATCAACTGGCGCTCCCTAGTGAGTACAGGGTCTACTCAATTACTGTGTACCGTTGCCATGGCAACGATTAAATGTGGTGGAAAAATGGTTGGTATTTAACTCTGGCTCTGTAGAAAAAGATTGTGAGAAAAAAGACCCATAATTATTACTAAGGTTAATGATTAGAACAAAATCGGTATTAAGATTAAGTAATAAGAAGTTTTATTTGCAAAATATAGCTCTTAGACTTTGAATAATAACACATAGAATGATAGTTCGGTACCTAAAGCGATTACAAAATTCAAGCAACATTACAGTTTTGTGTGCAAACTTTAAAAAGACAGAGAAGAAATAGGGTTGCTCTTAATAGTAGTTTTCCCTAAAACCGGGGAGAATTCGATAAAAGCAATGCTTACGTCATGCGTTCGGAGCGGAATGACAATAAACACTACGGAGCTGTGAGGCGTAGTAAGTACACTTAGAGGCTCCAATTTAGTTGCTTCCAATTTTGCGCGCGGATTACGTCTATGTTTAATTAATCTAAGTTCTTAGACTTCAAAACATTTCTTCGAATATTGGTAAGTGTGGGTGTCGAACAGACAGACAACTAACGCTGTGTTATACTTAATAATACAGGGTGTAAAAAAGGGTCCAACAGGTGGTAACAGAAAACATGTTTTATTGTAAGTCCACGTTTTATTTTTTGTATTACCTCCTAAAATTTGGCTTGCACAACAGCCTATAATATTATGCCAAAAACTTTTTGTTAATTTTTCTTCTAAATTTATCAGAAATTCTTGTGTACGATCAGTAATAATTGCTAGTTTTTAAGAATGTAAACATAACATTAAGAAACCCTATCTTCACTTTAAAACACTAACTATATTCTAAAAAGCTATAAATTCCAGAGTAAGGTAGGTGTTTTTGCTGATGTGAAAACGAGCCAGTGCGGGCCTCCGCAAACATACCGGATGCGCTATATCGTCAAGCCCGTCAACAATATCCTGGAGGTAGTAAATGGTTGTTGTATTGGGCACATATAACGCTATTTATCTGCCTAATACAACTAACTAAAAAGGTAGAAAATTTATTAGTGTGTAAATGCATTAGTAATTTTAACAAATGTCCACAATATATTTTTAAACTACCTGTAGGTAAGGTGATGATTTCAATATGATTTAGATGAATTTAATGAAAAAGAGCTATAACACTGTTAGTGATAATACAACGTGTTTATCATGATACACCTAAAAATTGAGGATACAGGTAAGTCATACCGTCACAATGAACGACATGTCAAAAGTTTTTGGAAATGCTCACTTTTTCTTTTTTTTTAATTTCATAACACTAAGGTTTTACTATGACATTTACTATGACTATTTAAATTTAAGGTGATACCTGTTATGCTAGCAAAAACTCCATTAATAGTATAACTCCAACACTGTGCGACAGAGAATTTTTTTCCACTCTACGGACCCCTAAAAACGCTTGATAGCAAATAAGCTCTTCTACTATCACTTTTTTTCTGTTCGCGGACCCTCTGATATAGGACATATACACATACAGGACATCGGGCCCTTAAGTGCTGGAGACCACATGTTGAGAAACGCTACGTTATGGCATCGTTAGTTAAAGTTATGGGGAATCAAAAAGAACACTTGTGTATATCATAAAAATGTCTGAACTTAGGTACCTAAATATCAGCTTTCACTAGAACATATTATGCTTATCATAATACATATTTAAATAATGACAGAGTTCCTTGCGCTGCTTCGTCTCGGGCACTGTACCACAAATTGTCCCAAAGAAGTGATAAGGTAAAAAACGTGATGTATAGAACTGACAATAAATTACCAACAGGCTCCACTTATAAAATAAGTAATACATGAAAAATACAATCAATGTCGTAAAATCGTAGCCGTCATTTAAAAAGCTAACCACGCCATCTATCGGTGGAACTAAACTACTCCAAACTTCATACGTGCTCCTAATGCAGTCTTCATTTAACCAATACATTGGTAATTTCGACGCAAACCCCGCTACGTAAGCTAATAAAGTGCGGACGGGTCGCATGGGCCCGGCCGATCAACGCGTACATGACGCGACATAAATTGATTTAACCGGAATCGAGTTTTACGTACATGTGACCCAGTAGTATTCTCGATTTATATATAACGGGTTGGTTTGTTGCAGATAAAAGCAAGCTAGCAAAAATTTTAAGTTTCAAAGATACTTGCAGTTGAATGTTGATGGCAAAATCGCTATAGTAGATTTTTTACCTGTAACAAAGAAAAAACAATTAAGTAACAATATTTTACACAATTAAGATAGATGTCAAGTAGAACTGTAATTGTATATTCTTTTATAGCATGCTAAAGATACATAGATTCTTCAATGCACTCCGAACAAAGTAGGTAGTTGTTTCAGTTTATTCTTACAGATTTTTTTTGTCTGCCTAATTGTGCAGACGTACCTACTGTTTAGGCGGTCTTATCGCTAAAGCCGACACCGTCTATTAAACCTTCAGGTAGTTGAAGCAAGATAAAACTGATGCACTGGCCAACTGACCTAGTTATCTTAAATAATACCCATAAATCATTTGAACATCAGATATGAGCCCCCAACCCATCTTTTTTATTACTATTGGCAAAGAAATCTCAACATGGTCATTGTCGCATAACGAATGGGGCCATTCCACCAATGCCCCGGGCCCTCCTTATTGACCCAAATCGGTGTTTTTGTTAACTTTTTTCGCCTCAAACCAAAGATGGATATTGAATAAGGTAGGGGTGTTTTTTATTTGTAGCAGGAGGACTGAACTGATAACCCAAACTTTTTATAACAACTTTTAACAATTTAACCACAATTGTACAACACATCTCCAGTTACAATTTCATTTGATAATCACCTGGTCTAGTGATTCGCACTTCGGACTACAAAGCCAGGCAATTGCGGGTTTGTCAGGGATAAATGTTTGTGTGATGAGTATAAGCATTTTGTAAATAAGTGACCGATGTCAATTATGTATTTAAGTATGTTTATTCGTTATCTAGTCACCATAATGTAAGCTCTGCTTCATTTGGAAACAGATATTTGGTGTGATTTAAAAACAAATTCAACTCTTTATAAAACAAAGAAGAATCAAGAACAAGACGCCATTATCACTTTTTTAATTAATAGGAAGTGTTTGGTAATATTTAATTTTATTTAGTATAACAGGCAAATAGTTGACTAATATTAATACAACTTGTATGTATATAATGTTAAATACAATTCTCTATTTGAGATGAAAAATAGATATTTTCCTTATTTTCTATACATTTAGAGACTCAACTGAAAACCTACGTTTATTCTATCTCCATCTTAAGTTTCCCAAAGCAAATAAAACAATTGTTGAGAACAAAGCCGTTGATCTCAAGCACACAGCACGAACGAAGTTGAAACTGACTTGCGAGCCGTGATTCCGACGGATGTCGGACGAGCCGAGCTAAATCCGAACCTGACTTAGGAGCGCAAGTTATAATCTGACCGAGCGACTTTTGACATATCTATGGCAAGGTACGGTAAAATGCGATAGTAGGTTAGTGTTCAGTATTATCTCATATTTATGGGTCGTCCCAACCTCTACGTAGAACGTACCTCTAGATTTTTTTGGAATCTATGTACAGATTTTTACAACTTTCTTTTAGGTAAGGGATACGGATAACACCGGATATTTAAGGTCCAAATAGTCTAGTATAATAGGAAACGGGACAGAATTCTAGAAATATTTATTACAAGGTACGAAATGCCGGTTACGATATATTCGTACTTGAATATATATCTAGTTAAGTAAACAGTGTGTACTTTGATGTTGACATCTCCTGCTTTTATTTAAAATTATGTCAATTTTCACTAAAATCGCTTCAGTGTTCGGCTTGTCCCACAGTGCGCCTGCTCGCGGATACCTCATAAATATTTTATGGGCCCGCGACCGCTCCTGCCGTTTTTGCCCCTAATAGATTGCCAGGCCGTGACAAACCGACCGACTTCATGATAATGCTGTTATATTCACATGCTGTTTTCAGAGGTATCACGGAGAAGTGGAGCACACTTATGGTAATACTCACTATTAAGACGTTACGGATTCTGAATCGAATATCTGATCAGAATAAGAAACTATTTACCCTAATATAACCTTATTAGAAATAACACGTAGTTTCATGGGAAATATTGATTTGAGAAAGTTTTGAGCGGAGATAGCTTAGATGTTGGAGTGTTACCTAACATCAAAAGGTTGTGTTTGGTTAGATCGTATTAGTCTTTTTACGCAAGTATTTTAGGATTTTATTTTATTTTATTTACTGTTTTAAATCACTTACTCGGCGGTGAGGGAAAACATAGTAAGAAAACCTGCACAATAAAATAATTTTGGATGTGTGGCTATGGTCCAGAATTGCACACAAAGGATTTGATTATACTGTAGAGAGAAGTAATGCAAACAAGTTTGTTACTGTAATGGAAAAGAGAAGTAAGATAATAAACTATTGGAAAAAAGAGAAACAAGGTGCTGAGACACTTGTTTGTCTAACACGGTCTTTTATAATGAAAACGTTTATTTCAGACCGTCACGATCCATACAATGATGTGTATGTGTTAAAAAAGAAGGGAAGAAAGAATGGTATGAGAGGAAGACCTAAAAGAACATACATAGTGAAGGCCAAGTAAAGGAAAAATTATAGTATAAAATAGAGCAGTATGGAAAACACTTCTTAACCATGAGAATAGATCTTAACAGTACCTATTGATCATTATCAATATTATATTATCATACAACAGTCTGTAGCTTCGCCAGGATAATTAAATCTATAAAGGTTTTTATATTTATATTATATTTGAGCAACAACAACTTAATTTAACAGATAATAATTGCTTATAAGCGACAGCAAATATTAATAATGTCATAATTGTCATTTATTCAGTATAAAGGCCCTGTTAAAGATAAATCTGGCATAGACAACACACCAATTACAATAGATTTTAAGTAAAGAATCGTCCTTGTGTAAGCTTGGGATATCTCTAAGCACAGACCTAAATCAATTAAGTAAAAAATATGTTTTCAGAACTGACCTGAAGCGGGAATATAATTCAGGCAGTGGATGAAAATGAATAGCCGAGGATCGGGATCAGCGTGCATTGAGAGAGGCCTATGTCCAGGAATATAATTCAGGATCCTTTCAATTAAGACGAATCATCGCGTCATATCACCATAAAAGCAAATCATACTTAAATTATGTTTTCTTTTTTTATCGTTAAGGAACATATCCATCACAATGTAAATATATATTTGAGTAAACAGATGAAGGTGAGTAAAAGGAGTACTTTCTAGAGAAACTTGTATCAAGAAGCTTGTTCACAGATTAGTCCCTATTTAATAGTTGACTGGTCATCACATCATAAGCCGTAAAGCCGTAAGTCCGCGTAACCTATTTAAGGGTGGAGCGGCCCCGTTAAATATTAATGGGGCCAGCCAGCCTCCAGCCACCTGGGGCCAAGTGGACTATATGAAACAGGACTACATAAACGGGGATTATTTTCATAAACACTCCAGTTTTATCGTCCTTTTTTTAGTATCTTTCGTTACGTCTTTATTAATGTTAAACCATGATTTTTGGTTGTTTGTTTTTTTACGAGGAACTTAGCTTGTATAGCAGTAATATTATTAGTGTGCATCTAGCTAAATGTCAACCACGTATGTGAGAGACAATTAATACCTACATAACCGACAATTTACAATATTCTACTATTTTGTAGAGGCAAACGTAGGGGTTATACTGATTTAATGAACCCGAACAGTATTCCTTATTGAAAATATTAATTTGAACGACTTTATGACTCAAAATTCACATTATTAGAGCAGCTTACCAGTTACCCATTCCTACTTAACTTCAATACTTAAATGTCTAATGAAATTTTCTAAGCAATCAATTCATTAGTAAAGCAGAGTTTCAAATAACTTACCTAATCCCCAATTAAAACATTACGTCGTCATTAAAATGATATAGCACCGATTAATTTCATTCATTACTCGTTCCCCGCAATCGGGGCTATACAATCGATAATGAAAATGGGGCAACACCACGTCGAATGAAATCGGGGCTACATCATCGATTGAAAATCCGATGATTAAAGGAATGAAGCCAAAATGCTGGTTTAATAATCCGTTGATCTGATTGCGAAAACCCGATATATTTGCGAATTTCAACAATTTACATGAATTGTGTACGAGTTTGTATCAGTAAACTATTAGCGGGGTCAGAACACATCAAATATTTATTGAGGTATTTCTGCATGCGATTCATTCAACATGTTTTTATACTCTTTTTGTGAAGGAAACTTTAAATTTGTTTTCCAGAGATTTTAGAGTCGATAAAATGGTAACGGAAAAAACCTGATGGAATTGTTTTTAAGAAAGAGTTGGTTGCTTGGCTGCTTAGTGAGAGTTTTTATAGTTAAGAGGAATATTTTAAATGTAATAATAAATAGTTTTATATAAATTGGTTATTTACATATAATTATTACTGTAATTGACTTTATTTTATGACATTGTTATTTAAATTTTTGATTGGCCGTTTGGAAGCGGCCTGGATCCAGCGGCATTTCGGCTTTTTCTGTTTACAAGTAGAGACCTTAGGTAAATCATTGTCTTAAGTCATATTATTTTTTGTGGCTCAGGGGAGAGATAATGTGTGTTGCTCTTTTGTTCAAACTGAAATTGGATATTGAAACCGTGGCAGTGGAAAAAAAAACCAAGAAGTATAAAAAAAACTAGAGTGCTGAGTTTTTTTTCTTTCGAAACGAGTACTCGGCGAGTAATTCGGTTTAATCAAATTCCTGTTTCTGGCGCGTAAACAAGTACAAGATTGTGTGTAGTACCTGGTGATTGTTGACATAATGAGTTCACGTAAAATATCACGAATTTAGACATTTTACGACGACATTGAGGAAGATAAAACCAAAGTGAAATGTACCTTATGCAATTCTCTGATTTCACATAGTGGTGTTGGACGAAAGGCTTCTACGACGGCAAAGTTAAACCATGTTAAAAATAAAACACACAAAAGAAGAAAACTGTTGTTTTAATTATATGTAACAAAATATATTGTTTTACTCAAACCGAGTATACTCGGCATTAAAACCGAGTTATTCGGCCGAGAACGAGTACTACAAAACCCGCCGAGTACGCCGAGTACCGAGTATTAACCCAGTACTCGGCCCATCACTAAAAAAACTAATAAGTAGAAAAATTTATAGTGAATAAAATAAAAAAACTAATAAGTAGGTAGTAAAGATTTATTCTACTGATCAAATAAGTAGGATACACAACAGCTGTGAGTCATATTGAAATCATAAACACTTCTTAACAAAAAAAATAGCGACGAAAAAAGCAACGAACTGAAAAGTTAAAAAAAAATATACCTTCGACAAAAAATATAAAAAGATAAATTTAAAATGTATATCCTCTGGTGTATATCTAAGCTTCATAATTATAAAATGGAAATACCTAAATAATTTTGATTCAGCGTCAAACAAACAAACAAGTAAATTACGGGAACGTTTGTCAGTTTACGGAAAAGGGACGCGTCGCGTCGCTGCTGCCATTTTCTTCTTTACGTTAGATATAAGTAGTAAATGAAAGTGAACTAATAAAAAAAGATCATACAACACCTAAACAACATTTCGGTGCATACTTTTTAGCAATTGCCAAATAAATAAACAAAAATGCGCAAGACTACATGAAATGATGTAAGAAATGAAAAAAGAAAAGAAAATAGTCTTTAAGAAATCAATATCCTTGTGTTACGAGTCCCTCTATCACTCAGAGATCTATATTTTTTGTGCATGGGTAATTAACAAAAAAAAAAATAGGTAAACACTTATATAAAAAAAAATCATTTCATAAAACAGGGAGCTTTGCCAGCAGGCAACACCGAGCCATAAGCATAAAGTTGTATGTAAGCTACAGTCTACACCATGATATAGAGGGTAATTGTCAATTAATTTTGAAGGCATCTCTAAGTACACCCAGACTCGAGACAATTTTAAAAATCGACCAAAACCAAATTACCGCGCCAATGCAACAATAGAATATTTATCTCAAAAAGTATCGCGATCCAAATCTTAACGAAATGTAAACTTGCTAAAACGTATTCTACCGAAACAAAAACATAGACTTAAATTCGAATCCTTTCACCACTATTTTAGCACCTCTCCAAAAAATAATCCGCGCCCCTAAAAGCCTTAAACAAGATTCCCATGCACACCCTGTATTATGGTAATGCATCACTGTTCCTTCACTCTTTCGTTGAAAATCGGATTTTCTTATAGTGCCGGCTTATCCTCGCCTAGATGAGAGCTCAATTGTGTTATCAGGTGTATGGCGTGTCGATTGTGTTATCAAAAGTAAATAGGGTGTAGTAAGACGTGAAAATTGAATTTGGGGATATAGGGTTACCAGGGAAAATATTAGTAATTAAAAAAATTAAAACTGCCTGTTTTTTTTGTGAAATGACAAAGAAATTATCCTATGACATTTTTAATCAGCTTATAGTTTCCCTTATAGATCAATGCGTGTGTTCATGGTAACTTAATTTATCGCCATTATATTCTGAATTCCCATAAAATTCATTATTAACTTCCACACGACTGAAACTCAGATCCAGCGCGTAATCTCTCACATTACATAGATTTTTATGGCGCTAGGTCAAAATTGCAAATTTTGATTAAAAAAATTAAAAAGAGCTGCATATTTTAATACCGGCCCACGGGAGAGCGTAACGTTCATAAAATCTCTTTGACTCGTGTTCTGAATAGCGGGGATTTTGTATTTTACAGTGTGTGGTACAAAGGGAAAGTCGAAGTATTCGTTTGTGAAAATTCGATATGTCAAAGCGTGGAGAGCATCGTAAATCCGGGATATGTTTTGGAAAGAATGTCTTTTGGACGGATTATGGGCAGGAATAATTTGTATTTTGTCCGAAAACGTTTTGGCAAAGAAAACATCTTTTACATATTAAAAGTTTAGTTTGAAAAAAAATAATAGTTTATTTTAAACAGATTTTTTCCGAAAAGAAAATTAATCTACAATGTAGACGTTAACAAAAAATATTTAATTTTATCGAATTTCGATCTAAAAAAAATGATACGAATTTCAATTTATTACTAACAAGCTGTCCCGGTGAACTTCGTACTGCCTCTTCATACTTTTCTTTGTGAATTGTTCTGATGTTTTAATAGTTTGCTATTCGGGGCAGAGACAAATTCAAAAAATCCAAACTCATAAAAATCGGTCCAGCCGTTCTTGATTTATAAATGGTGTACCTAATAATAGACGCCATTATCCTAATAAAAATAGATACGTGGTAAAGTTTACGTCACGTCTCCGAACCGCTCCGAGCTCGTCACTTGATATTTTTCCACCTACAACGCGTACGAATTCTGCACGTTTTAGCGTCGCAGTTATTTTTTAATAAATATTCTGAAGCGCCACAAAGACGGGCGTAATAATTGTCGATATTAAAAAAAGGCCGGCGGTTGCGGAAAATGACGAAATTATAAAAATCCTTTGTCTTACCTTGACATGGTGGTTTAAATACGATGTTGTGAACACCTTCAAGCCACCGTTATTTATTAAATACAAATAAAAAGAGCAAAATTATACCTAAATCTTTTTAAGTGGATTTCTTGTTTCAAATAAAATCTCTGAAATTGCGTCGAGGCACTTGCTAGGTAGATTTAGCAATAAGATTATGTATCTGAATCAGTTGCGAAATCTAAAATGTTTTAACACATGTAAGAATCAAAAACCTGGTAAAGGTTATATGCAGCCGCTGGATGCAAGTCAGTTCCAACCGGCTAATCTCTAAATCACTAATCACTAGGGAGGCCTACGACAGTGACCGAGTTTCTTGCGCTGCTTCTTCTCGGAACTAACCCATAATATTGTCCTGAAGCAGTGGTAGGTGCAAAATTAATTTTATGATTTTTATTTATATGTTTAGCATTGGACGTCCTGTGACTGAAATGATGATGATGATGAAGAATCAGAAATCAAAATGTCATGAACTTCAACCAGACAACACACCAATTATAGTCCTGGACTTGAAGTAAATAACTAACATCCTTGTGTTACGAAGTATTAAACAATACTTTTTTGCCAGCAGCGTCTCCCAGCCCACCCAGACCCAAACCGATATTTGGGAATTTCATTTTCATGATTGACGTGTTGGGACTGCCGTAAAGAATACACTTCCCCACCGCCAACAGGAGGCGTGTCGTAAGAGGCGACTAATACCTGTAGCACGAGATGGGCAGCAGCGTCTGCGTGCGAAATGTTATAAAAAAACTGCGCTCGCCAACCCGCCTGCCAAGCGTGGCGGATATTGGCAATCCCCCCCAGTGATTTTCATTGGGGGAGGCCTATGTTCAGCAGTGTACGTCCTATGGCTAGAATGATGATTGACCTGAACTGGGAAGTGAATTCGGGACCCATTGGGTTAAAGGCGAATTATTGCACGGCATACGGCAATCGGATCATGAAATTAAAAAGCGTTTCTTTTAAGAAACACTCGTTGTTTTTTTGCGGTTTACTTCTGTACGAGAAATCATGGCATGTATTATTGATAACCAGTCATTAATATTGAATTTTAGCATAACATAACTCAGAGTACATATTAAATTGTACGAGATAATAAATAAATAAATTGTTTTTCACAATCACACCAATTATCTACCCCCAAAACTAAGCAAAACTTGTCGCTTAGCGACTAGATAACGGATAAACATACATAAATACTTTTATAAACATCCATGACTAAGGTATCAATGCTCGTGCTCAACACACAAACAATTGTTCTTTGCGGGATTCGAACCCGCAACCGCTGGATTTGTAGTCCGGAGCGCGAACCACTACACCAGACGGTCGTCGGAGGACGTAGGAGGAAAGAGGCTAACATTGAGAATTTATGAAAATGAGACGCGTAATTTATGTAAGATACTCACATCACAACGCGCTTGATTACGAAATGCATGTATTAAATTCAAAATTTTGTTATGCTAAAATACAACCGGAGCATATTACCCATCTCCTTAAATTTGCATTGAGTTTTGCTAAACGATCGAACTTCGCTGCACAATACCGCATAAACAAAGACGTATTCATGTATAACGAGCGATGTTAGATAGTACGGTCTGCCGCGAAATTATGATAACATTATTATTAGTCATTAAAAGAAGAGCATCTTTATTCCTTTCTTAGAGTTTAACGATGGCTTAAGGCAGTATACGTTCTTTGGCAAAAATGATGATGATGATGATAAGACTACATTTTATCTTAAGAAATTCGAATGAAAGTTGGCTAACTTTAAATTCAATAATATGTGTCAGATTACTCAGATTGGTTTACTACGGATTGCCGTGCGTTTCTTTTTATAGCAATAAATCTAATATTAAGGTTTTATTTCAAAGTTTTAAGGTTCAAACACATCGATTCATACTGTATTATCATTTTAATAAGGTGAGTAGTGCTTCTAAATTAGCGACTTGATGCGTTGGTATGAATACCGTACGAAAACTCATTAGAATACGTTTCAATGCAGCGCGCAATGAAACTTTTTGTTTTTATCCAGTGATTTCATTTTTTTTCTCTTTTAAAGTAAACAAATGCTATGCTCAAAACGTTGTGAAATTTTTAATAAGCATATTTTTTAACACATTGGGCTTAATTAGTAGCCTTTCAAACAATATGCTAGTTTACATTTTGGCGACTATACTTAAGTGAAATTATTATTAAAAGTGACATTATCAAATACAGATTTTTTACTGTTAAATATGTCATGTTAGTAAAAATACACACTGACAAAAAATCTCTGATAAAAATGCATTTTACTAGTCGTATAAAACGAAAGATTTGTTCCTGACTGTCCTTTGCACTACCTAATATCTAAATATCCGTATCAATAGGAATAAAGGCCGCTGCACCATCTGTTAGCCGCCATCTTGGAGCAAACGCTATAAATTCATGGATTTCAACATAATAGGAAACTCAGACCGGACTTACTCGCGACGTTAGAGCGGGTGTGTTTTGTCATGCGATATTTTTTTACGTGATTTTAGTTATTGAATTTGAAGTTGAAATATGTGACGTTATAGTCTTCGGATATTTGGGAAAGTATTTTATTGTGTTTACCATTCATTAGGGTGCCTAAAGCTCAGTAGTGATCTTATCTACCTAACGTTTCTTTGTGGTCAGACTTCGTTTGATTTAAAACTTAAGAGACAATTAAAACTATAAAAAAGAAAGTAAATTATGCTTATATACGTCCCACTGCAGGGCACAGACCCTTAAGGTGAGCCTTAACTATCAGATAGTAAAAATAATAAAATCATAATAATTCAGTAGATATACTAGTAGGTACCAAAGTTTACCAGCCTAACCTATTTCGTGAGTAAAATATTACTAGATATAAAATACTAGTATCACCGTGACTGAAGTATCGCCGGTTATTGAAAATAAATTGAAGTCGATGCGCTCAAGAGTATGATAGCTAGCTATTGAGAGGAATGAGATTGTTTTACGCGAGCGCGAACATTCTGTGAGAGGCACAGCCCGGAAGAGAACAGCCAACACACACAAAAAGAAATACATGTATGGAAACGATACCCCTAGAACATGTCGATTATTTTTATCATGATCATGCCACTGAGTGTCCCTACACCTGCATACGCGATGATCTCTACATGATCACCAATAGTGCTATATTGGAGGCTGAGTTTTGGTCCTCACATATATGACGAGTAAATGTCAGCCTCTTGCAGTCCACTGCTCGTAAGACGTTTACGTACGGTACGTTGGAGTCGGTGCCAGTAGATGAGAGATTCTAAGTTTTCGTTTAGCGTTTTAGTTTTTTGAAGTCGGTTTTTATTTTTTTAACTACATAAGATACCACCATACAAAATAAATTTAAGACATTACCACAAGCTTAAGCAAACTCTTTTTATAGTTTTTGTAATAAATAAAGATTTATACAAATTAGGCACTTCTAATCATGCTAAATTTGCCAAAAACTTTGTCTAGTAAAACAATTAAGATAAAAATAGAAATGCATAAAATGTGCTCTTGAATTATTTTACTATTTTCTCCCAATAGCTAATATTCACATGAAATGGGTAGTCTGTTCTATATTCGCTGAGATGAAGCGTCGTGATACGCGAATATTCGTGATGGAATTTGTGCGTCGCCCCACCTGAGGTGTGAATAGTGGTTTTCCATTTTTCCCCGCATACGAGATGGGCGCGAAATTTACTCAAACTCGAAATAATGTAGTGTTTTAAAGGTATATGTATAATATTGTTAATACCTACATAACCCTTGTCATGCTAGACATTTTAAACTCCGTTATCAGGCTCAAAACTAAATTGTTCATAAAACGGTTAGTTGCGTATTGAACAAAAACCGCCACTTAATTTTGAACTTAGTCATAAGTTCATATTGGCACGTTTATACCAATACTAAATGAAGTTGCGCATACATTGTCGAGTTTCGATGAAATTTTATTCGAAGATTGTTTTGCGAAAATCTAATTAATGTCGGGACATACCTACTAGCAATGTGAAAGAAGCCTAAGGTGTTTTGTTTATCATTCAAATTCAAAAATATTTTAAATATAACTAAATTTAACTGACTATTAATTGTTAATGACATTATATTATATTATCATACTAGGTGTTGCCAGATAGATTAACCAGTTTACGTGGTCTTTAGTTTAAGCTAACTATCATTGACACCCTAAGACCCGATTCGACCAAATTGGAGTAAGTTTTTAATAGGGAGTAAACCACTGGTTAATCTAGAGTAAGCTGATTTTGCATTTTACCATCCACTAATCTAATAAGTTAATTAAATATTTAAACAGGTGATTTTGGCTGAGAAAAAAATTAAACTGCGAATAAGTTAGTCAAAGTTGTCAATTGTCAAATTCACACTTGTCACCTAGAAGCCGACCAGATGTCATTATATAGCATTGGCATTAATATCCCTCAAAATTAAATTGTTGTGTCATTTAAAGACAACCTAGAAGAAACGAATTACATGGATTTTAGTAGGCTTATCAATTCGTTCATCATTCACACTTAGGCCATAGAATAACAATACCGGTATAGTTTATTCTACAAGTAAGTTGGAAAAACGTAAATAAAATTATCCAAGAATAAATTCAAGGAGTAAAGTTATTCCCGTAATAGGTATACTGGTTTAACTTTGTTTTTAGTCGAATCGGGCCATAATATCACCTAGCAGTATAAATTATACTTTACTATTTTCATACCCGATAAAAAACGACTGACCAGATAAAAGCGGTGGTAAATGGCTCATCATCACTACATGAATGCAAAAGGAAGGCGGCAATCAGAGAAGAGTGGCGACGTGTTGTGAAGCTTGCCACCTACACCTGAAGTGATGACTCGACCACTCTGACAAGAGTGTTACCGACGAAGAAGAAGAATTTTCATACCAACCGAATATTCATAAAAACAATAGAAAACGGTCGAGCCTTTTCGGAGGAGTTAGACTTATAATACAGTTTTATTAAAATTGTGTGTGTATTATCACCCATCACTGAAAAAGTGGTGAGTTCCAACGGTCTACAAAAACCATCAAGATTGTGTTGGTACTGCCTCGGAGACGAATCGGTGCGGAGGCGCACTGTTTCTTCATCATCGTAGCAAAGCCATCAGTTTAAAAAATCATACATTTTAATGGATTTAGAAGTGTCACCTATGTTATAAAAATTCTGAGCACAATCAATGGTATGTTTTAGCCACAATATTTCACAGCTAATACACAACCTGTTTCAATTCTAGTCCAATATTTACCTCCCGGTCCTAAATCTCTCGCAGCACAGCCTGCATTCAACAAACATCTTGAGAATCTCAAAAACATGAAACAATTCCTCGGATTTGAGATTCCGCCCTCCCGTACCCGCCATTTGCATTTATGAATAACGTCTAGGGTTGTTATGGATATTCCGTTCAGAGATTTCGGATAAGAATATGGTTATAAGAATCCTTTATCCGCTACGGTTGTGACAAGCAACATATTTCGAATAGTTTCGGATATAGAAAAGTAAGTAACGAATAAAAAAGTAAAACTTCAAGTCATTGAAAATAGTTTTCTGATGATTTTCTAGTAAAAAATACTTTGAATTTGTTGTAGCCCAGCATTTATAAATAAGTTCAATAATTTGTCATATATTTATTGGTACTAATAGTACCTGCCCAGCCGAGTTGGATTCGACGATTGACCTCCTTCTCAAAATTGGATCTACCCAACTGGATAACTTGTCCTGAGTAGACATATTTGTCAACAATTTCAAGAGTAGAGCTCCCAACGGATACCGGGTAGGGTGTGTGTTACCAGTGATGATATATGGAACTGAAACGTGGCCTCTCACTATGGGCCTTATAAGAAAGCTCAAGGTCGCACAGCGTGCTATGCAAAGGGCTATGCTCGGTGTTTCCTTGCGAGATTGAATCAGAAATGAGGAGATCCGTAAACGAACAAAAGTCGCTGATATAGCCCAACGGATTAGCAAGCGTAAATGGCAGTGGGCGGGGCACATAGCACGTAGAACTGACGGCCGATGGGGCAGAAAGGTTTTAGAATGGAGGCCGCGTACCGGCAAGCGCAGCGTAGGACATCCACTCACAAGGTGGTCAGACGACCTGGTAAGCGTCCCAGGAAGACGCTGGATGCAGGTCGCTTCCAACTGCCCAATCTGGAAGTCAATGGGGGAGGCCTATGTTCAGCAGTGGACGTGCTATGGCTGAAATGATGAATAGTACCTAGTTACATCAATATAAAACAAGACAAAATGTAACATTCCTGAAATCTCTAGTAGTGATGACGGAAATTATTAAGGTTCGCTATTAAAAAAGTAGACAAAAAATTTTCGTTGCGCTCCTTCTACGGATATTTGGGACATCCCTGGAGTAATGTCCGCCCTGTTGTGTGCTGATTTTTGGCGGGATATTAAAATCTGAATTTAGACATAAATATAGGTGTGGTATTAAACTTGCGGAGATTTATGGAACGTTAGCATTTGAATTACGTGATCAAGAGGGAAAGTTTATGAATAATGCCTAAATATTATGAAAGTGCAGAATAAACTTGATTATTTTATATTAAAAAATATTATACATATAACAACAATCCACATGTTATTCTTGAAGCGTTGGTAGGAGATTTTAAAATGTTAGATTTTAACGATTAAAGATCCGACAGGACCAAAAACATCATTATTAATTTTCTGAAACATGTTTTTTCAGTATCTTTCCTACAATATAATGATACGCAATACTAAGTTATTATACTTGTTTAAGGTCTTTTGATTTGAAAATAAAATAAAAACCTTTAATATAACTTTAATTACCACTAATATCAGTTTTCTAAAACTTCTGTAAGCAAAATTACTGTGACATACAGACGGATGGACATACAGACAAACCGAGCGAATGGATACCTGCAAATAGATATTGTTGATTGGTATTTGTTAGGAATACGGTATACACCCATTTATAACTTAACGGCAAGCGGTTCTATTCCTTTAAACAATCTATCTTCGCCAGCGTCACCGACATAGCCCCCAATGCTTTAAAACAGCTTCGAATCGAATAAAAGGTGCAATCTTCAAATGTCGAGATACCACGACAGGCACTGGACAAGTCGAGATAGCTTGCGACAGAATCGCAGGTTCTAAAGCCTTGAGGAAAGTATGTTTCCACGGACACTTTGCAAAAAATTTAAACGATTTCGCATTGACTTATATGTCGGGACTGGGCGGACCGCATTTTAAACTGTTGCCACTAACGTGGCCGTAAAGTGATCCTCTTTAGACCGAAGTGACGTAGTCGGCTGTCGGCTGTCGTCGAGAGCGAAGGACCGTTAAAATTAGGAAAATGATAAGATTTGTCGTGTTCACTACGACAAAAGCACAACTAATAAAAAGTACGATATTTAATATGTCAGGTAAGTCAAAAATATGTTGAATAAGAAACATATTTACATTGTTTTAGAAATTTTGTTTCCATAATCTCAACGTTTGGCATAATAGAAAGCAACGCATGGCGTGTTGCTGTTTAATCGTTTACGACACAGTTTAGGGTAATTCTAATAGATGGCGTTAGTGTGTCATGTATGGTAATCGTGTAGAGTGATTTGTTCTGTAAGCCGTATCTTTACTATTTAAATCAATGCGATTTCGACTTATTCGCTGTGTGCGCGATGACAGCGCCCCTAGTGACCACAATTATTGCGGACTTGAGTCTTTCAAATTAAGGCAACTGGATGGTTTGAGAATGATTTTAGGATTGGTTTTCTTCGAAATTAGATAAAAATATATAAAAAGTTGCACATATTATAATAAGTGATTTTCTTACTTATACTAAAATACGGGATAATACTTACGGGATTTTAATCAATACAACATGATATAACTTTCCAACCTTAAAATGTGCAAAAAGGGAAAAAAAAAATTTGCACAGCGTGTGAATGATTTTGAAGAGCTCAGAACCAACGGACAAAGCTACTTAATAAGATCTGCGATCATAAGACAAACGTCTGTAACACAAATTCCCTACAAACTTTTTTCTTTTCACAGCTGCAGCTATCCATTTATTTCTTTGCTCCAATTGCCATCTTGATGTAGAAAACAATATAACATGTACGAAATGCTTTTCCCATTGTTTCTACACTTTATAACAGAACACGTATGACCCATATCGCGAATTTTAACGTTTTCACTTAAAAATACTTATTAACGTTAGTATGAAATTCTATGGAAATATAGCAATTTGACACATGACAGTCCAGAGTTTTTTCACATTTCTGCTACATTGCGTGCTGCGATCGATATGACGGCCCCCACCACTCACTACGCACATAGCGAATAGGTTTTAACCAGTTTAGGTTCTATTATCATCACTTAGGGAGATTCTTAAGTGTAATATTTTACTGTAAGAATGAGATTAGTAATTTTTTAAACTAAAAAATATTAAAATTTTGTTTAAAAAAACATCCAAGATAGAATTTCCGAGAGAGAATTTGTTGAGTAACCGAAAATGAACACACACACACACACACACACGCACGCACTCACGCACACACACACACACACGCACACACACACACACACACACACACACACACACACACACACACACACACACACACGCACACACACACGCACACGCACACACACACAAACATGCGCGCGCGCACTTTAATGCTAAGAAGCTGTTAATCCATCAACTCGTCCCCAAGAAACAGGATTACTTAGTTTGGGGACTACTGAAAACCACTGTATGTACATCTTTTTAGTAATAAACGTTTTTTATTTATTATTATTATTATTATTTCATAAAGTCAATAGGTGAATTCGAAATTATATCAAACGTAGAGAAATGAAATTTTGTATAATTTGAATATTACGTGTTATTGTTACACGAAACTTATTTTTTATTTCATCTCTGCTGCTCTGAGTAGCTCCTTAAGTAACTAAAGCACTTGTGTTATTGAAATCAGAAACAATTACGGCCTACCACACCACCCAGACCCAAAACAATATAGAAAAGTTCGTCTTCTACAATAATCCGACCGGGAATCGAACACGGGACCTTAGAGATAGCGACATCGATGTCAGCTTGCTCACCTCTCGGCTACAGAAGTAACTACAGAGAAAACTTATGAAAACCAGATAATCATATTTGACGTCTACTTGCCCAGTAGTACGCCATCCTAGATTTCCGGCATACAAAACCTTTGAAAGACAGTGAAAGATTATAATCGCGCGACTAAGTCGAAGGTGGAACTTTGTGCGGTACAGAATGATTTGCGCCTTCGACACTTTTGTCTAGTTGAGTTTGTAGGAAACTTGGAGACTCTATACTTCCACTACAATGCGAATGATATAAAGCCAAAAATCACATAATAAATACATTTAATGTATTTTTTTTGTAATTACTTTAAGCTAGTTACAATCATCATCAGCATTTGCTTGCCCTGTTCCCAGGTTATCTGGGGTCGGCGCAGTATGTCTTTCTCTTCCATGCAATTCGGTCACTCGTCATTGAGTCATTCACTCCCTTCTCAGTACTCACTATCTCTCCTCACACAATCAATCCATCTCTTCTTAGGTCGTCCCCTACTTACCACCCATAAATACTAATATCCATCACTCTTCGTTACGTGCTCCTCTTCCCTTCTCATCACATGTCCATACCAAGACAAACGGTGTCCTTTCATCTTTTCTGCTACAGGTGCCACTTTCATACTTCCTCTAATATATTCATTCCCTATCTTGTCCATTCTCGTCACCCCACACATCCACCTTAACATTCTCATTTCTGCTGCATGCAATCGCTTTTCATCTACCTTCTTAATGGCCCAGCATTCAGAGCCATGTATTAAAGCAGGTCTTATAATAGTTTTGTAGATTTTAGCTTTAAGGGCATCCGTAGGTCGCATGTTGTTGCTGTGATCTGTCGCCATTTCATCGAACTTGAGTTAATCCGTTGCTTAACGTCCCTGTCAATGTCACCGTTGCTCTGTACGAGAGACCCGAGGTACCGAAAGTCGGAACAGACCGGCAAAAGCATTCCGGCAAGTGTTATGGGCAAAGGGCTGGAGAGACCGCCGAAGTCACAGAACAGATATTCTGTTTTAGTTCTGATGACTTGACTACAATAATCTAAGAAAATATTAGAAAAAAAAAACTACCTCATATAAGAGTGGAACTCAAGCATATTCGCTATCAGTGTGATAGCATTCCAACTCAGACACCAATGACTAGATAGCATGACAAATTCTTTCAAGAATAAATGGGTAGGCAGTGGATTTTTTTTCAAGTATAATAATTTGATACAAGTAAATAATAATTTATAATAATTATGATGTAAGGAAGTAAACTTTTAACAACGTAACGTAACGTACAGGTTCATCATCATCATCATTTCAGCCATAGGACGTCCACTGCTGAACATAGGCCTCCCCCAGTGACTTCCAGATTGGCCGGTACAAGCCGGTAACGTACAGGTTACAAGCAAATAAAGAAATGAAAAAAAAAGAAAAAATATTATTGAAAATTAAAATAACCATCCGCCGTGATGGAGGTACCCCGCCAAATGCACAACACTACTAGTCAATTATTTATTGATATTAAACTTTTTATTGAATTATCCATAGATTTTGGGATAGAAGTGCAAAATAAATTAAGACGTCAAATAAAAAGTTTCAACCAAAATAGAATTACTAGATTCATATTTATAGCATCTCTCCTACTGTGCACGACCTTGTTCTGTCTTGTCTGTGATTGTAAGATGACTTCCGGTCTGCGCCTGCATCGGAACTTTGGAAGTTTGTTCACCGAACAATACGACGGATAAACGTTTGACTTCGACTTTTACTGCTACTGTCGAGCTTTTAAGTTTGGAATTAAATACAGAATATTTTCTCGAATATTGTTATTTAAGTTAGTAAAAGTGTGCTTATACAGGAAATATTATAAGTAGGTATATAACCTCCTCAAACCATACGTCCCCATATGGGTACATACAACGCCATCTAGGAAAACGATGAAATTACCAGACCTAGCCTATTGTTGATGTTTCTTTGGTGATTTTTGGATACTACGATAGATGGCACTACCACTCGTAAACAAAATTATTCGCTAGGTGTCGCCATTATTATTTTGACTGTGTTAGAAGACGAGCTTACGAAAAAAATTCAATTTCGGCGCACCTGCTGATGGTAAGTACTAAATTTGTATGATATTTGTTTTTTTACATACAAACTGATCATTGTTTCGCGTTTTTCATTAGTTTTAGTGTCTGTCTGGACTAAAATAGTTACCATTCTAGTTATATCGAGTCTCACAAACCTACTCAAACGTGTTTGTCCCCTTTTGGGGACAGTGGGTTTCTGTGTTACTAAAATACTGAAAATCCCGTATATTTTCAAAATGGTTTTTGATAGCCTATTTTACAACTTTACTTGTGTTATATGTACTTTTTGGGTAAATTTTGTATGCAGAATAATTGTAATGTGTTTTTTTTTTAGAATCGGCTTTGGTAGATGCTATAGGCGAGACTATCAAAGGCAATTATTCTGACCTGAAAATTGACATTGAAAAGTATGACTTTGTGGAGGGTCCTCCACATTCCTGAAGCTACAGGTGACAGTAATGGCAAGAGTTCAGAAAACACCTCAGAAAAGGAAGATAACGGTGATATTTTAGGATCCATTAGCTAGTCCTCACAGACTCGGCCTATACTGGTTCGTACCTCTTTGCAGCGACGTTTGTTTTGAAAAATACAAATGTTTTCGAGCCATTGCCACCTGTCCCTGCTTCATAGAGCTAGAGAGATTGGTAATATAGTTACTACTATATGATTATTTAACACTGTCCATTCCTGATGATATTTACGAGCAAATTGCATTCTATAGCAATCAGAATTACCTAGCTAAAACTGGTTCTGGTTTGAATACTTCCGAAAAGGAAATCAGTATTTTCTTTGGGAAAACTATAATAGTGTCTTACCTCCGATTCCCTAGAATCAGGGTGTACCTCCTGGAAAACTGTAGCTATTGCAGATAGGATGGTAGCTATTTCAGATAGGATGGCTAGAGACCGGTATTTCAATCTGAGAGCATCTTTGAAGATGGTAACTGATTCAGATGTTCCAGATTCCGAAAAGAAAAAAACTAAATTCTGAAAGGTCCAACCACTAATATTCGGCAATGGCAGTTTGATAATTTCTAAAACACCAAACATCTGTATCGGAAAGCAGACTATGAGTTTGTAGCAGAAAGCAAAGGAGATCCACCTCTTGGTGATTCCATCATGATTGCAAGACAAATCAAGGTGGACAGAACAGAGCATCCAAGTGATTTTATGAGGACTAAAAAGATAGATCACATTCCTCTAATTCTTGAATCCCACAACTGATGCAGATTACTGGGATGCAGGTCTACTAAGGCTAGACATCAATGCCCATTTTGTAAGGTGATTTTATGCATGATGACTGGACAAAATTGTTACAAACAATATCACTAATATTAAAAGCAATGTTATTTGAGTTATTGATTTAACTTTTAACGAAAAAGTTTCAATTTTTTCGTTAAAATTGAAAATAAAGGCAACTACTAAAATAGGCAATTTCATGTACTTTTTATTTTACCAAGACCCAATGTCCCCTATAAGATACATTGTGGAAAACTATTTTCCAGCAATTTTTCCTATTCTTGTTGGTCTTACCTTTCTAAAAATATATAATATGTCCATATTGACTTAAATTTCCATGAAATATTTTCAAAAAATGGCTTGGGACTGAGGAGGATAAGTGCCCGGAAGAGGGCCTTTATCTATATGTATAAAAATGAATCTCTATTTCCCTTGGTCATCGCATCACGCGTGAACGGATAGAACAATTTCGCTAATTCTTTTTTTGTTGTGTTACTTATTGTCAAAAGAAGGTTCTTTTGAAAGAAAAAATTAAGAAAGTTGCATAGAAAATTCTTTCGTTGTTTCCGATTGATAAAACAGCTTTAGCTACTTACCCGAGGATAAGAGCAATCACCCTGTATATTTATAGACATTTATAAAACTTTGATTAAGTTTTGATGGCGTGATTTTTGAAATTTTAAGATTTGGTGGCCTATTTTCAGTTTTGGTGGGAACTTAAAACTTAAGGATTAATATTTCAGAAACTATACTACATGTGATTCTAGCCCAATTCTAATCATTCTGGGTTTAATTAATAAACATGTGCCTTTTAAAATACCTACGGATCCCATTCATATATAAGACTCCAGAGCGTGAAAGGTGAGATACGTAATCTCCCGTACACCCTATCTCGGAACTAAAAGGTCAAGGTTCATCTTTTGTTAGAGAGTAGCTGGAGTTATTACACGCCTGGGTAAAATCTAGCGCATTTCATACACTAACATGGAGAAATATAATGGATTTTCGACCTTATAGTTATCAGAACTTCTGTTAAAATATGTGGATTTTACTCAGGTTTACTTTAATTATTAGAGACTTTTGGCCACAATTTCATTAGAAAATAGGAAAGTAGTATTCTACTTTTTAGTGTATGAATACACTATACTCGTAAGAAAGTAAATAATGTCACACCGCCCACAAAACATTTCTAGGTGTCTGGCAGAGAATGCTTTATGGCATAAGGCCACATTTTATACGATTTCAATCTGTGTAGTAAAGTTAAAATAAATAAAGTAAATGTAAACCGTTTCATAGAAGTCACTTCAGCCGTTCTAAATATTGTTCCGGACTAACACACAGATAATCCGTGAGGTGGCAACTGGTGTTCTCCGGATATTGTCGAAATGTTCTGCTTGTGATGACGAGCTTTTTTTTTTTTTCAAAAAGAAATACTGGTTTTGAATCTCTTGACTCGTTAAATATTTATCTTAGTAATATTTATCTTATAAACATACTAAGATAAATATTTAACGAATCGAAACTACAAAGCCGGCTTTGAATTGGTTTTTAATGCTTGCTTGCTGCATGCTTGGTGTGGTAGACTTAAACATATGAATGTATTTTATTCCTGTGTGTTTTGTTACCACTTTGATATAAAAACCACGATTTTATACGAGCTCATTAAAAAGATTAAAAAAGCAAAGTATGCCCATATACGGCAGAGCATAGGCCTCACCTTAACTATGAGGTTATTTGGGTCATATCCACTACGCGGACCCAGTGCGGTGCGGTGGAGCGGTGTTGTGAGCCGCCCTTAGGCCTCTGACTAGGCTTCACGACTAGTATCAAGCGATATTAGCTGGGAACAACTTTAAACGTGCCATTCAAAGCACAGAGATGCTTGTGATAAATGTCACTGAGTATGGTTGGAATGGTCACCCATCTAATCACACCCGAGGCTTAGGTGGTCTAACTTTGGTAATCACTACTAAACCGCTGAAGAAGGTGAGCTACAAGCACCTCAAGCTACCTTAGAAAGGTTATTTTGAAATTACAAACGACTAACTAAATAGGTTTAGAACTTCGTTTTCTTAAGTCTTAACTGTCCAAAAAAACAATAATAAAAAATCAAATGTCATGTTTCCGTGGTAATACGATCTGTGGGACTGTTAGGGGCCTTCTTTGCGAGCGAGGTGTTGCGCGGATGCCGCGCTACATACGTGCGGCACTTTGCGGAGAAGGCGCCTTTATCCAGTTAAGGTTTTTGTAAGCAACTGAATATAGTAAATATATATCATATATCCTAAAAATCATTGGCATGCGGATTAGCGAGGGGTCTTGTCACAGAGCAGTATATCAAAAACTAAGCCGTGGGACGTTGGGCGCTCCGCCAAAACGGCCAAATATTATGGCGATGGCCTGGACACGTAAAACATAGGTTTTTATAACTTCGTACAGACTGCGCTCATACTAACACTACAGTGTCAAAGTATGAAGATACTACTAGATTTTTTGGTTTTTTCACGAGGTGAAAAGATGACCTGATAAAGATTGCAGGAAGCCGCTGGTTACAGGCCGTCAACAGTTCTATGGCTGAAATGATGATGATGAACAGAAAGGTGCAGAAGAACTTGAAGGGGTAATCCCACTGCTCAAATAAACAACTTTTTCTAAGGGACCATCATCGAAGTCTCATAAATAAATCACTATGCTATACTAAACCGCCATCTGACATCAGTTTGTATGTGAATTTGTGGTCATCATTTCAGCCATAGGACGACCACTGCTGAGCATAGGCTTCCTCCAATGACTTCCAGATTTACCGTTTGAAAGCGGCCCGCATCCAGCGATTTCCTGCAACCTTCACCAGGTCGTCTGTTCACCTTGTGGGTAGACGTCCTACGCTACGCTTGCCGGTACATAGCCTCTATTCTATCACCTTTTTGCCCCATCGGCCGTCAGTTCTACGTGCTATTTCGTTTTTTCGTTATTGGATCTCCTCTCTTTTTTGACGACCGTCTGGTGTAATGGTTCGCGCTACGGACTACAAAGCCAGCGGTTGCGGGTCCGAATCCCGCAAGGGGCAAATGTTTGTGTGATGAGCACAAGCATTTGTACCTAAGTCATGGATGTTTATAAACGTATTTAA
Organism: Anania hortulata; assembly: GCA_963576865.1. NCBI lineage: Eukaryota > Metazoa > Arthropoda > Insecta > Lepidoptera > Crambidae > Anania > Anania hortulata. The sequence continues at coordinate 643,916 of OY756408.1, read as the reverse complement.
GTATGTTTATCCGTTATCTGGTCGCCATAGTACAAGTATTGCTTAGTTTGGGGCTAGCTAATTGGTGTGATTGTGGAAACAATTTATTTATTTATTTTTGTTATATACTATATCAGAAGTGTTACAGTACCTATTCACTGTAGTGGTATAAGTGTGGCGGAGTAGGCACGCTTAATCTCGTGTAATGGGTAAAGTTGTACGCGGTTTGAAGTTTTTGACCCGTGAATTTATCTCTGAAAATTTTTGGGTGCATCAATCTAATGGGAGTTTGTTGATGGTCGGGAAAGGACGAGAACACATTGCCAACTTGTTACGATGTGTGTATTTTATATATTTATGGGCGAGATCCAGCCATTTGGAAATATTCGTTTATTTCTCATCTTGATAGCAAGATAATAAATAAATATGCCCAAAACACATAAATTGACATTGTAGGTACTTAATGAAGTATGGGTTTAACGTATCTATGTTTTGCAAGGATGTTAATTAAGACGATTTAAATATGTTTTTGTTAGAGACGTCGCACACTCAGATGCTAGTTAATTCAGAAAACTCCTTTTAAACGAATCTAATACTTAAAGCGAATAACCGCGCCTTATGTAAAACTATTAAAACAGACGAGACTGACATGGTAAAATAAGATGGTAAAAAATCCAACCCAGCCTCCCTAGCATCACTAATAAAACACGATATGATATGATATGATCTATATCATATATCGCTATCGATATATCGACACCAAATGTAAAAATATGATGGGCTATATCCATCATTTCGTCATTTTGATTTTTTATCGAAACAGCGATCATAATATGTAACGTAACCGGCACGGCGATTTAACACGGCGGCTATATCTATCATATTTTTACAGTTGGTGCCGATATATCGCTATATCATATCATATCGTGTTTTAGTGCTCATGCTAGGCAGGCTGAGATGTCAAATTGAGAACATAAACCATTTTAATCGTAAATAAGCGAAATAGCTCCAACATTTAATTATTATTAGGCTTACTACTGTACCACACTCCAGTAAGATTTGAGTCGAAATTTTCGTCTTCCGGATAACCTTAGTAACTTATACAGTTAAGAAAACAATCACCTGAAAACCACTTCAACTACCATTTCTAAAACGGGACAAAATAACCAATTACGGAACAAATACAAACGTACATTTAGAGTATCAACACTAGACGGAAATTTGTTTGACAAATCCATTACACACACACAAAACTCGACCTAAACACAATCAGACAAGGTCTGTATTAAAATAGCTTCAGTTAAACGTCCCAAGATATCTTCAAAACCCCTGAAGTTGTCGAACTAATACTCTCTTACCTCAAAATGGCTAAACTTTACAAGAGAACCCATTGGACGTATTTTGTGTAACGCTTATGAAGTGAAATTCAACCTTACTGTTTAAACTTTAAACTCCAAAATTGAGCAGCAAACTTTCCATGTACAGGTTGATCCAACGATGAAGCGAAGTTTCTTGGTGTTATGCAGTTTTTAAGCATCAGATACTTGTTGCAGGATTGAGATATTTTACTTAATGAATTATTCAGCGTTTGGAGTTATTTCTATCCGAGTATTACTCCAGTTTTTATTGCAAATTTTTTAAAGACTTTTATATTCTATTTTCACTTGAAATCATGTAATAGCTTTTTGGTGTCAAAAATTAATAAACAATGAGTGTCTTCTTTTTGCGTAAGTCGCTCATGAAAATACCACGCATAAAATAATAATGTAAGTCAAATTAGATTGTTTTGCTTATATGTCATCCGTCAATGTCAATGTCAAATCGCTAGTCTTCTGATACAAATTACTACAAGTAGTGGTTTACTTGGTCAGTGATTACGACTCCTTTTGCGCTGACGAAACCTGTCCGAATGGCAGGGGAGCTTTGGTCAGGCAAAAATATTTTAGAAAATTTAAACCTAATCATTTATCATTTCAGCCATAGCACGTCTACTGTTGAACACAGGCAACCCAATGACTTTCATCGGGGGGGATTGCCAATACTCGCCACGCTTAGCAGGCGGGTTGGCAAGCCCAGATTTTGATAACATTTCGCACGCAGACGCTGTTGCCCATCTCGTGCTTTTAAGACACGCCTCCTGTTGGCGGTGGGGAAGTGTATTCTTTACGGACATCCCTACGCGGCATACTAATTATTACTGAATACTAACTAAATTAAGAAAATAAACAAATCAATTTGTACTAGACTATAAAGCTCATTCACAACATTCTTAACATCATTAATAAGGAGTCAGTTAAAAAATCAGAAAACGTTTGCATTTAGAATTGGATTTTAATTTAATGTCCTTACTACACGTTCTTAAGACTAAAAACTGCTTACAGAATAACAAGGTAAACATCTCTTCTTTGGCCGTAAAATAAACTCGTCACTTCTAAAAACAAGCACAATCACTGGAAAACCATTTAACAGTGTAACGAAGTCTAGAAACGCTGCGTCACCGCTGCGGGGGCCGCTGCGACTCAAAAACAGCTAAGGAGCGCGCCATTTGTCCGGCTCGTTTGATACGTCCGACTCCCGCACTTGCTCAGGGCTGGCAAAATATAGTTTTCGTATTTATTTACTAAACAACATACTTGATTTATCATCATTTAAAATACAGTTATAATATAAAGCAAGTTTAAAGAAAAAATTACGCATCTGCAGGTGTGTACAGTATTTTTACAGAATTTATTTAAAAATAAATTCAACTATGTTTTTTTTATTCAATACCTTCATAAATTGTATTATCTTAAGACTTAGGTGGATTGTGTATTTGTAGTATTGATAGTACAGTTTTTCTTGCTGTTTTTATAGATCAAAACATCGCTGAAATACCTATGGAGGTTTATTCAGATTATCTAGTCAGACTAAACATTTTAAGATGTACACAGATAAACGTAAAAAAATAACATAAAAATTCAACTACATTAAATTGTATCAGCCCTATCGCTGTCTCCGTTTTTGCGTGATTTGCGACGCAATATTTTTTTCCTGTGTAACGTTTTTGTAGCGCCCTGTATAAGTGACAGGTGACATTTTTTATTTCTTTACTCTACCTAGAAGGTTACTTAAGGGTTTGGCGCGTGTATCAGATGTTTACTTAAGGGTTTATACTTGTAAACAAAAATGTTTTATGTTGAATAACTTTATATTTCAATAATAATTCACTTAAACACACTTAACTAACTTACATTAAACAATGAAACAAACACTTATATCTTAGATAAGAAAAAATGGGAATTCTAATCACCATCACTGTAACTAGAATTTCTTTTTTCTTTCTTATTTAACTCAAACCTTAGTAGCTTAATTTCTAAAAACATTTTTTCTATTTTTTTATCATAATACCTTGCAATAGCTAAGTTGCGAGCAAGACGTCAATCGTCGTCTACTTTCTTTTTACCTGAAATATAAAACAGTTAGGTATTTTTCCATTTTTTTTTTTAAAACAAAGTTATGTTTAAGTTAGGAATGATTTACCTTTCTTTGTTTTGAGCTGACATAGGCGTGCCTAAAAAAAGGTTCGTACGCTCATCTGTCTCGTGTTTTCTTCCCTCAAAGCCTTAAAGTTAAAAATATACATTATTGTGCATTATTATATACATGAATATGTCAACAAAATAAAAACTAACAGTGCACACTTTAACATGACATTTTGCACGGACTTAGTAACTCTAATACGTTTTCCAGATTTTTACTATTACTATGATAAAGAACAAATGGTAACAATCTACATTCAAAACACCCATCTCAAAAATAAAGCTAGCAACTAAATAATAAATAAAAAATGAACTATCAAACCACAAGCATAATGATATAGAAAAAGCGAATAATTATTTACAAAATAAATAAAAACACTATACAAAATCTATAAAATACTATACTTATACAAATAAAAAAATATGAAAATGCTCCTCGTCGTAGGGTAGCCAATATACTGGCAGCATTATCTTGCTAGAATACGATACTTAGTCGCTGCCAGCTGTCAGCTGGCCACCACTGCACTGTCATCATAAAATTTCATCTCATCATCATCATCATCTCTATGTATAAAAAGAGTGCGTTAGGACCTTACGGACCTAGCGTTTCGACGCCAAAAGGTACAAAAAAGTAATTAGCCCTGATTTGCTTCTACTTATTATTTTTTAAAAGCTTCCCTTGCACCTCTGCTCGTCCCGAAAGATAGGAGGCGGCTAGTGTGATGGCACAGGTAGCGTCCCACATTACACCCATCCGCCAAGGAACAATAATTGCACAGGCATTCTATTTGAATTTGTCTCGCCTTTATCGCACCGCCTACAAAATATATCTGCTTAGCCTTGTGGTCAACTGTTAGAGAATGCCTCATGGCATTAAGTCCAGCTGTTGTATATTTTTTAAATCTGTACAATAAAGTCTAAATAAAAAATAAAAAAAACAGTGAAGTTACGTCCGGTCTCTTGCCATCGAGATCGATACGCTTTGATCCAGCACCACTAGGTAACTCACAACATCATCACCAAATAGGTCGTATTTGGTGATGATGCTGTGTTTCGTTGTTTCGGTGTGTTGTTTCCTGTGTTTCGGTTATTTTATCATACTTTATTTTGTTGTATTTTAATGTATCCAAATACGTAGATAGAACGTCTCGAGTCTTCCGTATTCACTGACGTTGTTGCTTCCTTCGGCATGAATTGTTAAAATTATTATTTTAATGAGAACTACAACTGCAGCAGCAAAATCAGATCAAATTGTTAAAGAAAAAGTTTATTCCACAAATCTAAATCTTGGATACTAAACTACTAATATGCTATTTAATTTCAAATTTTAAATTAACACGAAACGCAGTGAATTCCGGAGGGCTTCGATCAGCGGACGACCGCCATCTGTTCGTCGCAGGTAGTGGGAGAACGTAAATAGTCGTGACTCAGAAACGAGTAGTTCCTATGTACACTTACGATTCGTTCAATAAAGGATGGTTCCTATTGCATACGAAATTAAAATTTGATTAGAATAAGAAAAGAGTGGAATTTAGCAATATATTCTTCCTTCTTTTCGTTTTTTGAAAATATATATGTCGTAGCCAGATCGTAAAATTGATCAATTCATGATGTGACCGACCATTTCATAAAATGGTGGTATTTCATGATATGGCCAACTAAAACTGACCATATCGTTTAAACGTCAACATTCGATGAAATGTCAATCCACGTTTGGCCATATCATTAAAATAAAAATATGTTTACAAGTTACGTGAATTTGTTTAATAATTGTAATCTTGGTCGATAGATAAATTAAACATTTTAAAAAGTTATTATTTTTAAACATAAATAAAAACACTTGAATAGCTAAATAACCTAACTAACCTCTCAAATTACGTTCCGATCTCGTCGATTTTTTGATGTTGCGTTCGTTTTTTGAGTGACTTTCATAAAAATCGCCTAGCTTGGTGTATATTTCACTGCACTTTCACCTTCAATTTACACATTATTATTCACTTTTAGAATAAAATATTTGTCCGCCGCCATTACTCATCACAAAAACAAAGCAACATAAGCGCCTCTACCGGTGGGTATTGTATCGATTTTATGATATGATCACTAATGTTTGACCATTTCATGAAGTATTCGTGCGTTTAGCTGTTTATATCGTCAAACGCTGAGTATTCATTGATCTGGTCAGACCACATCATAATGTAGGCAGCGTGTTCTGTTCTATATCATGAAATACCACCATTTTATGAAATGATCGGTCACATCACGAAATGATCAATTTTACGATCTGACCACGACATCTACACTAGGTTCATACAAAGGCAGGTCAACCAACCCAAAAAGATAATGGTCATTGAACCGATTTTCAACTTTAAATCGGACACGTAGAGATCAATATCAGTTGTGAAAATTTGAAGTTTTGTGGTAGGTTGAGCTGTTGCGACCATAAATGAAGACAGATCTGTATCTAATGTTGTTTTAATAAACCAATAGCCTAGAAAACGAGATACGTTAGAAAATGTACTGTGAATTGTGATCTCATGCGACGATAAGGAAGTATGTGGACATTTTTAACCATATTAATAAAAACCCGGTCAAGTGCAAGTCAGACTTGCGTACTAAGAGTTCCTTACAAACGTATAGTTATGCAAATGATTCGTCCATCGTTCGTCAATCAAGAATCGACACTCGAATATTTTTCCTGTTTTTTCTGCAAATAAGGTAATCATCTTTATCATCGTATTTCAACCATAGGACGTCCACAGCTGTATTGAAAATTTGAAAGGTGGTGGTGGTGAAAAAATTTAAAGGTAAATAAGGCAATGATCGCGAACTCATGCAACTCATTAATTCCTACTTTAAGCTATTGCAACATGTTCTAGGATAGTATAACCCCTTATTTTTCACTTTACATGACATACAACTTTGACATTTAAACCATTTTATCCACGAAATTGGAGGTGGGGCCATTTTTTACGAAACTTTAAATAGTTATTTCTGTAAAATTATTGTAGGTAGGTGTATAGTTTTAATTGCGTATCTTGATGTGTTATAGGGAAACATTTAATAAAAACCGCTACGCATGGCATTTATTTCGTTCTTATATTTTTAAATACATACAAAATAGCAGTAAAACTACTTACTATTTTCAACTTATACGAATTTTACTAAATTTACATAGTTTACTTTCTCTGCGTATGATAGACATTTCTATAGCAAATTTATCGTAAATAACGTTTCAATAATTAGATTTTAGCTATAGGACGTCCACTGCTGAACATAGGCCTCCCTTAATGACTTCCAGATTGGCCGTTGAATTAAAAGTTTGATTTTTTCACAGCTCCAAGGGATTGCAAGATTTGCAGGCCTGGGTATTTTGTGCTAATTTTAACTGAACTTAGACATGATTCTATGAAAAAAGGTCTTGACAGACGGACTACGGAATTACATTTGTTGTCATATTAACCCGTGGTTACAAGTGTATGTGTTTTCTTTGTTTTCCATACATTTAACTTTAGTGTTTTATTTATTTGAAGCGCAAATCGCTTACAAAATTACCTCTAGCTTGCTTAAATAAGAGCACCCTAAATGGTAAATGGTCTTACCGAGATGAGAATCAGACTTTTTGATAGGACATTTTGCGAATCGGACGTTTTTTCGGCAGGTGACGTTTTGCGAATAGGACGTTTTGCGCTTAAACCATATAATTAAGAGATTAAACGAACTTAACTGTAAGTGAAGTTCAATCTTAATTATACGAAGCTCCTCGTCCGACACGGTTTAACAGTGTAGTCTATGACTTGTGCTCCATTGCCATCACAATTTTAAAGCTGCTGACAAAAAAAGAAAAATTCGCCCGCTTCCGAACGCACCTGTCAACTTCATTTAGTTTAAAGCTTATTCATGAACAACCCTTAATTCCTATAAGGATTTTTAGGGGTGGGTAAATTTAGGTATAGGGTGGGAGTACCGTGTCGGACGAGGAGCTTCGTATAATTAAGATTGAACTTCACTTACAGGTAAGTTCGTTTAATCTCTTAATTATACTCTCTCCTCGTCCGACACGGTTTAACAGTGTAGATGTTCAAAGACAGGGTTGTGAATGAAAGGACAGAATAAGATATGAAAAAATTTAAATAATTTATTTTTCTTCTTACTTCTATTATAACAATCAATCTTAACACTAGTTCCTATTATTATTAATCGAATTACACACAATATTACTAAATTCTAGGGGGTCATCTAAAACAGGTCGGTTGTAGAACCTGGCAAAGGTAGCAGAGTTGTTTGACCACCCCGCAGTCCTTCTAATTAGATCTATGTTAAGACCAGCCCTATTTGCTGTCGATGTAGATGCGTGCCGAGTGCTGTGTGCAGTAAAGACTGATGTGTCTATACCTGACTCGTTTAAAGTCATTTTTATCCACCTGCTTATGGACTGCGATGAGGCACTATGATATGGTTTTTTGAATGTTAATATTAAGTTCTCTATATCGTTTCTAATGTCTTTGGTTACATTTAAATATGTTTTAACTGTATGAACCGGACATATCTCTATTTTATTCAAGTAAGATTTTAAATACAAAATTGGTTGAAGGGAATTTCTCTTTGAAGTTTTAATAAAATCTGGAATTTTTATTTGTACCCCCTCTGATGTAAACTTGATATTCTTAACTTTTATCAATGATAGTGTCTGAACTCTATGTCCAGAAGTTAATGCTAAAATGGTAACTAACTTTTTGGTAAGTATATTCAAAGGTAAGTTTTCGTTTGGGAATTTCGAAGCTAAATAATCTAAAACTATACCCGGGTTCCAGGTAACATTGTATTTCGGTGTGGGTGGCTTGAGTCTAAATACCCCTTTTAAAAAACGTTTAACACGGTCATCTGTGGAAATTCTTGGTCCCATTATAAGGGATAATGCTGACCTGGACGTATTTATTGATCCATATGATGCCCCCTTTTCCAAACAATTAGTTAGAAACTTTATAATAAATGGTATTGATCCCTGATAAGGGTCTATATTTTGAGTATAGCAAAATTCCCACCATAATTTTAATGCACAGTTATATTGTTTAATTGTGTTACTGGACAGAGAGTTTATCATGATGTGAAGCGAAGAAGATGGGATACCACGTTTCAAGAATGCCTCGCTGATAACAGTCCTGCAGCCAGGGTAAGCTGGTGGTGAAGTGGGTGTGTTTTCCTGTAAGGAGATGTTAATAGAAACTCATTAGGTTCGAAAATTAGTAATTTTTCTACTAAAAGTGGCTCAATTAGTGGGAACCACGGCTGAGAGGGCCAATAGGGAAACACCAAGATGCCTTTTGCTTTATCAGTGTGGATCTTTTGGATGCATTTTAAGACTAGAGAAAAAGGTGGAAACGCATAGAAAAAATGTCTGTTCCAATTTAGGGTGAAAGCGTCAACTGACATGGCTTGAGGGTCCCTCTTCCACGACACAAATCTCTTACATTTGTTATTTATTCTGGATGCGAATAAATCGACTTCTGGTTTGCCAAATGCTTTTACAATTTTTTGAAAAGACCGTTTGCGAAAGTTCCCATTCAATATTAACCTTTCTAGACTCCGCATCTGCCTCAAAATTATCTTTAGAGTTTATGTATGATGCGAAAATCCATATGTTTCTATTTTCACACCATTGCCATATCTTTCTTGCTATATCATTTAAATGTTTGAATTGGACGCCCCCCATTTTATTAATATAGGCTACTGCTGTTGTGTTATCTACTCTAAGTAGTATCTCACAGTTATTAAGATTTTTAGCAAAACATTGAAGCCCAATAAATGCTGCTTTTAATTCTAAGTAATTTATATGACATGCTATTTCTCTGGAAGACCATGACCCTGAAGCCTTTTTTGAACCACAGACTGCAGCCCATCCTGAACCTGAAGCATCTGTATGTATTTCTAATTGGAAATTATGTTGTTTAATTAAATTTCTTTTTTCTATGTTTTCCACCCACCAATGTAACTCAGGATAAATCTTCTTAGAAAATATCATTTTTGCATCATAATTTTCATTAAAATTTAGTAATGCTAAATATTTTTCTCTTTCTAGCAACTTAGTGTAGACCCATCCATAAGGAATAGCTGGACAAATTGATGTAAGCAACCCTAAAAGCTGTGAAAATTCTCTAATTTTGCAGTGATCTTTTAATACAAAACTCTTTAATTTTTCTAAAGTGGAATGTTGTTTTTCTTTAGGTACTGAAATGGAGAGATCTTTTGAATCTAATGTAAACCCCAGATAATCAATGACCTGGTAAGGGGATAAGATACTCTTTTCAAAATTGATTCTAAAACCTAAGTTCTGAAATAATTTACATGCCAATTTCACATTATTTCTGCATTCGTACATTGAATTACTAATATACAAACTGTCATCTAAATAATGAGTCATTACAATATCCTGATTTCTAAGGTGTGTAACAATAGGCTTCATAATCTTAGTAAATACAAATGGAGCCGTGCACAACCCAAAGGGTAGGCAGTTGAACTGATACAGTTTTCCTTCAAATTTAAATCTAAGATATCTTTTACAACAATCCGATATAGGGACAGAGAAGTAGGCGTCTTTCAGGTCAATTTTAGTCATATAACAGTCTTTAGATAACAATTTGCAAGCTGTTCTTGAGTCCTCTAATTTAAAGTGTTGAGTATCTACATATTGATTTAACTGTTTTAAATTTAATATAAATCTGTATGTGCCATTTGATTTCGGAATAACAAATATTGGGGATACATACTGACCCTTTGAGAAGGTACATTCAGAAATTGCCCCAAGTTCTAATAAATTATTAATCTCTGCTTGAATGATGCGCCTTTCCTCCTTTGACCACTTTTGTGTAGGGAGATCTTCTTGCAATGGAATAGATATGAAAGGTATTTTATAACCTACTATCCATTGCAAAACTACTGGATCATTGGTGATTTTGATCCAATTACGACAACAAAGTTTTGTGTTACCAGCATGACATACCTCTAATTGCGGTAGCGTGGTTTCTGGGGAGGAGACCGCTTCCTCTGTGTCCTTCTCTGGGGAGTGCGACCCTGTTGCTGTCGCTGTTGTGGTTTCTGGTAGTAACTGCGAGGTTGAGAGTTGTGCCCGCTGCGAGGTTTCTGTTGATTTGGCAGCGGGCTCTTGAAGTTTTTCTTCTTATCTTTAATCTGAGTCCCAGTTCTCTGGATTGTTTGTGCTGATTTTATTTTTTCTGTACAATTTTGACCAAACAGCATACTATCAGGTTTTTCGTTTTTTATGGCATCCCTTACCACTGTACTAGCCCCTGATAGGGCAAAGTATTTTCGTGACATTGTGTCTTGATGAAACAATTCTGCTCCTATCTTTGCTGCGTTGCTTAGATGTTCCACTATGTCTTTGGAATTTATATTTCCTTTCATGACATTAGTAAGAGCCTTTCCTACAGCAGTAAGCATTTTTCCTGTCTGGTTTTGTCTCCAAATAAATCTGTTATCCCTTTTAACGGCAACTTCTGACATAACTGCTTTTATTTCAGGGTTAAGGGCCGGAGCAGTCGCAGGAAAGTTATTAGGGACTGGATACTTGTTGAGGATTTCTTCCCTTGTTTCCTTTTTTAGACCGTCTCTCATGATATTGTTCCATCTTAAGGCCAAATGTGGATGTATTGGTTCTCCTGTTTCCAATTTGTCTGCGCCCTCTGGTCCCAATGCTTGGAGGAGTTCCTCAGGAATCTCGTCCTCATCTGGAATTGTAGTATTTATTGTGAGTTAGGTAGTATGTACATATAAATATAGTCTATCCTCACGGTGACAGCTCTTGAAGGGAATATTATAACAGTCTATCCTCAAAGTGAAAGCTCCTGGATAGTAATTTCTATACAATAGGTTATCTTTTCTCTGCTCTCAACTGAAAGTCGACGTCTACCCTCTGGGAGTGGTAGCTCATTGTCAACTGGGTGGGCATGGGAATGCATTTTGAGTTTAGCGCTTTTAATAGCTAAGTTTATTTACATACCTGAAGCTACCAAGATAGTGTCCTCCATTGATGTTGAAGGTACCGCTGTAGGAGGCCGCTCTTCCATTGGGGGACTCTCAGACAGCGTGTTGCTCCTTTCATCCTTCTCCTCTTCATTCTTCTTCATTCTTTTCTGCCATTTTTCCAGTTTTTTCTTTATTCTCTTTGCTTCATCTTCACAATTTTTGCGTTTCCCCATCGTTAAGAACTTTTAAATCCGTGCGTAACTGCGTAGTGCGTAGTGCTTTGATGATGAGCGTGATGCAAGAAATAACGAACTTTTTACCGGAAGACAAATATTGTTTTCAAGTTTAAACAGGTAAGGAAAAAAAATTATTATACGGAAGTTCTAAAACCGGAAGAAGAATTATTTATAAGTTTTAAGAGGTTTTTTTTTTTTTTTTTTTATATCTTTGGTGTACAAAACGTAACACAACAAAACAACTTAACCTCAAAACATCTAATTAGGCTAAGCGCAAAATCAGGACAAAACATTGTACTAACCTTCCTTTTTGTTAACTTCATCGAAAAACAAAGCTTATATGAATGACACTTACCAGATTTCCAAAGAGATCACGTTTAAAGTTGGAGTGTTTCCTTCGTGTTTTACTTACGGTTGTAGACTCCTTTCTGCTCCTTACGAACAAAGAAATCCTGTGGACCTGTATATTAATGTGTTCACTCACTACAACACACATTTTTACACTGAAATTTGCAATTGATTTGTTTTACTAACAATAATATTATCGAAGACGCTGTGACAGCGCCGGTGCACAAAAACCATAATGAAGTTGACAGGTGCGTTCGGAAGCGGGCGAATTTTTCTTTTTTTGTCAGCAGCTTTAAAATTGTGATGGCAATGGAGCACAAGTCATAGACTACACTGTTAAACCGTGTCGGACGAGGAGAGAGTATAATATGTTTTAATTTAATAAAAGACAATCTGATTAGTGTATAGTTCAAAAAGCCGTAATAATTTTAAACTTTTATACACTAAAACGGGAATTAACGCTAATAGGTACCTACCATATTTAACCTTTTATTTGCCTGAGGTTTCGACCGGGTTACACATACCACATTCGCGTTAATTCCCGTTTTAGATAGATAGATAGATAGATACTCTTAATTGGACACCATACAAGTAAATTACACATGATTTTTACAGAAAGACGTACAATTTAGGCGGTTTTATCGCTAATAGCGATCTCTTCCAGACAACCTTCAGGTAGAGGACAACCATTAGAGAAAGTGAATTTTAGTGTGTCTTAAAAACCCGTGTTTACTACGCACCGGACTAATATTACGATATTATATTTATTCTATTTTGTAGCAAGTTCGACATAGCGCAGATTAATATTTTATCGTTTATCTTAGTCTATTAAGCAAGTTCAGGTTTTTGTCGACTTGTCCGGCTCGCCTCGTAAGAAGTTTGAAAAGTGTATTACTTTGGCACCAACTTGCGCCGGCGCTTCTTGTTAATAATGTATTATGTAACTAAAGACAGTTTTTGAACTACCATTATTTTTTAACAGCCTTTTACTTTAAGGTTCTTGTTTGGAAGTTTAAGTTTCTGTGATAAAACCGGTTTGATTTTTTGTCTAAGATGTTTAAGCAATTACGTAACATTAATACAACCGATTAGCGTAGTGGCGTGGCGGTCCAATCAATTCGGCTGGTAGGGCAAAAGGTTCTAGAATGGAGGCCACGTCTATAATCCATTATTAGCTGTAAGTTTTTTAAATTATTTAACATTTTTAAGAGCTGTGGATACTGAATAAATATAAAATTCAATTAAATTGAATTCTATTGGGCCATGGCAACTAATGTATTTTCTAGCGATTGATATTATTTACTAGCTTTTGCCTGCGACTTCATCTGCGTTAACCTTACCCGGAAAACAGGATCCTATGTGTTAATCCAGGCCATGGTCTATCGGTATGCCAAATTTCATCAAAATCTCTTCAGTAGTTTTTGCGTGAAAGAGTAACAAACTTTCGATTAGTAAAGATTTATTTATATAATAATTTTTAATTCTTACTCACCAAATCAATACATTGTCCACAAGGTTTGCGAAATCATTATTTTGCCATCTTTAAAAAAACAAAACAAAATCGAAACGCTATCTTATCTTCCTATTGACAGCTTGTAAGAGCCGATAGGAGGTCAATTTAAAATGAAAAGCAAAGAAATATTCCTCCCACAGTTCACCCCGTTTCACCCCGAGAGGTGGGGTGAAATGTATTGCTTCGTGAAGATCCTCATTCGAAATAGAGGCTGTCAAAGATGAATTGATTATGGGATATCAAGGGATATTTTGATAGTCTCACAAACGTGGGACAGACAGACACCTGTCAAATGTGACTGATAGCTCATAGCACTTAATAAGTATTTTTTTAATGATTGAAAAAGATGGACACGGCGTCATTAGGAAAAATGCATGAAAAAAAAAAATTTTTTTTACTATATTGATAAGAAAATATATGAAATTATAGCGCTAATAGTGAAAACAAAATTTATTTTAGGTAAAAAATAACCGTAATGTAGTAATTAGAAATTAAGGTATACCTATCTCTTACAACTTTTACAACGAAAAATGTATGGAGGTCGTGTAATCTGTCGTGACGGTACATATTGGATCTCCTTGTCTAATACGCGACTTTAATGGGCTGTAAATACCTGATATTTATTAATATTTTTCGAAAATTCTTAACGTTTTATTAATTATAACTAAGTACTATTTATTTTAGGACCAAATAAAAAAACATGCATATTCCCCTTTGTCGCCAATACATATGAGTATCGTTGATGGCGTTGACAAGACAAGACATTAAATGTTGTAACCTACCTAAGCCAAAGACGTCAAGACAAATATATTTAAATATGCCTATCCGATACCTATACGATAGAGACGGCCGTAAAGAATACACTTCCCCACCGCCAACAGGAGATGTGTCGTAAGAGGCGACTAATTCCTGTAACACGAGACAGGCAGCAGCGTCTGCGTGTAAAATCTTATAAAAAACTGCGCTCGCCAACCCGCCTGCTACGCGTGCGCGTAATTGGCAATCCCCCCAGTGATAATTCATTGAGGGAGGCCTTTGTTCAGCAGTGGCGTCCTATGGCTGACATGAGGATGATGATCCGATACCTTATCGCCCAGATAAAGGTACAGAATAACTAATATACCTACTAGTAAAATCTTTAGCTAGTTTGCGAATATAAATAAGATATGTTTATTTTTAGTTAAGAATATGTATTTATCTATTTTGGTTCGCATATTCCAGCATATAATAACCTCTAGATTTTTGTCTATGAAAATCTATGTAAATATTGAATTGGCGTAGGGCACAACAACGCAAAGAAATCTACACATTCAGCGATGTTTTGGTCTAGAATGTTCTGGTTTCCTTGTATAAGGGTTACATAAGAAGGTCTGTTAATGATTGCAACAAATGTTATAACCAGACTTACCACATTAAGGATCATGGTCAAGCAAAACTCGAAAAAAACGCGCTTGGAAAAAGACTCAGTCTATTTTGTTTGTTAGATAGAGCCATTCCTTTGTCTAAAGAGTACTTTTAAAATAGCATCATGGTACCAATACCAGACCCATTCATTATTTAAACCAATTTCTTTTTACTCGAAAATATACCTGGCCGATTGAAACGCTCGTATCCTCAACAGATGACCCAAAACGAGACCCAAAAAGTACCGTAAAATAAGACAAAGGCTTTCAATAAACTCGGCCCGAAATGGCCACACATCTTCAAAATAGTGTTGTGGTAAGGTGACTAAACAATCGACTATCGATATTCCTAATACCGATAGGTGCTTAATTAGAAGTTTACTCATAGTTATTTCTATATTAAACCGTAATTGCGAATAGCGAGCTCATTCAAAACAAAAACCATTTATTTATTAGAAGCTGTGACCGAGCCTTCGCCCGCGTGAAATACGGTTTGTCACATCCTATTTTACTCGGTTAGCCTATGTCCTAAGGGTTCAAGCTTTTTCTGAACAAAATCATTAAAATTTGATCAGCTTTTACAGCAAAAAGTAGCCTAAGTCCCTTTCTAAGCTCTGGTCTATCTCAGTACCAAATTATAATTTTTTTTGTTTAGGCGTGAAAGCGTACAAGACAGACAGACATTGAGATAGAGTTACTTTCCCATTTATAATATTAGTAGATGTTCAATCAGAATTATTAATAATTACTTAAATTTTTATTATATTGAGTATAAAAAAAGACAATCATTTGAGTAACATACTCGGTTATGGTTTTGAACGTCATTTCTGATCATTGATTTTTATTGATGACATTATCGATATGGACGGTACCTGATTCCCAAGGTCAACATTACTCCGTGGGTTTCCAAATTGTGTCTTTTCCGCAAATCACCCCGCGTCAATGGGGTGAAGATACGACACTCTAGGCGAAGAGGGAATTCCTAATGGCACTTTTTAACGGAGTGCCAGTTTTGCTAAATGTTCCTTGTTGTTTTAGCTGGTGGGAAATTAAGTGTCGTTGTTTTTACGATGTTCAGAGTAATAATACAGGTGTTTCTGAGGTAGTTAACTCGTTATTATACAAGGTTATTTGTAAAATATGATTATCAAAAAAATATTTGGCCACAAATACAACTACTAAACTTGTTGATTACATACAAAACAATGATACCAACGACAAAATTTTATGCAAAGGGTACCAATTCAGAAAACTAACATTTCTAAAGTGACTCGAGTCTGGGTGTGCTCGGAGACTCTTCTGACAAAAAAAACACAGTTAGCGGAGAGTGCAATTGAATGTATCATTTCATCCATAAGACGTCCACTGCTGAACTCTCCCTGAAAAGAAAGGGGATTGCCAATACTCGCCACGCTTGGTAGGTGGGTTGGCGAGCGCAGTTTTTTTTTTAATATTTCGCACGCTGCCTGCCTAGCATGAGCACTAAAACACGATATGATATGATATGATATAGCGAAATATCGACACCAACTGTAAAAATATGATAGATATAGCTGCCATGTTAAATCGCCGTCACATATTAAGATCGCTGTTTCGATAAAAATTCAAAATGGCGGCTATTTCTATCATATTTTTAAAGTTGGTGTCGATATATCGCTATATCATATCATATTATATTGTGTTTTGGTAGACATGCTAGGGGGGCAGACGCTGCTACCCGTCTCGTGCTACAGGAATTAGTCGCCTCTTACGACACGCCTCCTGTTGGCTGTGGGGAAGTGTATTTTTTACGGCCGTCCTCACACGGCACAATGTGAATGATTGAATGTAAAAGTACACAATTATTAAAAGTACTGATTAGTTATTTCATTTAGGTTGGAAAACTACAATACTCTTCTTTGTAATAAAATGAGTAATCAGCGTCCTCCATTTGATACGATTGCAAGATTGGCGCCATCACATTTTTCGTCAAATCACTGACAGCGAAAACATTAACACCCGCGTAATTCGGGCCAAACAAAATGCGGACAATGTCGGCACATTAGCGGGCCCTCCGACCGGTGTATTGTCGCATTGTGCGGAGACAGGGTTGGAGTAAGGAGGCTGCGATCGAAATAACTGTTTTTGTGGGAATCTTATTTATTTTTACACTTTGACTGAGCTTATGACCTGACCTGGCATAGTGTTGCGGTTATTTGCCTTAAAAGTTTCGAATGCGTATCCCAGTTTGGTTCAATAAACGAAACTTTTCAAAATTGATTCGGGTCTGGGTGTAATGGGAGACACGATCACAAAATAAATTTTCTGGTAATGCAATACAATGATGTTAACATATTAATTAGAGGCCAAGACAATTGAGCATATGTATTTTTTTTAATACGGTCGCCCCTTAGTACCTAGTTTAGTAGTAGTAGTAGTAGACCATATTAGCTCTGCCTGATTTATAAATAGTGTAACTAACCGGACTTTGTTTTATATATACATTTTATCGCGTCTTTTAGCCACAAATCAAACACAGGCGAAGTCACGGACATAAGTCAGTAAAAAAGCTTTGACGGCCCTTAGTCCGTCCCTGGGGCACCCATCGACACCGCCTTCTACTGCGGCACAAATGTGACCAACATTGTATGGCGATGCCCTTTGTCGTGCCTCCATTGTGTAGGGGATGGACGATATTATTTTATTTTTATTAGACGGGGCGGTTCTAATAAACAACGACCTGATTATGTTTTGTCATTTTTCTTCGCTGTGCCAAGTGGGGGGGAGGTTTGGCTTTCATCGTTTGGAGTGTGGGATGGTTTACGTAAAGCTTTCACTGAGTTTTATTCCGCATCTTTGATAGATAAACGTCAAATAATAGATTTTTGGGTGATCTTTATTATGTACATGAGATTTTCGGTGGGGGGTAGTCGAACGAAAAGCACGGTCGATCTATTTTAATGGTTTTTATTTATCATTTAAATAGCTTTAGAGTGAAAGTTTGATGTAGTTTGTGTTCTAATGTTTGGTGAAGTGATACAGACCTGAAACTATTGAAATATCATTGTATTCAAACCGCATCGAGTGTCAGTCAAGTGACTTGTCTCAAGACAACTTGCTTTAGACCCGATAGCGTCTTGAAACCTGCTTCTACGGGAAGAGTGGCCTTTACTGAACCCAAAAAAAGGAATAAAAACTAAGCACCCGTTATCTATTGTGAATCACCGCTCTGCATATAGAGCGGGATTGAGTCCATATATAAAAAATAAAATTTAAATATGTACATATTACAACAATTTACCAGTCGATTCGTTTTACGAATGTATTTAGTTTTATGTATTGTGATCAATTATGTAACGACCTAATTGGCGTGGCGTAGTGCTTTGCTTTGAACGAAAAAGGTCCTAGGTTCGAGACAGCTAAAAAAAGTTGTTTCTAATTTGGTTGGTTTGGGTGTGTTGGGAGACGCCACTGGCAAAATTCACTGTCTTGGACCTCGTGACTGAAGGATGTTGAATCTTTACTTTGAAACCATCAAAATTGGTGTGTAATCTGGCTCATATTTTTATAATGTATTCTTATTTTAACGTCTACACACCACTTTATTATAGTTTTTCGTAACATTAACTCTGGTATTATACAAATTTATTTTTAAAATATCAACATCAGGGTTCCCAGGAGTTGATTTTGGCGCTCAAATGCAACAACCTTTTCTGTAGGAGCAACATCAAAATAAATTTTATAAAAAAATACCATATTACTAATTTGTATGAAGCAGTGAAAACTTTTTTTTAATTACGATGTTGGTCCCATGGAAAAAGCTGTAGTACTTAAGCACCAGAATCAGCCCTAGAGGGTTGTTAATGTTTTAAAAATAACCCTGTATAGTATGTTTACTCAAAATATATTATGTAGATTTGACTACATAAGTGACTTAATACGTTTTTACTACGAACTTACGTCGTTTTTCTAGAGTTTTTTATATTACTTATACAGAATCCATTATTGGTTGTAAGTCTTGTATAAATTGTTTTGGGTCCCAAGGTCCTAAGCTACCTCGCACAGCGACTAAGCATCGCAATCCAGCGAGGTAACGCTGCCAGCATCTTGGGTACCCTTCCACGAGGACCATTTTCAACCGACTTCAAAAAAGGAGGAGGTTCTCAATTCGACTATATGTTTTTTTTTTTTTTTTGTATGTTTGTTACGCGATTACTCCGCCAATTATGAATCGATTTTAATGATTCTTTTTTTGTTTGGTAGATCATACTTCAGAGGTGGTCCCATATAAATTTTATCGAAATTGATGTAGAACTTTTTAAGAAAATCAACAAATATATACCCAGATAATATTTTGCTTGTGGTTCTTGTTACCTATCTTCGACAACTATGAGCCGATTTTGATGATTTTTGATTTATTGAATAGCGTATACTTCAAAGATGCTATGATAAAAGTTTGAAAAATAAAAATCACCCCTAAGGGTAGGAAAATAGGGGATGAAATCGGTATTCAGCAGTTAGATTAGGATTTATCACTAAAAATAGATGAAATAAGTAAATTTTATTAAAAAAAATAAAACCGACTTCAAAACACTAAAATGCTAAAAATAATCCTAACACTTAAGTACCTAATCAGTTACTTTTGGAGTCGGTGCAAACAAAAACATTGAATCTCTCATCGGCTGGCACCGACTCCAAAAGTAACTGATTAGGTACTTAAGTGTTAGGATTATTTTTAGCATTTTAGTGTTTTGAAGTCGGTTTTATTTTTTTTAATAATCTTTACTTATTATAATTCTCTGTTTTCGTAGTTTTTATTTGTATATAGTATGTATAAATGTGTATTGTTACATTTATAAGAGCTGTGGATTTTGAACAAATAAAAAATGATTTAATTACCTACGATAACATAATAAACTCCGAAGTCGGAAAGATATCGGACTACGCAAGCAAAAGAACTCGTCTGTCTACGCTTAATGATCGGAAGACATTTAAAAAAAAAAACTATTTCAATATTTTCATAAATACACATAAATCTTACTTTTTCACAATAAAACAGTATCGAAAAAGTTTATACAAACTTATTCAATACGTATGTTATCAAATCCAGAGGTTGTAAACATGGCGTAGTTGCGTTCGCAAGAAATCAAATTTAAACATCGATACACACATCTAAATTCATGACTGCATCGCGCGAAGTGTGTCATTACTTTGAATTGTGCCTCTACGTTTTATTGGACATAACAGTTTGCTGGCAACAGGTGACTGCGGTTGTAAAAACTTACACCCAGGACCTGACCTCTTTTTGAACTAAAAACTTCTTGTCGCAAATTAAACTTTAAAAATAACTGAATAAAGTGCAAAACAGAATGAGGAGGCGACAAGAGTTGATTAAACGGGGGAAATTAAATCTGTTGTTTGTGATTTAGCGAGCTTTGTTCAGATAAGTGTCTCTGGTGAGGTCTTTAATTATTATCTTAGAACGGTTTATAGTCATTATAATTACGTGAGAGGTAAAAACATAGAGGTGTTACGTAAAAATGCGTTATGAGTTATGACGAGTGCTTGCGAGTGCATTAAAATTATTGACTCATAAATCACACATAGTTTGTTTTGACAAATAGTATGAGTATAAAACAATCAGTATATACAATGTAGGTTTTTTCTAAAAAAGCTGAAGAATTCTCAGAAACCAGAATTCTAACGTCGAATAAATAAATGCACGTCACAAAACACAAATTGTCATGGTCTTGAAGTAAGGAATACCTAAGATCCTTGTTACAAGGCAATAGACAATGAATTTGCCAAGGGCGTCTCCCAGCACACACAAATTTAAGACAGTTTAGAAAAAAATCGTTTCCTGAATTGATCTAAACCGGAAATTGAACCTCTTGCGTTCAAGGCGAGTCACCGCGTCACTACACCAATCGGGTCCTTCAGCTTCTAGTTGGTAGAAGAAGAATAAGACACGAATTTATTGTTACTACTTTTCTTTGTTCATTGCCGTTATTAATAATGGCCACTCCTCTATCTTTATCAGAATCGGCTATGCCTTAAACTATTATTTATTTCATTATAATTCATAATTATTTATTATGTCTTCCGACTCCGTGGACAAACAGTCAAAGTCAGTTAAAAAACGGAACAAAGTTTGAAAAAACAATCCTAGTCTAACCCATTTCGTGCATTGCAGTAAAGCTAAGCACATGTACCTCATCTTTACAACACAGGCCCGTGACATAGTTTCAACTGACATTAATTAGAACTGGCCGGCGCCATTACGACTGGGACCACACTGAAATAATCTTTTTAAAAATTCAAAACGCCACACGTTTGGGTTGAAGGTTGAGTACCGCTGCATTTTTGCGTTAAACCAAATTGATCATTAAAACTTACAGGTAAGGTTGATTTTTGCATGAGAACGTAGACTTTTTTATTTTAAAGTAAACGTTGTGCTAACCGCGATGAAAGTGGTATTGCTAATTAAAAAATGTTTGCGTTTTCTGCCTGTTTCGAAGCTGGGTGTTGCTCGCTTTCTTATTAGGTTAAGGGCTCTCGCAGATACGATCTACGGCTCAGTTAATGTGGATCCAGTTGTTTTAACTGTTTATTTCTCAAAAGATTTTTTTATATTTAAATGACTACCTAAGTTTTTGTGAAAATATTATCTGTCGCTTGAATTTGAACGATGTCAAATGTAATCAATTGAATTAGTACTTTGTTTTTTTTATATTCTTTTCATGTGTGCCATAAAGATTTTTATTAAACCTCAACAAAGGTTTTTATTCTTATTCTTAATATAGACTTTTAGACCAATAAATTACAATCATTATTACATAAAAATCCCGTGAATTATATCAATTGAAAACTAACCCTTCATACGCGCATGGCCACACTTTTATACCCGGATTACATTTCCACTTGTCCGATAATTGGAAATGGAATTCCGGATATCTTTGAGGCGTATTAACCGCTTGGAACCTGTTTTGGGCTGTTAAGACCGGACCGTGTAATTTGGTTTTTCTTTGTTGTTTATTTGATATAAACATCTGTAATGTGTATTTAGACTTACAGAATCAATCATAAGTATGTCATTTTATAATAAAATATTTAAGTGATGTAGTTATAAAAATAAATATACATATATACTAACAAGGTATCAAAAAAACTTACTAATACTCTTCGAAGGTATGCATTATAGTTTCATCTTACCTGCAAAGATAAAAATATTTTATTAAAAATTTTGTTTAATTATGATTGAAAGGAGACAAAAAAGCTGTTATCGAAACTATACTACTCAAGAGATTAAATCCTAAAATAAGTGACACTACAAAACTATGTCAGGTATAAGAGAAATTAAAACATTTTTATTTAAATAAGTTCATCTTTTTTGCGTATTGAAAGACTAACGACCTTAGGAAGATGGCAGGCTGTGGCTGGATGAAAAAACGGGAGATCGTGCTGTCTGGTGCTCTTTGAAGTCTTACGTCCAGTAGTGGACTGCAATAGACATGATGATTTGCTATTATTCGATGTAAGGAATTAATATCCCTGTATTATGATGTCCCAGACAACGATCTCTTTTAGATGGAAGCATCATCCAGTACACCTAGACGCGATATATTGATTTTATTAATTAGCTAATAGCGGCAATACCTTTCCTACATTTATCATTTCTAACTTCTAATTTTAATAATCATCACTCACAGTTATCCATAATCCAAGTTAATAATAAGTCGCCCTAATTAAGTGGAAAGATCAACATTTGAGACCGGATTGGGCCACCTTCAGCTTAATCTTGGGCTCATCAATCATAAGAGGGGTGAGGGGAGGTAGAAAAATACCCTGGAGGGTGAAAACGACACCTGACATCTGGGAGTTTGATTAAATCTTTTAATCAGGTGTACTTTTGAAACGACTTAATTTTTTGAGAGTGACAATGTGATTTTGGTTTGGAGTGGGCGTTAATTGAACTGACGAATTGAATTTGAAACAATATTTTAAAGTAATAAGGTCCATTTGCAAATTTCTTAAATTAAGATAAAATCTACGAGTATAACATTATGTTAGAACATAGTTCTGCTTCTGACCACATAATATTGCGCTGGCATATACATGTGTTTTATAGTAAATAGATTCCACTTGCCCTAAATTGGTCTGTGTATTTGTCAATTTCAACCAAATAGATAGATGAAAAATAATGTTTTGAGCCCTACACAGTCCACAGTTGGACATAGGCTCCTCCAAACGTATACCACTAAGTCCGATCCTCGGTTATTCTTTTCCATCCGCTGCAGTAGCTTAAATCATCGCTTTACCTTCTCGTAGGGCGCTCTACACTGTTTTTGCCAAGCCGCGTTCTCTACTCAAGAACACGTCTATCAGTTATCGGTTCTACGGCAAATATGAGTAGCTCATTGCTACTTTAGCTTGCTTATTCTTAAGCTTTAATATCTCGAATATGCTTAACCAGATTGTGAAATTAACCCAAATTGGAAATTACAGGAATTGGGAACAGTGATCCGTATGCGGTTGGTAGCATGGAATTCGCCCAGACCGAATTAGCACCGGGTTAAGCTAATTAACCGGATTTAACCAGGTTGGGTTCAGTGGTAACGTTTTTAGTAGAACCCAATCAAACTATTTGTTTAGGTGAGCTGTACTGTGCATAGAAAAGGAAAATTTTAACTAATCTTAACTATTGTAAAAGGTCTCAAGTTCTGCATAATATATATTGGTGAAAATTTGGTAGGTAATAACTCTTTTTTTAAATGTGAAATAACTTAGAAAATAAACATTTTAATTAAAAATATATTTAGTTAGTAATTGCGATCAAAAATAATCTTTACAGTCAAGGTGTTTTTTGGTGTTTTTAATATGGCAGAGCAAGAATTTTTACTCATGTAAAAGACAAAATTTCAAATCATAAAACGTAATTTTGAAGTTTATCCCAAATTCTTTTCGACGCTGCTCAATTCCCCAATCCTGTGACAGGTAAAGGTCTTATTTGACGAATCCCAAACTAATAATAACATTGCCCTCTCAATCCAATAGGAGCCTGTGTAAACAGAAAGACAGAAGAAAAGGTCATTCGGTGGCCAGACCGTTTGTTATTACATATTTTGGTACCTACGTGTGGGCTAGTGTTGTGACGACTGACACCTTACTCGAGTATTGGACGGTGATAAGAAATTGAAGTACTGGAACGGGGAAATTTATTATACACGCGAAGAAGAAATAAAAGATTGTGCCGTGTATTTGAAACCCAGAAAACATGTTATCTTTTTATTTATTTTACAACAGACCTCCCACTTTTATAATCAAGAGTTTGGTGTTAAATCTTGGTAATATGCCCACTTGGTAATAAATCCACTACTTGCGCAACAAAACCTAAACTCACGTGCGAAAATATTTTTGCAGTTTCATCCCAATTCACCCCTGAATGCATGCCCCAAAGCCCATCACTAGCACTGTAGCTGTGTCTGCCGTTTATAATTTTAGCCCAGTATCGACCCGTCTACACTCCGCTGTCTTATTAACTCTTTGTTTCAACTGGGTTAGATTTTAACCACAGCTGGTAGAATCGAAAAAGGTTAGAACCTGTGCTAGGTGTAAATTTATTCAAATTACATTACTAGTAGTTAATAAAACAATCAAATATCTCACACTAGCACACTAGTTTGAAGTAATAAAAATAACAATAAGAACTTTTAATTACTATCTCTACACAATTCAACAATTTACAAAAATAGAAATGTGATTAGAATCTCCTTTGTGATGGTGGTGGGATGATTTAAAGCAAGAGACCTTGAACATATATGGCCTTACTACAAAAAAGTTAGACTAGGTTTAAACCATGTCTAAAGAATAGCCATACAATTTGGAATATTGACACATCACACATGTCTCGGTTATGTTACCATACTTTTTAATTGGTTGGCTAATCTTTAGGCAGTGTTTAAACCTAGTCTATCTTTTTTGTAGTAAGGCCCTTAGCGTCGACTAATGCGACTTCTATTACGTGCCTAAGATAATACAAATGCTTCTCGCAGACTAAACAACCATCCGTTGCGCTCCTGTGCATATAGATTATCATTGCGAGCAAAATATCCGCTCATGGAAAAGTAGGCGCTAAGAGTAAAATCTATGATTAATAAATAAATGATTTGATTCATTGATTGATTGATGAGTTGACTATTTGAAAAAAAAAAAAAACTTCATCCTAAAGGCACGAATGTCATAAATAACTAAACCAACTTTGAAGCTAAACAAAAACGACGTTTAAAATATAAATGTGTACTAACTCGCGATTTTTGCGGTACTTTGAAATATTTTTTAGTGATTATAAGAAATAATAACTAGTAATTAAATACAACAGGAAAAACTTCAATATATAAGTTACATGATATATTGATTTCCACATCTTACATCCAGTATTTTCGCCAGAAAACTTGTCCAAAACACCGTTTTTACGTGTATTTACATCACCCTGCGCCTTAAGTATCCATATGCCAATTAGGTTTTTTTTTAAACTTCGGTAATTTTTTCCCCTGTATTCCAGACTTGACTCTGAACCACTTAAAATTAGGCCCGTTCTTTTAAACGACCTGTATATAAAGTATCAAATTTTTAAAGACATTAATGATGCTCTCGTAGTAATAGTTGGAGTAGATCAGCAACTGATCACGTGGTTTTAAGGATTACTATTCTTTCGTTCACCCTGTATAGGTAATACTCGTACATATTTCGTACATGCATACTTTACTGTAACAGGTCCAAGGTCCCATCCACTCGACGCGTCGAAGTATGAAATTGATAAATTCATTATTCAACACACCTGAACGCATGATTTGATCAACCCACCACGATTACATCAACCCTGATAATCGAGACGCGACACATTGTACCCCACGTTAAAAGGGTCGGTGTAATGGAGCAATTGACGGTTAATTACGCGTGGTGGGCCTAACGGACCCGCCTCCTGGAGGGTTAAGCGCGATTTACATGAGACGAGTATGGGACATGCGGTTAAACTTTGAATGGATGCTTTAAAAAAGGTCCCAAAAAAGTTTTAAGGTAACTTCTTAAATGTCGGCTAAAGGTAATGGACCCAAAAATAAATTTGACAGTTAAGCGCAGTCTAGTGCAGGGTGGTAAGGGCTCGGGTAGAGTGCCGGCGATTTGCCGGATGACTTATTTTAACGTGGTTATCTGTCAATTTGCCATTTTGGCAACGTTGCAAAGAGCCGTTAAGTTAGGCACTAAGGTTGGTTGGGGTGTTGTGTTAGTATTGCCTAAGCTATAAACCAAATTTTATTATTTAAGTATTAGGATATAGGATAAATAGTTAAATATTATTTATTGTACATACAAAGAAGTTAAAATTGGTGTTTACAGAAAAATACATAGGATGACCTATGATAGGATAAAACGACATCTTTTTACTATGCCATAAACTGTACCTTCGTCCAAACATACAAACAAATTGACGTAAATTTTTTATTGTAAAAAAAATACGCTTATAGTGAACGTTTATTTCTCGCACGCCGCTACGCTAAATCCTATGTCTCGTCGTTCTAAAAACAAGAAAACAATAAACCTTACCTATCGGAATATACAAGCGACCGAAGTCGAAGGCCAAAGTTAGTTAAAATACAAATAATTATAACAATAGTGTAGATCGTCCTTTGATAGCATTTAACTGGCCGCTTTGAATGCCTAAAGGGGTTTAAGTGACCCTTCAATAATAGTGACGATGTGAAATGGATTAGCTTTGTTTTAGGGTTGTAAAACATTCAGTGGGATATTTGTACCCTAAGGCATAAGGGTCAAAAGTTGGGCACTGAACAAAATAAAGTTTTACCATACAGAGTAAGGTTTTTGGGGTACATACGATTTAGGTTTGCCGTTGTCACTAAAGATATACCTAAACCTTGTAAAGGGTTCCGTGGTCACAATGGCCTTTAAAAGTTACTGAATAAACTTATAAAATGTACCTACTTGGAGAAGAATATTACTTAAGATTTTTTTTTAATTATATGAAACAGGTAGCAAATACTGCATCAAATCCAGTTGATCCGAGATTGGCATACAGTAAAAATGTATCACAAAATGTTATTGAAAACTGGCGAGTGAGGGAGAACGGAGTTCGATCGAACGAGCAACAGTGGGACAGAGTTCTCAATAACATACTACTTTTGACGGGTATCTACGGAACCCAACATAACGGCCCGACACGCACTTGTCAGTTTTTTACCAATTATTTTACCACAAAAGCACTTGCACGCCATCTACAATACACTTAACGAGTCCAACATTGCTCGTAACTACGACAAAAATTCAACAAACGTTGCAGCCGAGTGGATTGTCAGAATTTTAACATATTAATTAGGGTGGCGCACCACCGGCCGCTAGTTATAATTATTCATAGCGAAACAACCGGCGCGATGTGCTTGTGCATATAGACAGCTATAAGAGTAGGTAGGCGATAAAAAAATCTCTTTTTTTTACACGAAAAAAAATTTGGGACCATTTTAGTACTTCTTTCCACAGTTTATACGAGTCTTTGGAACTTCTAATAATTGAAATTAAAATCATCAAACAATAATTCTTACTTACCTAATACAACAGGTAAAAAGTGACAGAGCGTGAAAATAGCATAAGATTAATCAAAATACTTGGTCTCATAGCAAAAGTTACCAATAGGCAAAAGGTGTTGAACCGAAGTTAAAAGCCTGTTAACCGATTTCGATTTCACCTTTTGAGGAAACTTACACATTCCGATAAAACTCTTGGTCCATTTGTAGGCCGATTTTTTATTAGTGTTAAATACTTAAGGGTTTTTTTAAACTCATGACAATAAACGACTTCTTCCAAGAAACTCGTAACCTATCTCAATTTATTTTTGTTGACTTATGCCGCCCGCTTTAATGGTAAGAAATAGTTTCTGTGCAGTAACGAAGTTAAGTTGAACACTAATAAAATTTCCCCCTATACAGGGTGTAACGAAAAGGTGAAATAAAACTTTAAGGGGTTATTCTACGGTTAAATTACATCAACTTTTTCTATGGGACCAACATCAAAATCGCAAAAAAAAAACACTTTCCCATACTAAAACGCGACCAGCTGGCATTAGTTTGTATGGAAACGTCAATTTTTTTTGCGATTTCGATGTTGGTCCCATAGAAAAAGTTGATGTAATTTAGCCGTAGAATAACCCCTTAAAGTTGTATTTCACCTTTTCGTTACACCCTGTATAATTAGGCGGCAGGGTGGCTCAAAAAATATAAAACCTAATCATTTTGATATTAGTTCCACTTAATTGACTATACGGATAGACAAAAGCAATTTAAAATTTTTTTTTCTGGTATTCTTGGTAAAGTATTTTATGAATATCTATGAAATATCTTGGCAAATCTATAGCTTCGCATTCTCTGGCGCCCCGCTGCGTCCGGGCAGCATACTAAGTGGGAGTATTATTCCCATCCCTTTATATTATTCATCCCAGTGCATTTTAATTCGTTTTAATTCCGCGCTTTGAGCGGACATTTATTATTATTAACTCCGGTGACGCTGCGCTGCAACTTTTGTATTAGATTAGTTAGCTTATAGTTAATTAAGCTTTTGGTTGGTTACTAAGTTAGCGGGCGTTTGTATGGGGTTGACAAATGTTATACAGATTTTATTCCTAACAAGCTGCTGCCCGCGACTTCGTTCACGTGGTTTTTTAGTTTATTCGTAAAGAATTTTCTGCGCAACTTTCTTAAAAAGAACCTTCTCCTGACCATTATTTACACAACAAAAAAAGAATTAGCGAAATTGGTCCACCCGTTCACGCGTGATGCGATGACCAAGGGTAATAGAGATTCATTTTTATATATATAAATATATTATTCAATATAACTAAAATATTAGTGTTTAGAAAGGCACAATATTGTCGGTATCTAAATTATTTTAAGATTTTACACAGAATAAAGAAATTAAAAAATGCTATTAATAGTTATAGAAAAGTAAATAAATCTGCATTTCATACTTTGTTTGTCAATTGAAAGAGTTAATTATAAGTAGATCTGATTATTAAGTATTAGTTTTTAATTTTAAGCATTTGTCATCATCATCAGTATCATCATGTCAGTCTATTGCACTCACTGCTGGACTGCTTTTCCATCCATCCACTGTCAGCCAGGTCGTTGGTCCATCGAGCTGGGGGGCATCCTACACTACGTTTGCCAAGACGTGGTCTCCACTCGAGATCCCGTTTACATCCTTTCATCGGTTCTGCGACTGATGTGACCAGCTGACACTTTAGCTTGTTATATTTTAGAACTATGTCTATTACTTTGATCTTCTGCCGGATAACCTCGTTTCGGATTTTATATCATAACGAACATTTACATTTTAAAAATTGTTTTATATACATAAAACCCTACTTACACAGAATAACCTTCTTTATTATGTTGCAACCTTTTCAAGTTACTCTCTCACATCTCTACTTTTATTCGAACTAGGTCTAACCACGACCTCTGGCGAACAAATGCGGAAAGTACGGATGCGGATGCGCCTAGTAATGAGACTCTTTGTTTGCGGTTAATTACTGATTCTGCGGCCGAGTGCGGACCGCTGCGGGCGAGCGCGAACCGCTGCGATTGAATGCGGATGAGTGTGAGTATGGCTGATGTTCGTAAATACAGTGTAAACTCTTTATAACGAAACTCAAGGGACTGAGCATTTTTTGTCGTTATAGAGAGTTATCGTTATATGGAGTGAACAAAAAAACAACCAAATTAACAAGAATTTTTAATATGTATGTCTTAAATAATAAATGCTTATAAATTATTGTTTACACATATAGTCAGATAGCTTTGTCTGACGTTTTTTGCTATGCCAGTACTTGTTTTGTATTATTTTATGTATTCTATTCATATCTAGATATTGTGGTGGAATCGTCTTG
This sequence comes from Anania hortulata, assembly GCA_963576865.1. Classification (NCBI taxonomy): domain Eukaryota; kingdom Metazoa; phylum Arthropoda; class Insecta; order Lepidoptera; family Crambidae; genus Anania; species Anania hortulata. The sequence continues at coordinate 614,010 of OY756408.1, read as the reverse complement.
ATTAAACAACAAAAAAATTCTACCAACTTAGCGGCATCTAGGGCTTGTGGAATTGTTGGTGGTGATTCGGCTTTGTAGGTTTACGACTGATAATACGATAGGTATGCTTGGTCGAAGACCATCACTTCCGAAAAACAATGCATCATACTGCACGTGTTCAAGGCAATTAAGGATAACAAAAGCTAGACCGACGTCGGATGTTTCGGAGCTTCAAAGTCTTTTGTTACCTGATAACATAACATAAACAATAATACCGATAATAAATATTTACTGTCTAAAAATATGAACACATTTCTTCGTAATAGTGAATGACGTAACGCTATAAAGAGTGTTTCAATATGTGGGTTTTAACGCAAACCAACCAAGTTTGGTTCACTGCAACGTTATAGGGAGTTTATCGTTACAAAGGATAACGTTATAAAGAGTTTACACTGTATTATATTTAGTGGAAAATTGATGTGTCATATTACTCGTGTGTAAAACAATTCTTGCGAAATTAGTAGGAGTAATTATATTCGTAGGTATGTATTAATTATTTCACTGTCGCCATCGCCTAGCATAAATCGTAATTACCGTAACTATTTAAATATATATACAGGGCTATTTGTAAAACATCAACAATCTCCTAGGAGCTGATTCTGGTTCTTAAATAGAAGAACTTTTTGTACGGAACCAACATTGAAATCGCAAAAAAAAACACTTCCTTCCTCAACCTTGTATATGCTACAGACAACACGCCAATTGTCATTCATCGTAACTAATTAACAGCTTTTTGTTCCAGGTTTCTTCTAGCACTTCCCGCTCAATTTAGTGAAGTCATTTTCTAAATTGACCCGATCCGGAAACCAAACCTGGAAACATTCACTAGGTCACTAGTCATTAAAAAGAACTAAACTATAGTATACGTAGTATACTACACGTAATCTGGCACTATTATTCCTGGAGCTAGACTCTGGTGAACAAACCACAAGCTAGGTTTTTGAAAAATAATTAGGTGTTCAATATTCTGTTACTAAGACCAAACACAAAGGTATACCAGTATAACTATTACGGGTATAATTTTACTCCTTAAATTTACCCTTAGATAACTTCGATTACGTTTTTGGAGCAATACAGTATACTCGGTATTGTTATTCAATAGTTCAAAAGTGAATGATCAACGAATTGATAAACCTACTAAAATCCATGTAATCTATTTCCTCTAGGTTGTCATCAATTGATACAACAATTAAATTTTATAGGATAATAGAGTGACAATGCTAGAGACAACTTGTCAGTTTCGAGGTGACAAGAGTGGATTAGACAAGCGACAACTTTGACATTTACTTATTCTCAGTATAATTTATACACTGTCAAAATCGCCCGTTTAAATATTTTTCATAGATTAGTGGTTGGTAGAATGAATAAGTAAATTTTATTTAAAAAAATAAAACCGACTTCAAAACACTAAAATGCTAAAAATAATCCTAACACTTAAGTACCTAATCAGTTAATTTTTAATTTCATCCCCTATTTTCCTACCCTTAGGGGTGATTTTTATTTTGCAAATTTTTATCATAGCATCTTTGAAGTATAAGCTATTCAATCAAACAAAAATCATCAAAATCGGCTCATATTTGTCGAAGATAGGTAACAAGAACCACAACCAAAATATTATCTGGGTATATATTTGTTGATTTTCTCAAAAAGTTCTAAATCAATTTCGATAAAATTTATATGGGACCACCTCTGAAGTATGATCTACCAAACAAAAAAAAACCATTAAAATCGATTCATAATTGGCGGAGTAATCGCGTAACATACATACAAAAAAAAAAAAAAACATACAGTCGAATTGAGAACCTCCTCCTTTTTTGAAGTCGGTTAAAAATCAGCTTACTCTAGATTAAGCAGTGGTATACTCTCAAGTTAAAACTTACACCAGCTTGGTCGAGTCCGGTCTAAATAGTTTCATTGTTTTTACCTATAGTCGCAAAGAAATGTACCACTACTTCATAAAACCTCTAGGCTGTATTCAGCTTAAACTTCTATTTAATAGACTAGACTTATTGACGTTCATAAGTGGCAATTTTCTGTCCTAAATTGAATAAATGACTTTTGACTTTGACAGTTAAAGTATTTTTTTAAAAGTTGACAAAATTTTAATGCAAAAATAATCTTGAGTGCCTAGTTTAGAAGAAAAAATGAACTCACCCTGTATTATTTTGAAGAATTCAAAGATAAATAACGTTACACTTTAATTATCATCTATTTAGATGATAATTAACAGGACTACAGCTTCAAATATTTGGAACACTCGGTTCCTAAGTATTTCTATTTTAAGTCAAATGTTAGCTCTTTTGAATTTGTCAAGAAAAAACTTATTTGTCCCCCAAAGACAATAACAAAAAGACGGCCATTTATATTTCTCATCAAACATAAAAACACGATCAAACAATGCAGATACATAAAAGCCCGTGGATTAATACGTCACGGTGTTGAATTCCGTAGTAAAGTTAAAGCTGTGACCTGAAAAGCTTCAAAAGCTCGAAATGAGAACGTAATTACGAGGGCAGGAGCTTTCAAAGATGGAATAAAAAGTTTTCCGAAATATCCTGCACGATTTGGGCATGGCTTAAAAGTTTGGTTTTAATAAAAAAAAATTATAAACATGATTGTTTTTTAAACGATACAATAGACACGCGTCACGAAAGCTAGGGGTTTAATCACGTAGGGTTGGGATCCCGCAAGGGAAACGAATCTATAAATATTTAATCAATATTATTTTACTATTGAATATATATACGCCTATTTTATAAGCGATAAGATAGGAACTTAAATATATCTATTTAAATCACAAATTCACATCTCACGATATCTCGTAAGATGTGAATTTGTGTTTTGATGATTTTCAAAGGAGTTTTGTTATGCTTCCTGAAAACATTATATCACAGTTTCTTCTTTGCAAGAGAGCCGTGTAAAAATAATAAGTAGTAAATTATTATGTATATGTAACACTTAATTGCATAAAACATAAAAGGTTTTGTGCCGTGTGGAGACGGCCGTAAAGAATACACTTCCCCACCGCCAACAGGAGGCGTGTCGTAAGAGTCGACTAATTCCTGTAGCACGAGACGGGCAGCAGCGTCTTCGTGCGAAATCTTATAAAAAAACTGCGCTCGCCAACTCGCCTGCAAAGCGTGGCGAGTATTGGCAATCCCCCCCGATGATCAGTCATTGGGGGAGGCCTTTGTTCAGCAGTGGACCTCCTATGGCTGAAATGATGATGATGATGATGATAATTTTTACAAATAAGATACAGTTGTGAACGATCTGGTGACTTTAGCACCAAAGCCGAACTCTTCAAGACAACCGTTGGATAAAAGAAATACAGTTTCAGTAAAGTGGAGAAACGTAGTGCAAATAATGGTACTCTTGTTTATACAAAGATCTTTCAAACAGCTTAACAAAGTAAACAAACCCAATACGAAGTTGTCACACCGAGAAAACACAATCAGTTTTATAATTTCCTTATAATCTAATCACCAAGGAACACCGCATTTAATCTCAACAAAATACATTTATCTCTATCACACTAACGTTGTTATAGTCTGCTAAAGAGAGATAGAATGATACAGTATCTCATAATCAACGCGATGCAGTTGAATCTTAAGTTTGAGACTCACTGCTGGGTATGATGATGAACTTTGACTTTTCGTTATACATTACCGTAAACGCAATTATTAGGTATTATGTAGAAGTCATAAATACGGTTTTATTTTATAAAAGTATTGTCTATAATTATTAAAAAATAGGATCACGTTCACAAATAATATAAGGTAGCCTTGCAATGCCTTTTAATACAAATAACACAGTTCAATACTAAGTTTAGGAGACCAAGTTTTAAGTAAAAAAAATTACACACGAGGATAAGGACAATGATCTTTTCTATTTTATCAGTTACAAATAAACTGAAATTTGGCACACAGATAGACCATGGCCTGGATTAACACATAGCATACTTTTTATCCGGGTAAGGTCAATGCAGACAAAGTTGCGGGCAAAAAGCTAGTTTGCGATAATTTTTATTAGTTTTTACTCCTGGTTCTATACAGCAGTATTCTCGCACACCACGAGCGAAAACTCAATAACGTCATTAGTTATTCCCGCTCGCTCCGTCCAAGCGTTGTTTCCGCGACTATCTGTACCCGTGCGATCTGTTCCCTGACAAACGGTTGAATGTCGAATTGTTGCAAGTTGGAAAGAGATTATTTTTGACGCTATTTGATGGCATAAAATAATTTGGTATGTTTCAAGACAGACTTTGTAAGAAAGAGTTATTTTTTAAGTAATTTACTAAGAAATAAGAAGTTGAATAATTTGCATTCAAAAAAGATCCGAGACCAGGATCTGTCACATTTTTTATATCATCTCTACCGATTTTTATGATCTTTGATTTGTTGGATTTGTCTTCGCCTCGAATAGCAAAATCAATAATAATAAAACATCAGAAAAATTCACGAAAAAAAAATGTATGAAGAGGCGGTACCAAGTTCGCCGGGACAGCTAGTCTTATATATATATATATATAAAAGAAAGTCGGGTTAGTTACACCATTTATAAGTCGAGAACGGCTGGACCGATTTTTATGATCTTTGATTTGTTGAATTTGTCTCCACCCCGAATAGCAGAATAACTATAAAAAACACGGAAATATTCCTTTAAAAAAATATATGTATGTAGGGGCGGTACGAATTTCGCCGGGACAGCTAGTAGCTTATAAAACTAATCAAATCAAATTATTTAAACTATGACAGACGTGTGTATTGAATTTGACAAAGCAAATCAAATAGACCTTAACAAGAAAATTTCTTCTAGCCGTTGAAGAGTGTCAGGTAGTTGATCCATTGTCAGATCAGCACATCATTATTCATTTATGTCAGCCTAGTGCAGTCCACTGGTGGACATAAGTCTTCCCCAAAAAACGCCACAGAGCACAATCTCCCGCTTTTTTCATCCAGCCATCTTTCTAAGGTCGTGGGTCTATCGACCTAGGGGGCGTCCTACACTACGTTTGCCAAGGCGCGGTCTCCCCTCGAGAACTCTTTTACTCCACCTTTCATCGGTTCTGCGACAGATGTGGCCGGCTTACTGTCACTTTAGCTAGTTACATTTTAGGACTATTCCAAGTAGCGCATTAGCACGATTTTGTAATGTCATCCGAATGTCACATGCCTATAAAGTTTCGAATCAATACGACATAAAAAGTATGTTAGAAATGACATACTTAAATAATAAATAAATAAATAAAATCGTTTATTTCGGACAACTTACATCCATATAGGTTAGTAACAATAAACTTATAATCTATGTTAGTATTCATTATCATAAAAAAAAATTATTTTATTACTGCCACTACCGGGAAAATGCTGAGCGAGATCCGCAGGGCGGGTAAGGTCCCGGAATTACTCTCTGCACAAAACACCTTCAAAGCGGCGATGTGCACCTATCGGCTAAGGTCTTTAGTATGCTGTTGACTGTTGTGATTGTCCCGCACCCTGCTGATAAGAGATATCGTTTTTTGCGGATGATGGCATTGAATCCATCAGTTTGGTATTCCGCAAACATTCCCGATGCACTACAAAAACGAGGCAGTCTCAACAGCATCCTGAAGATACATTATATTGGAGGGCTTCCAGCGATCTTTTGGTGTGGCTGACCCACAGGTTTCCCGTGTATACTCTGACAGTATGCTTTAAAGAGTGTCACCTTTACATGCTCTGTACGACGGAAAAATCTTGACTTAAATGAGTTGACGAGTATTGTCAACTGTTGCCCGTACTATAACAGTCACTGATAAGTAACACAAATATGTAAAGGTACCATTGTCATCCAACAAAATAAATGACATTTCTACTCTTATAAGGTAATATGCTCCATGGTTCTCGATCGTGGTTAAAGCGTATAATTTCTACTTCATATTTATGATGTGTAATAATATTAACAGATCTACCACCAACAAACCTGCGTTCTAACAAAACGATTTCACTCAATGGAATAGCAACCATGCATTCGAATACCATCGACACAGGCACTTCGCATAGCGACCAGGTCGACATTCTTCGACAGGCGTGTGTAGTTCCGACAATAGCTTCAATGCGAGCCATTCAGGTAGCTTGCTTTATCGATGAAGCTAAAAATGGCAACGCGATTTAGCTTGAAGTGTTTCGCGGATTGCAGGCAGTAGAATTGTTATTTTTTAAATATTTTTAATTTTAATGTTGTAATCGTTACAACAACATTATCCTCCTGAGGTCCAATGTGATAGTTCTAGGACAAAATCATATACATAGTACCCAACAAAATTCACGCCACTTATGGACGAAAACCCACCGTACTAATTACTAGAACATAATGATACACGACCCTGTAAATAGTTTTTTTAGTGCCTTAGACGTTTCTTTTATTTATCTAGCATGCCTAACTTTATACTAAACCAACCTTAAATATCTAAACTTAATTAATTTTAACGACGCAGATGTAGCAAGGTTTTGGTCTGGGCGTTAGGGACTATAATAATTATGTTCTAATATTAGGACAGGTCTAGGTCTCTGTCTTCCTTCTTTGTACCTTCTTTTAAATTGGGCCGCAGAAGGTTATCTTTGCTTTTGTGAAATCAATTATTAGGTATCTAATTTAGTGTAGTATTAAACTAAAACTTAGTTACAAACTATTATTTCATTCTTTAAATAAAAGTGGTTTCAATACAACGTCACAGCGAGCGACTCTGCATTGCATCCCGCGGCTGCCCGCGACTTGGACTAGGTCGTCAGTCCACCTTGCACTTTACATATTTTACTTGTAATTGTTTATAGGTTATACTATATTTTTCTATTTCCATTTTAAAGTTATTTTTCAGTTAATTAAAAAGAAATAATGCTCAAGTACCTAATACAAGTACCTTTTACCTTCCATCAACTGCACTACACTCCAGAAATAACTTTTAAAACGTCTAAAAATATTGTTAAGTAAGCACACAGTGGGCCAATATTCCACCCTGCATTGTGAGTGTGATGGATCGCTTCCCGCTTCCTCGGGGATGATGTATTTATGTTTACAGTAAATATAGAGTTTAACTTATGAGACTTTGTCGAGTGAGGAGGTACGTGAGACTTAAAACAGGAAGAAAATGAGGTACTATCTTTATTCAAGAGTAAAAAGGGTTATTTTAAGTGTAAATCGAAGTATCTATTGCTGAAGTAGAGCCAAGATTGTTGCGAGAAAATTATTAGTTTTTTCAGTCACTTGTCATGGTTCGAATCCCGCAAGGGGCAAATGTTTGTGTGATGAGCACGAGCGGTTGTAGCTAAGTCATGGATGTTAATCAATGTATTTAAGTATGTTTATACGTTATTTAGTCGCATAGTATAAGCTTTGGTTAGTTTGGGGCTAGATCATAAGAGAATGTTAAATAGCATTAAGTCCGCCAATAAGTTAGTTTCCTATAATATTTTCTGTTAATCCAACTGACGGACTAATTAGATTTTTTTAGGAAACTAGCCCATTGTACTTACGTGTGCAGTAAAGTAAAAAAAAAATTAGGATGTATTGGAAATGTAAATGGTTTAGAAATGCACACCGGACAAGCAAGCTGACCCGGCAAACTTCGTACCGCCAGTAAAAAATTTGCAATAAATCGCAAGAATAATTTCTAAATGCATCCTGTTTGACAGGTACGAACAGTTTGTGTGAGAAAATAAAATTGTTGTTATTACTACTTTCCTTGCAATTTCTTCATGATTAAATTTTTTAAGACTTCCTTGGACTTCTACGAATATTTCAAAAGCAAAATTATCTAAATCGGTCCAACCGTTCATGAGTTTTTGTGAGACTAACAAACATCAATTCATTTTTATATACATATATTAGACTCACGACTGTAGAGTTAAACGATAAAGGAAGTGGATGATCAATGACTAGGAACTGTGTTGCATAGGAAAGAAAAAAACATACTTCGTTACCTCAAATAAAACCTGGGAACAGGGCAAGCGAATGATGACGGTGATATTCAAAAGTTAAGGCTTTGATATCGTATGCCATCGGGAAATAACGCCGATTTGATAATAGCAAAATGACTAGGTAGTTTATATTCCTACCAAAAGATGGCGCTATCTGGATATTAGATGGCGGCTCTAAATCGCGATACCAAAACATACATTAACTTGCTTTAACCAAATCAATAAAACTGTTATTTTACAGGTGTGGAATGATACTTAAACACAGGTTTAAGATAAGTGTAGTTATAATAGTTTGTACTAGTTCCTCTACCTGAAGGTTGTCTGGAAGAGATCGCTTCCAGCGATAAGACCGCCTAAATTGTGCTATTCACTAACTACTTTCCTGAGATTTGTTTGTTTTGTGTGGTGTACAATAAAGAGTATCTATCTATCTATCTATCTATCTTGTTGATAATGGAAAGAGAGGACTTATAGTTTCCATTTTAATAGACAAATAACTAATCCAATACTTACTCAAAGTAATAAATTAATATTTTAGCAGCACACTTATAACATAAATTAAGCAATATGCAAACTGTCAACTTTTTTAATGCCTTTCTATGGCAAATAAAAAATACAGGGTGGACATAAAGGCTATGGATGGATTAAATAATCCATCCATAGCCTTTATGTCCCCTCTCTAATATAAAGAATAGTTGCTATAACCGTCACCTGCTCCATTAGGGGCCAAATAAATAATTGCAGGGTTCCGCATTGTATCGCGCGTCAACAAGACGAATGTGCGGAACCCGCTCTAATATAGACCCATCGATCCAGGCTGTCACAGATTGTTAAGGAATTCCCGCTATTGTATACAGAGCTGCAATCAGAAGCTTCGGAAAAGGAAATTGATATTGAAATTGAATACTTAATTTTAAGAGTGGAATCAAGTCCATAAGATATGGTTTATTGTTTGTAATATTTATAGTTGTATTAAAAAACCAAAATATAAAAAATATTATAAGAAAAGATGAGATATTTATTTGCGTAACATTGTACCTACTTAGTTAAAGAAAAATATTTAAAAATAAATAAATAAAAGAGATATTGAACAACATCACATACATTGCTCTGATCCTTTGATAAGTAGCCAGTAGCTTGTGTTACAGAAATCAGAAACAACGATGGTACTACAACACCCAGACCCGAGACAATATAGAAAAGTAATTTTTCTACATTGACGGGAATCGAACCCGGGACTTCAGAGATAGCGACACCAAGTCTGGTATGCTTGCCTCTTGGCTAAAATGGGTTTTTGTTTGAACTAAAATGAAACAAATTCACGTTTTTCTTAGTAATAGCAATCCGTTTTTAAATTTAAACTTTACACTACACAGAAAAAATATAAATAAAATAACAAACCTTTTTGTCATTTATTGATTTAATCATAATAATTCCTATTTGCATAATTAAAATCTAATTTAAATTCAAATTCATTAATTATTTTAATTCAAATTTAAATTCAAATTCATTAGTATTTAAATTTAACTTGGTTTTATTCGTTTTTACTGAATTTACATTTTTTATCCACGATTCTACTAGGTAGAATCAATCCTAGATTGCTCTTACAATTACAAATCCCAAATAAAACCTTGACCTTTAATTCAGTCGATGTGCGAATCCAATATTTGCTCAGCCACCCTGTATTGCGGGGTGTTTTGTCAGCCGGGCTGTGCGATCGGTTTCATTATTGACTTATGTCTTCACACAATTACGAAAAAAGTCTCATGTATTTCTCTTTGTTGATTTTCTTTGATTCAGATATCTAGAAAGAAACCGCTGATAATAATGAATACCTACTCATGTGAAGATGTCAAATTATTTGCTACTTGTGTGTTAGTAGGTAGGAATACTAATATTATTCCTGGGAATCACGCGGTGATCGGGGAATTTAAAATTGGTAATAGGTAACCCTAATTACCTGAGCAAAAAGAAAAGAGTAGATAGTTTTTAATAAAATCAGTCATAAGAAATCTTAAAATGTTGTGTGATTTTAAACTTCAAATTAATAAATAAACAAATCATTAAAAAAAATATTCGGTATAAACGAGTCGATGATCGAGAGAGAAGATGGACCTGAGCTGTTCTTAAATGGATCTAAGAATAACAAAGTGTCAACCTTTAAATACCTAGGCCATTTTCTTGCCGATGACCTGAAAGACCATTTAGATCTTGAAAGGGAACGTAGGGCACTAGCGGTCAGGAGTAACATGCTGGCCCGCAGATTTGCACGATGTACAGACCAAGTTAAAATAACCCTTTTTAAGGCATACTGCCAAAGTCTGTACACGGGCAATCTGTGGTTCAATTACACCAAAAAGTCGCTGGATGTCCTGCGCGTCCAATACAATAATGCTTTTAGAGTGCTGTTGAGACTGCCACGGTACTGCAGTGCTTCTGAGATGTTCGCGCAAGCCCGCACGGACGGCTTTCACGCGATACGAGTAATACGCAAAAAAACAGCTTCTCTGCTAAGAAGAGTGAGAGATAGTCCCAACAGCATTCTAGAAACAGTAGCGGAGAGTAATTCTCCCTTAAATAAAAAGTTTGTCCAAACCCTAATGTAAGTTTACTAACACTATTATTAAGTCATTTGTTACTAATACTCTTATGGAAAACTATTGGTCCGAAATAAATGAGTTTATTATTATTATTATTAAACAAAAAAATACTTTAAGAACGTTCTTTAAAAAACTTATAATTATGTTTTCGCTAAGTTTTCTGACCTAATAATAACATTAACACAACAAGTTAGTAGTTTAACGGCAAATAATAATGTGTTTATTTGCCGTTAAACTACTAACTTGTTTGTATAATACACCCTGTATAAATCGAAATACAAAGGTAGCGCGGCTAAACAGAAGTATGAAAAGGACGGAGATACTTCCCGCGTCGAGAGCGGATGCGTTCGCCGGAAATTAAAAATAACACGGACGTGCGATGTCGGGATATAAGAGTAGTATGTATGATTTGCTTTGATATTAGTGCTGGCTTCGAAAAACTGAGCTGGGCAAAAGTAGTAACTACCACATGAGTAAAGAAAGGAACCGAGACAAAGCTTCTAAAAAGCGATAAAAAATTGATACCCATTTTGGTAGGGTTGCCCTGAAATGGTAGATTACTAAACTACATATTTTTACTAGCGTATGGTAAATGCAGGGCATTTTTACAAGTTACGTACTTAAAAACTAAATACTAATAAAAATATCTTAGGGTCAATTTTAAATGTACATATAAGAAAGAAATTATAATCGTAATTTTTCAAATCCTAAAAGAACGAACAAATTTACATAACTTTGCTAAATTACAGCTCAACCGGACGATAGAAAATAGTAGGAAACTAAATTTTAAAATTTTAACGAAAAGACACATTCAAGTCAACTTAGTCGTTTCAACTTCACACACAAGTTGCAAGTTAAATAATGCTAATATTTAAATGATTTATTAATTTTTAAATTTGTAAATGTTAGGCGAATCCAAAAACATGTGTCGCGCAACCCTCAGTTTTTGCACTGGCCAAGCTGGCGCAAACCGGTTATAAGACATCGACGCGCGTAAGTACACACTGGCTGCCCGTCACGTGACGTCAGCCAGTGCTCACCTATGTACGAGTACTTATGACAGCGTGATTAGCTTTCTCTTTGTTCCTTTCTTTACACATGTGGTACTACTTAGTTATACAGAGTGTATAATTATACTATCACGACTTTGCGTTATTACTTTAAGGGCCTTTTACACCACTTTCTGATAAAATCTAAATAACCTATCTGGCTTTTTTGAGAGCTAATTGTATAGGTTATCTGTCAAAACAAGTGCCAGATAGGTTATCTGGAACTTATGAGCACGTGGTGTAAACAGGTCGTAAGTGTTTTAAGTATTCGGCAAATTGTAAAATTCTCGTATTTTAAATCTCGAATATATTTTGATCATACCATCAGAGTATTCGACTGATATATATTTGTTATATCTTTGGAGGATATAATGGTGCGCGTAGAAAAACTCCCATCTAAGTTAATACTTGTTTAATAAAAATGGATGTTGCAACTACCGTGTCTAGAGAGCGAATGTTCGTCATGTACCATTATTACACTAAATCTGAGCCTAAATAACAAATGAATACAATTTACAAATCATGGCTTTTGCTATATAAGTTTGCGTAGGCGCTGGCGCCTGGACAATATTAATATCGTCGATATTAATCCGCTCCTTCTTAATTGCATTAACATTACTTGCATATTCATGCAGCATAATTAATAGCATCCTTTAATCTGTGTTGCAAATAGACAGAAAAACAAACATTGCACAGTTCGGCCAGACGGGCATTATTCAGAATTACAGGCGTGGCCCGTATTTACCGTGCATACTGTCGCGAACAAGCTCATTATGATTTAAGTATATGGTTTACAATAGCTGATTTGCGGTTTTGAACACAGACTAAATTTTTAAAAATGTTATCATGAACGTTCGATTATTATTATTATTTTTTAAATGTGTGTTTGGCATTAGCTTTTGGCAAAACACACATTATTTTGGTAGTTACCAAATACCGATTTAAGAAGAATAAAAACATTCATTTATCATAAGTCCTCTAAGTAGTGAGTAATTATGACTATTGCACCATAGAGGTCGTCATAAATATTTTCTGAATACCAAATAACCCCCTTAATTTGATACTTATTTAACACCCTCTATAAATCTTTAGATACACATTAAAATTAGTAAACCGAACATCATCATCTCAGCAAACAACAAACACATTTCCAATCTTCACAAAGCGTTTAAACATTGCGTAAATACTCTCAAACTGCCTACTCTTTCCAAACCACAAAACCTTCAGACACTTTACGTCTAAAATGTTAATTTAAATTCGAGACGCTAATCAAAATTACTGCCGGCGTATTTACTAACAGCTATATACCTTTTATTAGGCCGACAAGTGCTTGGATTGACGAACGGTTGCGAATGTTTGCGGATGAGTGCACGCAATTATTCAAACAACTGAATAAGTTTTAGAACGATGATAGAAAGTCTTCAGAAGACGGGCCAGTATGACTTGCAACCATGTGCGGTCAAAGATGCTCATAATAAAAACAGAAACGCATAAAATCATGCTGAATTGAAAACCGAGTCAAGGGAGGCCGACCCTAAAAGTAAGTTATCTAGCAGGAAGAAAAAATACATGCATTACAGTTTTGTTTTATTAACTTGCTGTGCGGCTTCATCCGCGTGGAATACGGCAGGTCACCCCCTTTTTACTCCCTTAGGAGGTGGATTGAAATATAGTCCTTCCATAGGGTTCAAACTTTTTTCGTACGACATCACTATTGGTCTAGTATTCGCTATAAAAATCAGCCTATGTCTTTCACCAAGGTCCGATTTGTTTCTTTACCAAAAACCATCAAAATCGGTTCTGCGGCGTCGGCCTGAAAACGTAACAGACAGACAGACAGAATTACTTTCACATTTAAATATCAATAGATTAGTAAACTTTTTTTAGAGGGTTCTACTACTCTTAGGTCCACTTGCGCATCTCAGGATTAGTGAATTTAATCCTGAACTATCCACTAACACGGCATTAAACATCATTCTATAGATTTCAGGTTGTATGGCACTGACAGAGACAGATATATGTCTTAATCCCATACTAAACTAATTCGGTTGTGCGCAAGTGGACCTTAAAAAACATCTTTTGTTAAAGGATTAACACAAATATCTTAATAAAAAGTTAAATTTTCCCATACAACTTGTAACAGCTGGACGGATTTAGTTAGAAGGTCAAGTTTTTATCATAATATACATATTTATTAATCAGTAATGAATTACCTACTGTATCTCGTATTTAAACATCACCTAAAAACATAAATTTTGATACGTTTACAGCGAGTGCAAATGCGAATTAGACGCACCCGGTAAATAAGAGCGAAAAATCAAAATTTTATAAACGCTCAAGGCGCCTTACAATAAATATTTAATGGGTCTGCCTGTACTATGAGTACTCGAACGAATAAAAAACGAATTAAATTAGTACCTATTAGACAACATCACATACATTGCTCTGATCCTGTGGTAAGTAGCCAAAGCACTTGTGTTACAGAAATGAGAAACAATGACGGTACCACAACACCCAGACCCGAGGCAATATAGAAAAGTTATTTTTCTACATTGAGCCGACCGGGAATCGAACCCGGAACCTCAGAGATAGCGACACCAAGTCCGGTATGCTCGCCTCTCGGCTACGGAGGTCGTCAAACCTATGTATTATAACTTCAACATACAATCTATACTATTGATATGTATAGATTGTATGGATACAAGGTTATTTTTAAATCATCAACAATCTCCTAGGGGCTGATTATGGTGTACAAATACAAAAAAATAAATCTATGAGACCAACATAGTAATCTTAAAAAAAACTGATGTCCGCTTGTGGGAGGCTTAGAATGGGAATGTGTTTCGATTTCGATGTTGGTCCCATAGAAAAAGTTGTTGTATTTCAGCACCAGTATCAGCCCTAATTGCTGAAGTTTTTGAAATAGCCCTGTATATGCAAATATATGCTGGGCTAGGTCTTGTGTGTTGCCTCGACGAACAATTTAGAACGATTGTGGGCTAGTGCCGAGAAGAAAAAGCGCATAAAAAATTGCAACCGTTTTGGTTCTTATTTGTGGTTGCAAGGTAATAATCTAAAAAGTCAAACATCTGAATTAAGTAATTTATAAAAGGGTCTTAGTAAAATTAATCTAGGTTGCAATTGGACTGTACTTGCAATGTGATATTTATTTATACGATATCTTGAAATGGCAAAACATATCTATGCATAGTATATTTCATCTCTACTTGTTGTGGCTTTAGCTATCTGATATTCTTAATTTTATAGTAGGGTTTATAAGTCGAAGAAAAGATAACCGGACTTAGACTTTACGCGTAACAAAATAAAATGTGAACCGTAACAGAACCGTAAATTAGGAAATAACTCATCAGGGTCGTCAAATCTTTCCCAGTTTGTCCCAGCCCCTCACTAGATATCGTCGGATTAGCGGGCTGACTAACTTCATTATCATCATTTCAGCCATAGGACGTCCACTGCTGAACATAGGCCTCCCCCAGTGAATTCTAGATTGGCCGGTTGGAAGCGGCTTGCATATAGCGGCTTCCTGCAATCTTACATGCCCCCCTAGCATAGCCACCAAAATACAATATGATATAGGGGTTTATCGACACTAACTGTTATTTTTTAAAAATATGAACGATATAGCTGCCATTTTGAATTTTTATCCAAACATCGATCATAACATGTGACGTCGGCTATTCAACACGGCGGCTATATCTTTCATAGTTTTACAGTTGGTGTCAATAAATCGCTATATCATATCGTGTATGGACGGCAGTAAAGGATACACTTCCCCACCGCCAACAGGAGGTGTATTGTAAGAGGTGACTAACTCCTATAGCACGAGACGGGCAGCAGCGTCTACGTGCAAAATCTTATAAAAAAACTGCGCTCGCCAACCTGCCTGCCAAGCGTGGCGAGTATTGGCAATCCCCCCCCCCCTTCCCAATGATAGGTCATTGAGAGAGACCTATGGACGTCCTATGGCTGAAATGATGATGATTATGATGATGTCTTGTTTTGGTGGTCATGCAGCTAGGGGGGCAGGTCGACTGTCCACCTTGTTCTCCGTGACTAACTTATTTTAGATTAATAATCATAAACCTAACCCTCTGCACATTTAACCCTTCCATTACTCAACACAACAAACGGTTTAAGTAATCCCTGATTTCGATTACAAATGCTCCCAAAACGAACTTGTATCCATTATGAACTCCGTTGAAACACTCGAGTTTGCTTGAGCGGAAATACGCGCCTGCTAATAATATCACTTAATTAGCTTGATACTAAAATACAGGGTGGCATGTTTTGACATAGAAGCAATAGTTTTACAGAATTCACGTTTTGTTATAAAATTAATTCTGTTTGTCAAATGATGATGAACTTAAACTGTCATTTGTAATCAAACATTTATCATCTACTTAATAGGTATCACTATGGTTAATGTAAATCGCTGATATGGAGAGGGGGGATTTTCTAACACAAGTATTTATTTACTTAAAAGGAAATCCTCAACCACTACTTATATAGATGTAAAAATTTTGGTACAGAATAAAGAATTTGTATTTGTACTTAAGACTTAAATACGAGTATTATATTGAAAAAAATATTCAAAGATAATTAAGCAGATTAAAATAGAAAAAAGTGAAGCTAAATAGAAAAGTGAAGCACGGTTATTTATTTAATATAATTAACACTTGAAAAAAATCGACTGCCTCAGGTGGGACTCAAACCCACGTCTCATCGCATGCCGAGCGAGTGCTTTTCCAACTAAGCTACCGAGGACGTTGGCTAACCCGTCGAAATTTGTCAAGTGTTTCTCGCTGTCGAAGCCAGCGTTTTATCTGACCAATGTTGCGGCTATACGTATACCTAATTAGTATACTACCGTCAAACACCCGATGGAAATATTGTTGCAAATATTTAACTATCAGTTAAGATCAGAACAGCTTAAACGATTTCAATTTTGTTTTTAGCAATTACATGCTTTGTTATATCTATGATAATATAACACTTGAAAAAAAAAATCGACTGCCACCACCACCTGAGGCAGCAGCAGATATAACAAAGCATGTAATTGCTAAAAACAGAATTTAAACGGTCATTTATTTATCTATAATAAGGCACAGCTGCAAAGAACAGACTAAAAAGCATACATAAGCAACAACAATACAGTGTTAGTTAAGTCTGTGCCCCGATTACAGTCGATCACAACATTAGAAATTTAATTATGTACATAATAGGCATGACGGCTGGGTGAAAAAAAACGAAATTCTATTTAGTCCGTCAGTTAGATTATCAAAAAAACCGGCCAAGTACGAGTCGGACTCGCCCATGAAGGGTTCCGTAGCAGCAAGTAACATAATTTATATTTGAGATTTAAAAAAAACTACTTACTAGATTTCGTTCCAACCAATTTTCGGTGGAAGTTTGCATGGTAATGTACATCATATATTTTTTTCAGTATTATCATTCTCTTATTTTAGAAGTTACAAGGGGGGGGGATACAATTTACCACTTTGAAAGTGTCTCTCGCGCAAACTATTCAGTTTAGAAAAAATATATATTAGAAACCTCAATATCATTTTTGAAGACCTATATTTTATAGACCATAGATACCACACAAATATGGGTTTGATCACAAAAAAATGTTGGGTTTCAGTTCTAAGTATGGGGGAACCCCAAAATTTTTTTTGAAAAAAAAAAATGAAAATCTTAAATGTGGTTCACAAAATACATCTGCTTACAAAATTTCAACAGTATACTTCTTATAGTTTCGGAAAAAAGTGGCTGTGACATACGGACGAACAGACAGACATGACGAATCCATAAGTGTTCCGTCATTTCCATTTGGCTACGGAACCCTAAAAACCGTTTCGCCGCTCACGCTTTCCGTGTGTTACGCTTTAAACCAAGACCTAACAATAACATCCAGTGTTATTTGGATGTACAGGTTTCCCTCAAGTCACCAAGCAACTAGTACCTGTACATAGATTCCAACATGGAGCACATACCCTATTAGAAATGTCATATGATTCGTTCGACGAAATTTTCCGCCATTTTTTTAACTGTATCCATTGATTTAAAAAGTAAAGATACGGCTGATAGAACAATTCACTTTACATTTTCGCCATACATGACACACTAACGCCATCTATTAGACTCTAATGTCATCTGTTAAACCGAATCACAGATGTAACCGTGTCAGAGCGGCTTATAATTAAAGAAAAACTCAGTAAAAAAACTTTTCTTATTTTATTTAATATATTATTTAAAGAGTTATCATAGTAAATATGTATAACTTTTTCTTGCTTAAATAAAATACAACGCCATGTCTCATTTTGCCAAGGATCAGTAGAAAATCTACAGTTAAAAACGTAGTTATTTCTATACTACGTGATAAAACACGTTAGTTTGTTTTAGATAAATCGAAACTTCAGATATTTTATTATCATAAAACATAATATTAGTATGACATCACCTAAAACTATGATAGTGCTCACAGTGTAGAACTAATGTACGCCGCTACAAAGTTATATCGGACATTCGTACGGTAAATATGGCGTCGCTTCGTATAATTGACAAGAACGATAAAAAAAAATTTAAGTAATGTAAAAATTTATCAAATTTACAATTTACCGGTGAAATGTAATATTAGAATTATTTTTGATGAACTTTCTGTCGTAATTGACACAATTCTTAGAAGAACATCCAGACATAATATTTTTTCTTAGGACACCGGCTCCCGATGACAGCCGACCACTGACTACGTCACTTCGGCCCTAGGTAGGGTCAGAGTAGGGCCCGGTTATAGGCAACAGCCTGACGTGTGGTCCGCCCTGTCTTTACGAAGTAATATATAAGTCAATGACTGTATCTGTACTTTTCTGTATGGGCGAGAGTTGACAGGACTTGTCATTTCATACTAAATGTAAGTGAAATTCATCATTCAATGACTTCAGACGTTAGGCGAGATTCCAGCCACTAAGCTACCGCCGCTCTCGAATATTTCAAACTATACAACAGTCTACAGATAATACATATAAACAACAGAGTAGATAAACCACGAGGAAATTCGTGTATTCTCTGCCAACTAGCTAAGTTATGTGTGACTCGCGGTACAGATAAATAAGGCACAGAAGAACCGCTTTATCCCTAACGGGTCTTTAGTCGTTTCGCACCACAAGTTATACCGCAGTGATTAATTACACCGGTGCGAAAGGCCCCATTTAAAAAAAAGATCTTGGGCGATTCGCACATCGGGGCGAAACGAACGACTGTTTTGTTCCCCACTGCGGTCCGAATCGACCCATTACAAAAAGTTCTTGGGCGATTCGCCCCGTGGTGCGAAAGGACCCATTTAAAAAAGGTCTTGGGCGATTCGCACCACGGGGCGAATAACTCGTGGTGCGAAACGACTAAAGACCCTCCCTAACGAAGATACTTACAAAAAATAAACTGTCTTCATTTAACATTAGGTTGAAACATACCCATATCAAATATTAGTATATTATAAAAATATTAATAACAGATATTGGAAGACCCTTAAGTCCGGCACAAAGATCGCCTCCATAGAATACTACAGCAAACGACTCTGAGCCGTGTGCATTGACTTTTCGCAAACTTGACTAGGTAGTCGGTGCGTCGGGTGGAAGGCCTGTCCAATTTTATAATCTAATTTATAAAAATCTTTTATTTTAGCTGACAATATTTTTACACTTAAAACTAGACAGTGTACGCGTTAGTAAGTGAAGAGATCTGGGTTCGATTCCCATCTGAGGTTGTTTTTACCATTTACCCAGGCGGTAAGCAAAACTCTAATGTTAAGTCTAAGAGTAGACAAGTGAAGATTTTATTGGTATTCCGATGTAGTCGCGCGAACTAGGCCTACTGTATACATTTACACTGTGGTCGCAGCGCATTCCCCACGCTCGTCGGTTAATAAGCTTGTCTTGAATAAATAATTTAGCGATATACTAATGAACAGCTGTGTAGAAAATATTTCACTGTTTGAGATAAGAATTGAGTAGGTATGGTGATCCGTTTGAAAGCGAAAATGTGTAGCTAGCAACAAATTTGCTAAGACACTAACATCGAAATCTTTAAAAAAGAAACAGCCAAGAGCGAGTCGGACCCGTACACTGAAGGTTCCGTACAAAGTTTTAATCTCTTGTAGAAGTGAAATGAAGTATGAAGTGATTTTCACCTTTCCAGTCTGATAACGGCAGTGGCTAAACCTGTATTTTTTAAATTTGAAACCCTTCATTGTAACTTTATTAAGCAAAACTTTATCTTCGACCAAATTGACTTTGTTTTAACCCATTTTGAGTTAAACCTCAATTTAGAATTTACACTAAGAGTCACATTGATCATCCGAGAGAGAGAGTTTTTTCGACTGCATTGATCATCAAGCACGTGTTGTTAGCAACACAAGTTGTCTATGATATTATATACATAGTCTGTATTAAACAGCTCTTTTTGTCTCTGTATCGTTCAATATCTCTCTTCCCCAGACGCTGTGATAGATTAAACAATGTGTCCGTAATAAAAGTAATCAATAAATAGTTTTGACTGTGCCAAGCCTGGACTACTTCATTGTAAACCGACCTAAAACAGTCCACAACCTCGACGAATCTAACAGCACGTATCCTATTGAGTAGCAATACGATCATCGATACGAAATCGAACCCGGGACTACAGAGATAGCAACTTTAATTTAAGCGAGCTAACCCCTTACTTACGATTTCGTATGCTATTTTGAAATTGTAATGCTACAAAAAAGACGCGAAAACACCGATCTGAAAGTCGCAGTATGATTATGGAATCCTCGGCATGTCAACCAACCCAAAAAGGTAAAGGTTATTGAACCAATTTTCGACTTTAAGTCAGACACTAGAGATAAATATAAATTGAGAAAATTAGACGTTTTGTGGTAGGATGACGTGCTGTGGTTACAAGTGAACTCCAGAAATAGATTCATTAAGGAATTGTTTGTAAGTGTTACCCGTTCATATAACATTGCAATTAAAAGTAGTAGTAGAATAGAATAGAATAGAATAGAATATTTATTTATTTGCTTAAGACACAGTATAAAAGCTGTTACAGAGTTAGGAGTGGATTGTGCACATGTCTTGCTTCATTAAGATAGCATGCAAATATAAATTAATTAAATTTAACACTGAGTTTAGAATGTCATAATAAAATTGAATACTAGTTAATTATAAATGGACATGGACATGGATGGACATGGAATGGAAATGAATTATAGTATGGACTATCCAATTAGTTTCTAACATAAACGTCCGTATATATTACATAGCCAACTATTCCCGTTAAAAAAATACCCAAAAAATATCCGTACAAAATTTTCGGATCGCATTTTCCCGGTGGGTAGACCGAAAATATATATTTTACATCGACACCATTGAATTTCTTCATTTTTTGCGCCGTTATAATTGGGTCAATTGCGAAAAAATCGCGGCGGGCGCGGGTGAAGAGGGGGAAACCTAGGGTTGTCGCAAATACGAAAATTCATACAATAAAAAAAAAAACAATTATGTTCATATTATATCGTTTTGTAATACAGAATTAATTTGGACCTAAATTTAAAAACCACATCATAGCTTACGTTTGGCGACTATACTTGTCTTAAGTGGTACAATTATTAGTCAAGAATAGTGTATCCTTCAAAATTTCATTTAAGATATTTTAGATAACATAATCTATCCCTATCTCCCTTGGTTACGCCACAACTTCAGAACGATTTTACCTGTTTCATCCATCTTTTTTTGAAGTGTTCTAATACTTTAAAGAATGTTTTTACAGAAAAAAAACTTAGTTAAAACAATCCTTCATTAATAAACTGAAAACCAAGCGAACGAAGTCGCAGGCAACAGCTAGTATTTAATAAATAAGTTTTCGTCGGTAGTGACTGAATAGAAACTAAAAAAAATTATGAGATTTTAATCGAAGACATTTTTAAACTTGTGCCAACCCTGGCATTGCCGGCAAAAAATCGCACCCCAGCGAGTGCACACCTGCGCCACTGGGACTGTATTTAGAACGTTTGTTTAAACATTTTATTACGTTTATATTAATAAAAGAAGTGGTTTCTTGTTTAATATGTACTCGTATTAGAGCGACAAATAATTTTATTTACTTATGATTTACAAATAAATTGATTCTGTTAATCGCTTTGGTTTAAAAATGTATGTTGACTAAATGGTATAGTGGTTTGTGCTCCGAACTACAAGGCAACTTTCGCAGGTTCAAATCCCGTGAGGAGCAAGTTTTAGTTTGATGAACCTGAATATATAACTACAAGTGTAGTGGTATACCTACAATGTACTTATACAGTATGCCTATTCGTTATCTATATGCCAAATAAAATACTACTTACTTACTTACTTACTTATCTATTCGCCATAGCTTTGCTTAGTTTCGGATTCAATGTTTAATTTTATTAATAAATAAATAATAAATCTATTGTTTTCACAATCACACCAATTATCTAGCACCAAACTAAGCAAAGCTTGTACTATGGCGACTAGATAACGGATAATCATACTTAAATACTTGTACGTTTATAAACATCCATGACTCAGGTACAAATGCTAGTGCTCATCACACAAACATTTGCCCCTTGCGGGGTTCGAACCCGCAACCGCTAGCTTTGCAGTCCGGAGCGCGAACCACTACACCAGACGGTCGCCAAATTGTTGGAAGACTGTTTCTCGATTAGTTATATAGGTATTTTGGATAGCACTAAGACTATAAAAAGTCGACCATAATCATCAACTCATTTTGTCTAATTGGTACACGAGAATTAACCCCAAAATGCCGCGTTGCAGATTTAATGACAAATTTAACGCGCTCGGCACGAAAGACCGCGTGATGTAATGAGTTCTCAGGTTTAAATCGATTCTATGGAATCCTTCGACACGCGAGTGGGGTGCCCGAAATGGTTCTATTTTAATTCGTTATTTTTTCGAAATATTTATAGTTTCGAAATATTTTTTAAAAGTGCTATCGTTAAAAATATTTCGAAACGAATACATTCCAACCTTGTTTTTTTTAAACCTTTTCTATCTATATAAAACTTTTGGAAAAATGCTTTGAATTATTGAAAAGTTATCAAATATACAGAAAAAAAATTATGTGTTAGTAATATTTATAAAAGTAAATGATAAATAATTTATTTCCGAGAACATGGTAACAAAAGATCTTAGAACTATGCACAAGTACAACATATTCTGCCATTGATTTAGGCGTAGAAATGTTAATGTTACAAAATCTGCTACTAAATTATTATTAAATTATACATTATTATTTATTGAGCATTGTGAGTACAACTTTTATGATTGTTACTCAAACACGCTTTACCCGCAGAATGGAATGAGTAAATCAATAAAATCTATTTATTTCTGTAAATAGGCCGAAATTAAGCACTTTTACGTCCCAATTTTTTTTAACCCTACCCTTGCTTCGGGATAATATTACGGGCTATTGGTTGAAAAATGGTATTCATTTTCAATATCAACCTAGCTTATATTCATATAATAACTTTTACTTTGTTTTTGCAATTCCTCTTTGCTTAATTGTCAAGTCTAAGCAGTAAAGTCACGAGCAGGAGCTAGTAAAATACATAAAAAAGTACAAAAATCAAGTACTTATTTAATCCAATACAGTACAAAGCTAAGAAAATGCTGCTATGCCTGTTAAAAATATTCAATTTTAGATCACATTTTGTACATTTTAATTCGCTCATCTATCAACATCACAAAGAAAAACCACACAATCCAACATTTACCTTTCAAGCCCATAATATAGCAGTAAACTGTCACATCGAATACTTAATATTCCGAGTTTGGGATACATCCGTCTTCGCCGACGTCTCACTAAACTTGTTTACAGAAATGTAATTTGTGAGACGACCAGGCTATTCAGACCTGTATAACTTGTAGCACCCTCTTTGAGGGTTAAGATATCGGTCAAGAGAGATTAGAAATGAAAAAAGTTCCGTACACAATTTTTTTTTCATCTAGTTGATATAGTATAAGCTTTGCTTAGTTTGGGGCTAGATAATTGTGTTTTTTTAATAAGAATAAACATTTATACAAAACTCAGTATTCACAATTACCTACACTTTGCATAAAAAAATATTAGATCTAGGGTTACTACATGTACATAAGTCACTAAAGGTGGAACCCTGGTTCAGAAACTAGTAGAAACTGTATTATCATGGTCATTCCTCAATTGATTTTCATGAAACCACATAACTGTATATATTATGAATAGTAATAATATACGAGTTCAATTTAGTAGTTTGTGAAGTAGAAATTGTGTAAAGTATTTATTCATATTTTATTTATACAATGAGTATGATTAGTCATTCAGGTTCAAAGAGCGATTGGCGATTGGCGTAATGAAGCTAATTCACTTTGAACGTAAAGCTTTAGATTCCCGGTTTATTCGATATCTAGTCTCCACTGGACAAACTATGCATAGTTAAGGGCTAGTTATAATATATTGATGTAAATGTAGATTTTTTTAAATAAATTCATATTAACCGGTTGATTTTGTAAGTTAAAGGAAAGTACAATGAGTTCTGTTTTCTCATTTGTATAATGGATGCACTTAAATAATTTACTTAAAATAAAACTAAATCAATGGACCCCTAAAACCCAGTAAGAAAAGAACCACGGGAGATCCTATTATTCTGGTTCGATGCGATGAGTTAACAAAATTGTTACACGGATCATTACGCGTTCGTTCCTATACGTAATAATTCAATATTATTCCAAAAAATACGAAATAATGTGTGCTTTTGAAAGGTCAGAGATTATATTAATCATGAAACGCGAGTCGTCAATCATATTTTGAAAATAATGGAGTATCATACGAATTTTTAATAAAACTTTACGTTTGTTAAAAATATAATCTTACGAAATAAAAGACAGGGATACTTTTTTTAAAAGGCTAGTATGTACAATATAAAATATGACTCTATCGTGATTTATTTTAATCTTCTTATTTTTGAGATAAGATATACTTTGAAATTACCGAAAAAAGCGCGAGGTGCGCCATCTTTTATTAGTGATCAAGTCATCGTCGGCGACACCGCCCCAACAAAGATCTTATGCAGTGCTTATACGGTGTAATTTAACCGACTTCTCGTATTTTTTTAAAGTTCTTTTTAACAGCATATGGGAATAATAAAAATAAAGTTTTGTTTTTTACGTAGATTGATAAAAGTTACTTCTTCACAATAACGTCGTAACGTCGATTCTTTACAATAACGATATATTATAGTTACCGTTTTGCGTAGGTTTTGGAGTCGCAAAAGTCACCCCCCTGCTCAAATACAAAAACTTATTTTTTTTTAAACAATAAAAACTGTAACATCTGATTCGACATATATAGAGAAGAAAATACATGGTGTCCTGTAACTCAAGAATAGCCTTGTAAGCACATGTATATTACCTATTTCGTCTGTGACTGTTGCAGCTCCAAAACCAATGAAAATTGATGGTGTATATTTTTCATCAAAAATATATTACGGTATTGCCATGATTTGCCCATTATCTATGTTAATAACTAAAC
Organism: Anania hortulata; assembly: GCA_963576865.1. NCBI lineage: Eukaryota > Metazoa > Arthropoda > Insecta > Lepidoptera > Crambidae > Anania > Anania hortulata. The sequence goes on along the minus strand of OY756408.1, from coordinate 588,762 downwards.
TTAAACTAACAACAGAATTAAGAAAGCTCTAACACTTGTAATTGAAGATAAATTTAAGAAACCAAGACAAGAAATATCCTACCCACTGAACGTTTACGATTAAATTTTTTCAAAAGCAATTAACAAGTGTCTTAACATTAAAACTATAAAGGTGCATTTTCTTTGGCAAAGGTTTTAGTGCAAGCAGAAACATGTTGAACCAAATGCAAGGAATTTCAGCTTTGAAGTGTAATGCTTTGTGCAATTTGGATGTTGAAAACTTGCAACACACTGTTTGATCGATGCAGAATAGGTATAGGGTTGATAAAAAGCTGTGCTGTGCTGAGTCACAAAGATATAAAGGTAAAGGTATTCAGACGATTCAACGTGAAAGGTAATTGAAAAAACAAAAACAAAAAAATATTAAAAACGTAGGGCATTATTACAAAAAAGATAGACTAGGTTTAAACACTGTCTAAAGATTAGCCAACCAATTAAAAATTATGGTAACATAACCGAGACATGTGTGATGTGTCAATATTAAAATTTTATGGCTATTCTTTAGACATGGTTTAAACCTTGTCTATTTTTTTTTTAGTAAGACCAAAAATGTTTTGTAATGATTAATACACACTAAAACGGGAATTAATGAGTCAATGAGAGACCAATGTTTTCCTTTGCACCGACTCCAAAAGTAACTGATTAGGTACTTAAGTGTTAAGATTATTTTTAGCGTTTTAGTTTTTTGAAGTCGGTTTTTATTTTTTTTATAATTACACTATGTCTAAAAGCATTACAAATAATTAAGTTTTAGTAAATCCTATTCAGTAACAGCTTGACTTATAATTGCAATGTACAGTTTTCGAAGTCAAATCGATTTCGTAGATTCGGGCCGTCACTCACGAAACTTAAACAAAACTACTGGAGCTAACAGACCTTCCCGATCCGAAATTAAATGAGTTATAAATTGGACTCCTACAAGGCAACTTTCGCAGGTTCAAATCCCGTGAGGAGCAAGTTTTAGTTTGATGAACCTGAATATATAACTACAAGTGTAGTGGTATACCTACAATGTACTTATACAGTATGCCTATTCGTTATCTATATGCCAAATAAAATACTACTTACTTACTTACTTACTTATCTATTCGCCATAGCTTTGCTTAGTTTCGGATTCAATGTTTAATTTTATTAATAAATAAATAATAAATCTATTGTTTTCACAATCACACCAATTATCTAGCACCAAACTAAGCAAAGCTTGTACTATGGCGACTAGATAACGGATAATCATACTTAAATACTTGTACGTTTATAAACATCCATGACTCAGGTACAAATGCTAGTGCTCATCACACAAACATTTGCCCCTTGCGGGGTTCGAACCCGCAACCGCTAGCTTTGCAGTCCGGAGCGCGAACCACTACACCAGACGGTCGCCAAATTGTTGGAAGACTGTTTCTCGATTAGTTATATAGGTATTTTGGATAGCACTAAGACTATAAAAAGTCGACCATAATCATCAACTCATTTTGTCTAATTGGTACACGAGAATTAACCCCAAAATGCCGCGTTGCAGATTTAATGACAAATTTAACGCGCTCGGCACGAAAGACCGCGTGATGTAATGAGTTCTCAGGTTTAAATCGATTCTATGGAATCCTTCGACACGCGAGTGGGGTGCCCGAAATGGTTCTATTTTAATTCGTTATTTTTTCGAAATATTTATAGTTTCGAAATATTTTTTAAAAGTGCTATCGTTAAAAATATTTCGAAACGAATACATTCCAACCTTGTTTTTTTTAAACCTTTTCTATCTATATAAAACTTTTGGAAAAATGCTTTGAATTATTGAAAAGTTATCAAATATACAGAAAAAAAATTATGTGTTAGTAATATTTATAAAAGTAAATGATAAATAATTTATTTCCGAGAACATGGTAACAAAAGATCTTAGAACTATGCACAAGTACAACATATTCTGCCATTGATTTAGGCGTAGAAATGTTAATGTTACAAAATCTGCTACTAAATTATTATTAAATTATACATTATTATTTATTGAGCATTGTGAGTACAACTTTTATGATTGTTACTCAAACACGCTTTACCCGCAGAATGGAATGAGTAAATCAATAAAATCTATTTATTTCTGTAAATAGGCCGAAATTAAGCACTTTTACGTCCCAATTTTTTTTAACCCTACCCTTGCTTCGGGATAATATTACGGGCTATTGGTTGAAAAATGGTATTCATTTTCAATATCAACCTAGCTTATATTCATATAATAACTTTTACTTTGTTTTTGCAATTCCTCTTTGCTTAATTGTCAAGTCTAAGCAGTAAAGTCACGAGCAGGAGCTAGTAAAATACATAAAAAAGTACAAAAATCAAGTACTTATTTAATCCAATACAGTACAAAGCTAAGAAAATGCTGCTATGCCTGTTAAAAATATTCAATTTTAGATCACATTTTGTACATTTTAATTCGCTCATCTATCAACATCACAAAGAAAAACCACACAATCCAACATTTACCTTTCAAGCCCATAATATAGCAGTAAACTGTCACATCGAATACTTAATATTCCGAGTTTGGGATACATCCGTCTTCGCCGACGTCTCACTAAACTTGTTTACAGAAATGTAATTTGTGAGACGACCAGGCTATTCAGACCTGTATAACTTGTAGCACCCTCTTTGAGGGTTAAGATATCGGTCAAGAGAGATTAGAAATGAAAAAAGTTCCGTACACAATTTTTTTTTCATCTAGTTGATATAGTATAAGCTTTGCTTAGTTTGGGGCTAGATAATTGTGTTTTTTTAATAAGAATAAACATTTATACAAAACTCAGTATTCACAATTACCTACACTTTGCATAAAAAAATATTAGATCTAGGGTTACTACATGTACATAAGTCACTAAAGGTGGAACCCTGGTTCAGAAACTAGTAGAAACTGTATTATCATGGTCATTCCTCAATTGATTTTCATGAAACCACATAACTGTATATATTATGAATAGTAATAATATACGAGTTCAATTTAGTAGTTTGTGAAGTAGAAATTGTGTAAAGTATTTATTCATATTTTATTTATACAATGAGTATGATTAGTCATTCAGGTTCAAAGAGCGATTGGCGATTGGCGTAATGAAGCTAATTCACTTTGAACGTAAAGCTTTAGATTCCCGGTTTATTCGATATCTAGTCTCCACTGGACAAACTATGCATAGTTAAGGGCTAGTTATAATATATTGATGTAAATGTAGATTTTTTTAAATAAATTCATATTAACCGGTTGATTTTGTAAGTTAAAGGAAAGTACAATGAGTTCTGTTTTCTCATTTGTATAATGGATGCACTTAAATAATTTACTTAAAATAAAACTAAATCAATGGACCCCTAAAACCCAGTAAGAAAAGAACCACGGGAGATCCTATTATTCTGGTTCGATGCGATGAGTTAACAAAATTGTTACACGGATCATTACGCGTTCGTTCCTATACGTAATAATTCAATATTATTCCAAAAAATACGAAATAATGTGTGCTTTTGAAAGGTCAGAGATTATATTAATCATGAAACGCGAGTCGTCAATCATATTTTGAAAATAATGGAGTATCATACGAATTTTTAATAAAACTTTACGTTTGTTAAAAATATAATCTTACGAAATAAAAGACAGGGATACTTTTTTTAAAAGGCTAGTATGTACAATATAAAATATGACTCTATCGTGATTTATTTTAATCTTCTTATTTTTGAGATAAGATATACTTTGAAATTACCGAAAAAAGCGCGAGGTGCGCCATCTTTTATTAGTGATCAAGTCATCGTCGGCGACACCGCCCCAACAAAGATCTTATGCAGTGCTTATACGGTGTAATTTAACCGACTTCTCGTATTTTTTTAAAGTTCTTTTTAACAGCATATGGGAATAATAAAAATAAAGTTTTGTTTTTTACGTAGATTGATAAAAGTTACTTCTTCACAATAACGTCGTAACGTCGATTCTTTACAATAACGATATATTATAGTTACCGTTTTGCGTAGGTTTTGGAGTCGCAAAAGTCACCCCCCTGCTCAAATACAAAAACTTATTTTTTTTTAAACAATAAAAACTGTAACATCTGATTCGACATATATAGAGAAGAAAATACATGGTGTCCTGTAACTCAAGAATAGCCTTGTAAGCACATGTATATTACCTATTTCGTCTGTGACTGTTGCAGCTCCAAAACCAATGAAAATTGATGGTGTATATTTTTCATCAAAAATATATTACGGTATTGCCATGATTTGCCCATTATCTATGTTAATAACTAAACTTAAACTAACAACAGAATTAAGAAAGCTCTAACACTTGTAATTGAAGATAAATTTAAGAAACCAAGACAAGAAATATCCTACCCACTGAACGTTTACGATTAAATTTTTTCAAAAGCAATTAACAAGTGTCTTAACATTAAAACTATAAAGGTGCATTTTCTTTGGCAAAGGTTTTAGTGCAAGCAGAAACATGTTGAACCAAATGCAAGGAATTTCAGCTTTGAAGTGTAATGCTTTGTGCAATTTGGATGTTGAAAACTTGCAACACACTGTTTGATCGATGCAGAATAGGTATAGGGTTGATAAAAAGCTGTGCTGTGCTGAGTCACAAAGATATAAAGGTAAAGGTATTCAGACGATTCAACGTGAAAGGTAATTGAAAAAACAAAAACAAAAAAATATTAAAAACGTAGGGCATTATTACAAAAAAGATAGACTAGGTTTAAACACTGTCTAAAGATTAGCCAACCAATTAAAAATTATGGTAACATAACCGAGACATGTGTGATGTGTCAATATTAAAATTTTATGGCTATTCTTTAGACATGGTTTAAACCTTGTCTATTTTTTTTTTAGTAAGACCAAAAATGTTTTGTAATGATTAATACACACTAAAACGGGAATTAATGAGTCAATGAGAGACCAATGTTTTCCTTTGCACCGACTCCAAAAGTAACTGATTAGGTACTTAAGTGTTAAGATTATTTTTAGCGTTTTAGTTTTTTGAAGTCGGTTTTTATTTTTTTTATAATTACACTATGTCTAAAAGCATTACAAATAATTAAGTTTTAGTAAATCCTATTCAGTAACAGCTTGACTTATAATTGCAATGTACAGTTTTCGAAGTCAAATCGATTTCGTAGATTCGGGCCGTCACTCACGAAACTTAAACAAAACTACTGGAGCTAACAGACCTTCCCGATCCGAAATTAAATGAGTTATAAATTGGACTCCTACAAGGCAACTTTCGCAGGTTCAAATCCCGTGAGGAGCAAGTTTTAGTTTGATGAACCTGAATATATAACTACAAGTGTAGTGGTATACCTACAATGTACTTATACAGTATGCCTATTCGTTATCTATATGCCAAATAAAATACTACTTACTTACTTACTTACTTATCTATTCGCCATAGCTTTGCTTAGTTTCGGATTCAATGTTTAATTTTATTAATAAATAAATAATAAATCTATTGTTTTCACAATCACACCAATTATCTAGCACCAAACTAAGCAAAGCTTGTACTATGGCGACTAGATAACGGATAATCATACTTAAATACTTGTACGTTTATAAACATCCATGACTCAGGTACAAATGCTAGTGCTCATCACACAAACATTTGCCCCTTGCGGGGTTCGAACCCGCAACCGCTAGCTTTGCAGTCCGGAGCGCGAACCACTACACCAGACGGTCGCCAAATTGTTGGAAGACTGTTTCTCGATTAGTTATATAGGTATTTTGGATAGCACTAAGACTATAAAAAGTCGACCATAATCATCAACTCATTTTGTCTAATTGGTACACGAGAATTAACCCCAAAATGCCGCGTTGCAGATTTAATGACAAATTTAACGCGCTCGGCACGAAAGACCGCGTGATGTAATGAGTTCTCAGGTTTAAATCGATTCTATGGAATCCTTCGACACGCGAGTGGGGTGCCCGAAATGGTTCTATTTTAATTCGTTATTTTTTCGAAATATTTATAGTTTCGAAATATTTTTTAAAAGTGCTATCGTTAAAAATATTTCGAAACGAATACATTCCAACCTTGTTTTTTTTAAACCTTTTCTATCTATATAAAACTTTTGGAAAAATGCTTTGAATTATTGAAAAGTTATCAAATATACAGAAAAAAAATTATGTGTTAGTAATATTTATAAAAGTAAATGATAAATAATTTATTTCCGAGAACATGGTAACAAAAGATCTTAGAACTATGCACAAGTACAACATATTCTGCCATTGATTTAGGCGTAGAAATGTTAATGTTACAAAATCTGCTACTAAATTATTATTAAATTATACATTATTATTTATTGAGCATTGTGAGTACAACTTTTATGATTGTTACTCAAACACGCTTTACCCGCAGAATGGAATGAGTAAATCAATAAAATCTATTTATTTCTGTAAATAGGCCGAAATTAAGCACTTTTACGTCCCAATTTTTTTTAACCCTACCCTTGCTTCGGGATAATATTACGGGCTATTGGTTGAAAAATGGTATTCATTTTCAATATCAACCTAGCTTATATTCATATAATAACTTTTACTTTGTTTTTGCAATTCCTCTTTGCTTAATTGTCAAGTCTAAGCAGTAAAGTCACGAGCAGGAGCTAGTAAAATACATAAAAAAGTACAAAAATCAAGTACTTATTTAATCCAATACAGTACAAAGCTAAGAAAATGCTGCTATGCCTGTTAAAAATATTCAATTTTAGATCACATTTTGTACATTTTAATTCGCTCATCTATCAACATCACAAAGAAAAACCACACAATCCAACATTTACCTTTCAAGCCCATAATATAGCAGTAAACTGTCACATCGAATACTTAATATTCCGAGTTTGGGATACATCCGTCTTCGCCGACGTCTCACTAAACTTGTTTACAGAAATGTAATTTGTGAGACGACCAGGCTATTCAGACCTGTATAACTTGTAGCACCCTCTTTGAGGGTTAAGATATCGGTCAAGAGAGATTAGAAATGAAAAAAGTTCCGTACACAATTTTTTTTTCATCTAGTTGATATAGTATAAGCTTTGCTTAGTTTGGGGCTAGATAATTGTGTTTTTTTAATAAGAATAAACATTTATACAAAACTCAGTATTCACAATTACCTACACTTTGCATAAAAAAATATTAGATCTAGGGTTACTACATGTACATAAGTCACTAAAGGTGGAACCCTGGTTCAGAAACTAGTAGAAACTGTATTATCATGGTCATTCCTCAATTGATTTTCATGAAACCACATAACTGTATATATTATGAATAGTAATAATATACGAGTTCAATTTAGTAGTTTGTGAAGTAGAAATTGTGTAAAGTATTTATTCATATTTTATTTATACAATGAGTATGATTAGTCATTCAGGTTCAAAGAGCGATTGGCGATTGGCGTAATGAAGCTAATTCACTTTGAACGTAAAGCTTTAGATTCCCGGTTTATTCGATATCTAGTCTCCACTGGACAAACTATGCATAGTTAAGGGCTAGTTATAATATATTGATGTAAATGTAGATTTTTTTAAATAAATTCATATTAACCGGTTGATTTTGTAAGTTAAAGGAAAGTACAATGAGTTCTGTTTTCTCATTTGTATAATGGATGCACTTAAATAATTTACTTAAAATAAAACTAAATCAATGGACCCCTAAAACCCAGTAAGAAAAGAACCACGGGAGATCCTATTATTCTGGTTCGATGCGATGAGTTAACAAAATTGTTACACGGATCATTACGCGTTCGTTCCTATACGTAATAATTCAATATTATTCCAAAAAATACGAAATAATGTGTGCTTTTGAAAGGTCAGAGATTATATTAATCATGAAACGCGAGTCGTCAATCATATTTTGAAAATAATGGAGTATCATACGAATTTTTAATAAAACTTTACGTTTGTTAAAAATATAATCTTACGAAATAAAAGACAGGGATACTTTTTTTAAAAGGCTAGTATGTACAATATAAAATATGACTCTATCGTGATTTATTTTAATCTTCTTATTTTTGAGATAAGATATACTTTGAAATTACCGAAAAAAGCGCGAGGTGCGCCATCTTTTATTAGTGATCAAGTCATCGTCGGCGACACCGCCCCAACAAAGATCTTATGCAGTGCTTATACGGTGTAATTTAACCGACTTCTCGTATTTTTTTAAAGTTCTTTTTAACAGCATATGGGAATAATAAAAATAAAGTTTTGTTTTTTACGTAGATTGATAAAAGTTACTTCTTCACAATAACGTCGTAACGTCGATTCTTTACAATAACGATATATTATAGTTACCGTTTTGCGTAGGTTTTGGAGTCGCAAAAGTCACCCCCCTGCTCAAATACAAAAACTTATTTTTTTTTAAACAATAAAAACTGTAACATCTGATTCGACATATATAGAGAAGAAAATACATGGTGTCCTGTAACTCAAGAATAGCCTTGTAAGCACATGTATATTACCTATTTCGTCTGTGACTGTTGCAGCTCCAAAACCAATGAAAATTGATGGTGTATATTTTTCATCAAAAATATATTACGGTATTGCCACGATTTGCCCATTATCTATGTTAATAACTAAACTTAAACTAACAACAGAATTAAGAAAGCTCTAACACTTGTAATTGAAGATAAATTTAAGAAACCAAGACAAGAAATATCCTACCCACTGAACGTTTACGATTAAATTTTTTCAAAAGCAATTAACAAGTGTCTTAACATTAAAACTATAAAGGTGCATTTTCTTTGGCAAAGGTTTTAGTGCAAGCAGAAACATGTTGAACCAAATGCAAGGAATTTCAGCTTTGAAGTGTAATGCTTTGTGCAATTTGGATGTTGAAAACTTGCAACACACTGTTTGATCGATGCAGAATAGGTATAGGGTTGATAAAAAGCTGTGCTGTGCTGAGTCACAAAGATATAAAGGTAAAGGTATTCAGACGATTCAACGTGAAAGGTAATTGAAAAAACAAAAACAAAAAAATATTAAAAACGTAGGGCATTATTACAAAAAAGATAGACTAGGTTTAAACACTGTCTAAAGATTAGCCAACCAATTAAAAATTATGGTAACATAACCGAGACATGTGTGATGTGTCAATATTAAAATTTTATGGCTATTCTTTAGACATGGTTTAAACCTTGTCTATTTTTTTTTTAGTAAGACCAAAAATGTTTTGTAATGATTAATACACACTAAAACGGGAATTAATGAGTCAATGAGAGACCAATGTTTTCCTTTGCACCGACTCCAAAAGTAACTGATTAGGTACTTAAGTGTTAAGATTATTTTTAGCGTTTTAGTTTTTTGAAGTCGGTTTTTATTTTTTTTATAATTACACTATGTCTAAAAGCATTACAAATAATTAAGTTTTAGTAAATCCTATTCAGTAACAGCTTGACTTATAATTGCAATGTACAGTTTTCGAAGTCAAATCGATTTCGTAGATTCGGGCCGTCACTCACGAAACTTAAACAAAACTACTGGAGCTAACAGACCTTCCCGATCCGAAATTAAATGAGTTATAAATTGGACTCCGTAATGTTTTAGGCTAGTTTTATTAGAGTTGCGTTTAACCCAGTTTTGAGTAAAGCTGCGACCACACTGATCGCAGTTTTTTTTAAATATTTTCTTAATAGCCTTGGGTCTGGATGTGCTGGGAGACGCCTCTGGCAACATTCACTGTCTGGTGTTTCCCTACACAAGGATGTTAGTTCCTTACTTTCAGACACTGACAATTGGTGTTATCTGCAGTAGAGTTGTAAAGTGTCCGTCACGTTATAAATGTCTGACCAATATGACCGAGCAAATTGGACATTTTCTCAATGTGACCGGACATTTTGGACATTTATTGTCACTAACGTCACAATCAATTCTATTGACAAACTATGAAAAAATAAAGTTTGTCACTAATAAGTGCATTATCATAAGAAAGACAGGCTTTAGTAGTGATGATCTATAACGAAATTAAATTTCTAAAATTAATTTATCTTTCTGCACGAACAAGCTAAAAAGCGTCATATCGTTACGTTACACGCGAGTTTTTTTTTTAGTTCAATCCAGATCCAATTACATGTTTTATTGTATGTTTTTATTGTCAAATACTTAACATTTAAGAATTACTTTAGAGGAATTCTTCTTTTTTTAAATTTATACTTTAAAAACATATGTGACCATCGTGACAATAAATGTCCAATGTGACCAAGCATTTATCATAAATGACGGACGCTTATAGCATATGACCGTCAATTTACAACTCTAAGGTAGATTGATTTGATGTACTTTGGTAGTACTATCATAATATGGATATGCCTTTTTTTTCAAAAACTATACCAAGAAATGCAGGAATCCCGGAGGCATGTCCACATTAACATCAATGTTTGAGATCATTGACCCGAAATCAATCTACCTACCCCGATCACCGGTTATCAGGCGCATATATTTATTTATTTTGAAACAATGTGTGAGCTGGTGCTAAGATGAAGTACATTATAATTTATAGATCTGGGATTATTACTATGTGTTGCCTTGTTTTCACTGATTCTTTGATTTTTAAAAACTGTTGCAAGCGCCATGATTGCGGGAGTCTGTATGGGTAGACATGATAGTAACCATGAAATTTAAATCAGTAATAATATAAATATAAGGTATCAATAGTACACTACTACCGTGTTAGGACGGCCGTAAAGAATAACTTCCCCACCGTCAACAGGAGACGTGTCGTAAGAGGCGACTAATTCCTGTCGCACGAGACGGGCAGCAGCGAAATCTTATAAAAAACTGCGCTCACCAACCAGCCTGCTAAGCGTGGCGAGTATTTGCAGTCCCCCTCGATGATAAGTCGTTGGGGGAGGCCTTCGTTGAGCAGTGGACGTCCTACAGCTGACATGATGATAATGATCAGTAGTAATCCTTACGGACAAAACCTTATGGTTTTGGACACAAACCGACACCAACTTGGAACCGCCTCACCTCTTTTCTTTCACAAACGATTAAGGCATTATTTTAACATGCACTAAAGTGATTACAACTGTCACTGTAAAGAGAAATCGCCCTAACATTAAGCGAGGGCGCAAACGTGGACACTTTTGTGTCTGGTGCCAGACACAAGCTACCGATAAATATTTGATTTCTATGAAACTAGTATGAAATCATCCACTCTTTGCGCATACGTAAACATTTCTTGTGTCCAGTTGCTTCCACTTAACACATACCCGATAAAAAAGTGTACGGTGTCGGCAACTGGAAACAAAAAGTGTTATCGTTTGCGCAGCGCCTAACAAGGCAAGAAAGAGGCGAAGAGGCCGATCTGATACCGTATCGCTCAGTGTGCCACAACCCTTAGAGCAGTAGGCAACCGTAGCCTAGCAAATGTTGTGTAGTTTCAGCTTAGTACAGTTTATTAGTAATCTAAGTTTAGAACAATTAACTCACGAAATAATAATGGCTCGTAAAGTGTGTTCTCGGTATTAAATTATTGGATTGAAGTTGATCGTATGCAATTTTAGCTGTTAGGATTTCTCTTAGAAATATTTGGAGTAGATACTATTTATATTTTATGATTATAAAATAATATCTTGTGTTCGCAGACTGGCTTACCTACTGAAACCCTAAATACAGCTTAGAAAATAAATCTAAAAGAAGGAAATTTTCGTGCAGTTCTCTCGGAGAACAGAGAAAGAATCTTTCATAAATCTATTCCTAAGAGGGCGAAAAAGGGATAAAAGTTTGTTAGGATATTGGACATCTGAACGGACGATAGCCGCTAGTTATTCAGAATAATTAGCACTTATTCATAAAATAACTTTAAGGCATTATTTGAATGCCTTTTGCTGCAATGTAATGGATTTTTAATGGTAATTTGTCATTAAATGATAGCTAACGGAAAATGATTGTATTAATTTCGCCCTATGTGATTGCTTTTGCGTTTCCCATTAAAGATAAAAAAATAAAGAAATGTTTGTTTTTAGCATACAGGAAAAAAAAATTAAGTAAATATTTTTAAAACCATGTGTTTATTGACTGAAAAGGGTTAGGATCAAGTGATACCGTTGTAATTATCTTAAGTTCTTTAAAATTTTTTCACAAAAAAGGCCTGACTAGTTACTGTCAAAAGAAGAACTAATAGTTATATTATTTATTTAGACATTCATCTTTAAAAGTGAAACAAATGTAGGTAAAAGTGTAAAATTAAATTGACTATGTAATGTTATACCACGCATCACAAATTGACAAACTACACAGACTAAATACCGCGCATTAACACGGCTTTATACAATAATCCCGACATATCCCGCATTACTAATATCCCCCAGGACACCAAACGTATTTAACGGGAGTCACGCTAGTCCCTGGGGGAACCCAGATATTATTTCACGATTCTACTAATACGATTTCATATTGAAAAGGCGAGAATTTCGTATAACGAAATGGATAGACGGCGATTTTCTACGTTTAAAATCTAGACATTTTGGCATTGGTACAAATCGCAGAATGAGATCCAATTTCATCATATTGGAATAAAAAAGTGGCGTAGGTACAGTGACCTGAGAATACCAGTCTCTTAGTACATTGGAAGTCATCAAAAGTATAGCTCTTTCCAAAGCTCACTACGCAACTTTAAATTGGTGTACTAGTCCAACCGTGAGTGTTCAAGACTCGGCTCTGTACGTCATGACTGGCAGTACGCACTCGTTGAAGACTTTTGTCTTCAGATTTGGGTTGACGTGTTCTTGAATGGAGACCGCGACTAGGCAAGCGCAGCGTATGGCGTTTTCTGTCAAGGTGGAGCGACGATATACGCAAGGCTGCTGGCAGTAGATGGAAAAGAAAAGTCGAGGATTGGGTTCAGTGGCGTCCATTGTCAAGCAGTGGACTGACGTGGGCTCATTATGATGATGATGATTCATCATCATTTCAGCCAAAGGACGTCCACTGCTGAACATAGGCCTCCCATTGACATCCAGATTGGAAGCGGCCTGCATCCAGCGTCTTCCTGCAACCTTCACTAGGTCGCCTGTGTTATTATAACACTTAAATTTAACCTTGACAACAAAACATAACAATTAATTGTCCTAAGTTAACAATTTCATATCTCAAGCACTCATAGAATTTAATAGTTAAGCTTTCAACTGAAATTTTCAACAAAGAAAGTAAAGCTACGGTCACACAACAGTTTTTCTAAGTGGCTGTAAAATGCGATATCATCAGGACCTTCCAAGCAAGTCGTAAAAGGTAACTTACAATATTTTTCTTCTTATTTTCTTTATCTTGCGGGTTCAATTGTTTGTAAGATTTCAAGTTAATTAATATCAAAGAATTAGAACTTTTTTTTTTTAAGTAAAAGGTTTCTTAGTTTTTTTTTTGCTGCCAAATCTCTATAAACTGTGCATTTATCCTTATAACTTTAAAGGAAGTTACTACAAAATTGACCTAAAGTTGAGAATTTATGTTAAGTGAGATCATTTAAATTTTCAACTTAAAATTAAAAATCTAAACTGATAATTTCTTAGTTTCTACGTAGCTTCAAAGAATGCGCTAGACTCTAAGCTTTCATAATAATAATAGTAAAGTATTACTTTGCTTCATAGGCTTTTTAAAAAAAAATCCTAACTCGAAAACTACAAAAAATCGTAGAACATACATAGGGATGATTCAGATACCTCTACACGAGGCACCTAAAAAAAATTTTGGTAGTCAGTTTTCTGGCAACCCTGTATAAATTATGTAATGATAACCTGTTATACATATTCTTAGCAAATAAATATCTTTTATCGTTCAGTTCACTACTAAAGGCACTTCATGTAGCCCTGGCATTAGTTTCGAAAAAACTCCAGTGAATTTTTTCACAAAGCGCGTTATAAATCGCTATGATGGATCGCTTCACTGGTTCGGTGCTCGCTCTGGGCATTTAATTAATGCTAATTAATGTACTTTGTCTAGACTCCGGTTTGTCAAATGAGTTTAGTTGAGATAGTTTGAAATTGTTTTGTTGGCCGCGGTTGGTTACATGAGAAAAATTGCTTAGAAGAAAAACGCGTGGCTTTGTAAAAGATTGTTTAAATGTTTTGTGTTGTTGAGAATACAATACAGGAGAGCGCATATATGCTTTTTATCTTTATACAGATTATAAATGACAATTATATCTTACGATAATAAACACCAATAGGCTAGTTTCCTGGGTCAAAAAAAGATTATTCTATTTAGTCCGTCAGATGGATTATCAAAAAATATTGGACCCATAATTTGTCTTTTCTCAATCAAACAAAAAATGACGAAGATAAAGCGCATCAAAGTGAGCACGTGACGTCACGCCTTGCTTAAAGTGTCGCAAGGCGTGACGTTACGCGGAACTTTAACGGGCTATATCTTCATCATTCTTTGTTTGATTGAGAAAAGAAAAAATATGTGTCCAATATTTTTTGTTAATCTAACTGACGGACTAATTAGATTTTTTCAGGAAACTAGCCTATTCTAATGCTATACGTGTTCTTTTTGATTTCCCATAACTTTAACCAACGATGCAATAACGTAAATGAATGTGTTTGTGGAATGAATAAAATGACTCAGTCGTACTGTGTTGGAGATACAAGTTATATACAATTGTATGGAGATTTTGCACATATTTGCCTTGGTCAATATAAATGGTAATAACATTAGAAGTTGTTACTTGTCATAAGACATCAAGTCCATATATATAGTTTTAAATAAAATAAAAAGATCAATTTAAAAAAATCTTTCGACATGTCGTTCTCCTCAATTTATGGGAAATCAAAAGGAACACGTTGTATATTATCTGCTAATAGTTTATTAATTATTACGATTGTTAACAATTCTGTGCATTGTATTGTGATTGTTATGCAAGTGCAAAGTTGGTAAGATTTAATGTCACAACTGTAAGTAAGCAAAAGGATTAGGCCAGTGAGCCTCATCATCATCATCATTTCAGCCATAGGACGTCCACTGCTGAACATAGACCTCCCCCAGTGTCTTCCAGATTGGTCGGTTGAAAGCAGCCCGCATCCAGCGGCTTCCCGCAACCTTAACCAGGCCGCCTGTCCACCTTGTGGGTGGACGTCCTACGCTGCGCTTGCCGGTACGTGAAAGTGATCATTTTGTTTTAGATTTATCGCCTAAGAATGAAACTCTGAACCATGCATGTGACTACTCTTCATATTCGAAGTGTCATTACTAAAAACAAGGATTATCCTTAACACTAATAAAACCCTTCCGCCCGTAAACATTAACATGGCAAACTACCATAACAAAATTATCCTTAATATAGCACTTTGACAATTAACTAGACCACTACAGAGCTCTGCAGTGCGACGCAGCTCATAATGAACTTAAAGATGGATAAATCCAAGAAGACAAAATTTTTCAATTTAATTTACTTTATTAATTTTATGGTATTATTTACCATAACTGACTTGAAAAACGTTCATCATCATCATCATCGTCGTCTTTATTTCAGTCATATGACGTCCACGACGACGCTACGTGTAAACATGGGCCCTAGTGACTTTCAGATTGGCCGGTTGAGAGCGGCCTGCATTCAGTAGCTTCTTGCAACCTTTACTAGGTCGTAGTTACCACGTTTAACAAGCTGATAAATCAGATCAGGTAAGAATAACTTCAGAAGGTGGAGTTACACTGATATTTTCAACAACAGACACAAGATCGGAGCTTCCCCTCAAACCATGTCTCATCGCCTATCGTGACTCGCGGCACTTCTGCTCACGCAAGGACGTACTTCGCGGCTCTGAAAACGTTGTTCGCGTGGCGGAGTGTTGACCACATGGAAATCTTTTGTGGCCTTTGACCTAAGAAGAAGATGGTATTATTAATGATTTTAATTCTCATTGTATGATGATCACATTCACTCCAGCGCTTGTTTTATGTTTAGAAATTTTCAAATATTACTTTGCAACAACTATAAATACTGCTCCAACATTGCCAAATATTGCGCCACAAAATTTTATTGCAGTGTGTTTGCACCGTAAATACCTTTTTTTATTGTAAGTGTTTTAGACTGATGTTATATTTAAAAATAAATATGAATTATTTCATGTACCGAAACTAACAATAAGTATTGCGTTACTATTATGGATGACTGAGACAATACCTACAGAATTAGAAACGAAAATTCTGACTATAATGCATAAATATATCCTTTGAGTTAATCTAGAAAATAGTTCACAAGAATAAGAATCTTTATTTGCAAAAAAAAATTAAATTTAAGGATAGCATAAATTCAAATTCAAATTCTTTATTTGCTTTTAAATAGGGTGGTTACAAAAATTTACAAATTCATTATGAACATTCATGTTTTGCTAGTTTACTATTGCATGCAAAAACAATTAAATGAAATTAACAGATAGTAAGATTATTATGTTCTTTTAATACTAAATTCGTCGAAATCTGTTAAGTAATTTATTTGTTATTGACTAAAAAGATCTGCACAAACTTTTACATTCATTATGTAAGCGAAATTACTTCTGCCATTTCAAAATAAAGTTTTTTAAATTATACTTTTAGAAGTTTGTCGCCACCCTTATAACCACGACATAAAACTCAGAATCCACGTCTCTATAATCTCCAGATAGAGTCTCTAGGACCTGGAATGTTAGCGTGAAGCCGCTAATTTCTGAGAGACTCTAAAACTGAGCAAAATAGAGAAAAGACGTTGCTTTTAGTGAGGACGTTTGCAGGTGATACAGGGTACGACACGATCCACAAGATAGGATATTCATTCATAGGAAAATGTTTTCGTAGCTTTAACAAATTGTTACATTGTTGTTGCTTAACTAAGTTGATTGAAGATGAATTAATTAAAAACGGGCTTTTATATTGTTTATCTAATTTAAAACTGCAAAACCTACAAAGGTCACTTTACTTGTCCTGATTTGCTGAACAAAGTGGCATTTAATATACCGCGCGGTCTGCCGAGGAAATCAAATAGGAAGTTGTTTTGCATGCCAAAAAGTCGCACTAACTTAAAAAAGCATAGATCGTTGTCCAGGATGTATGCATTGTATAATGACCATGAAGCTTTTATCGATCTAAATGTTACTTCAATATTTGGTATAAAGAAGGCTATTCTCATTTTAAAGTAAGCTGTACCATTTGTATAAGTTCGTTTTTAGGTTGAGTATTTTTGTTGTTAAGTAGACAAACACATTATGCATGGTTACTTAGGTAACATTATTAATATTTACTACGTACACAGTTATTTGTACATGCAGTGCTTTTCTTTAAGTGATGGGGCACTTAGACAATTAAGTTATGTGCATTATGATTTTTTGTTTGTAATAGTGTACTCATTGTTGAAGAGCCTAATAAAAAAATATAAAAAAGAAGTGTTTTTAATTAAATTGCAATTTTAAAGGTATTTTTTAAATCTATGTCTTGTGTAGATTATAGAACAACGCGCAAGGTCCTGAAATAAAGAAATTTTATAAAATTTATATGAAAAGAATTTCACCCGAGTTTCTTGCGCTGCTTCTTCTCGACAGTAGCCCATAAAGTAGTACTTGTAGTAAAGTCAAATTTAGGATTTATAAAAGTGCCTGTAAGGGCCTATTTGCTGAAAATAAATAGATATTATGATATAACGGTTCAGTTCTTATTTTATTATGCGTCAAAAATATTTGACTGTGTTATTTTCAGTATGAAGAAACATTACAGAAGATGTTTGTAGCTGAAAGCTTTCGCTGGGGTCTCTCGAACATTATTATTGACACAACTGGGAATGGATCCCTCTGACCTTAAGACTATTTACTTCACCATATTGCCAAATATCAATAAATAATAATATAAATATTGGACAACATCACATACATTGCTCTGATCCCGTGGTAAGTAGCCAAAGCACTTGTGTTACAGAAATCAGAAACAACGACGGTACCACAACACCCAGACCCGAGACAATATAGAAAAGTTATTTTTCTACATTGACCCCGACCGGGAATCGAACCCGGAACCTCAGATATAGCGACACCAAGTCCGGTATGCTCGCCTCTCGGCTACTGAGGTCGTCAATACCTATCTTATTGTTGTGCCCTACAGGGTCTATAATGATCTGTTTTATGTACCTATTTATAACCCCTGTGTAACATTATAGAATGCAATAAATATATTGAATTGAAAATAAAGTTTTTTTTTGTGTGAATATTTAAGTCGAAATAATTCTAATTAAATTGTGTTCCTTTTACTTTTAAACCATTATTAGAGAAAACCCTTATAATTATCTATTAAGCTATTTTTAGACTCAAATAGTGACTTGATACAAATATAATCATTAACTACAACTGATTGACAAATACCTTCATAAAAAACTAAATAAAACTATTTTACTAGCTTCACTTGTAACTAACAAACTAATCAAATCTTTAAAGACTATTCGTATTTCAACCTATTTCTAACTGTCAGGTTGATTTATAATCATCATCATTTTTTTGCTATAGGACGTCCACTGCTAAACAAAAGCCTCCCCCAATGGCTTATCATCGGGGGGATTGCAAGAACTCGCCACGCAGATTTTTATAAGATTTCGCACGAAGACGCTGCTGTCTGCCTCGTGCTACAGGAATCAGTCGTCTCTTACGACACGCCTCCTGTTGGTGGTGAGGAAGTTTATTCTTTACGGCCGTCATGTCGATTTATAATAAAACTAAAATCAAGAAACGTCCGTTTTTATTCGCAATCGTACAGTGTAAAAGCACCAGAAACTAATAAATACCATCACACCCGAGTCCTGTCCCTAATTGCAGCGGGACACAACGCAGACTGTTTCGCGAGCGGGACAAACATGGGCCGGGACATGTTGACTTTGGCGGTGCGATTCTTTTCGTAACTGTGATACTATGGTTGTAGACATAGCTTTGTGGTGAACTGATTCGATTTGGTTCGACTAATAAGTAGGTTAAATTTTTGGTAGTCTAAAGGTCGATTCGACCAAACACAAAGTTATACAAGAATAACTATTACGATTATAATTTTACTCCTTGAATTTACCCTTGGCTAACTTCGTTTACGTTTTTCCAACCTTTTTCAGAAATACACTATACTCGGTTTTGTTATAGAGTGAGTGATCAACGAATTAATAAACCTACTAGAATCCATGTAATTCATTTCTTCTAGGTTGACTTGAAAAGCCACAACGTTTTAATTTTGTAGGGTAATAGATTGTCAATCCTAGATGTTGACAACTTGTCAGTTTCTAGGTGATAAGAATGGATTTGACAAGTGACAACTTTGACATTAACCCGTTTTCAGTATAATAATTTATAGTATTATAATTTTTATTTTGTTATAAAATGTTGGCTATTTTCTCGCGCCTTTCCGTGTTTAACCGTAATTTAATGTTAATTTTACTTAAACTTAACTTAACTGAAATTTAAACTTTTTAATTGGCTATGTAAGAACTTAATTCAGATTGTTTTAAGTTAAATTTACATGCTGTAGTTTGAAATGAATCATCATCATCATTTCAGCCATAGGACGTCCACTGCTGAACATAGGCCTCCCCCAATGACTTTCATCATGATTGAAATGAATAAAAAAATATAATAAATAATCTTTACTCTGACAAAATCACCCGTTTTAATTTATCAAATTTAATTTATTTATTCTTAGATTAATAGTTGGGAAAATGCAAAATCACCTTACTCTAGATTAAGCAGTGGTTTACTCTCGAGTTTAAACTTACTCCGAGTTGGGCGAATCAGGTCTTAGACAGACACACGAGTCACTGCGATCCTATAAGAGTTTTGTTTTATTATTCGGATTTAAGAAACCCTATAAACACATATTTATCTGATCCCCAAAATCATAAGCAACTGTTATTTAACCAAACCCGAGATAATAAAATAAATTATACAAGCTGTTGAACTGTAGCTCTTATACAACTCTTATATAACTCACAAATATTGCCTCTGTATACGCTCTAATGTGCGTTTTGCTTGAACTTATTCTATATCTCTCTTCTGGAAATATTTTGTTCTTAATGCCAATTTACGAGGGTTAAGTTTAGAAGAAGCCTTCTAAATAATAAATGTGTTTTACTAAGCATTCAAACTGTTACGGAATACTATTTCAACATTTAAAAACACATAAGAAATTATTAAACCGGGTATTGAACCGCCTTTAGTAACGTATAATTAACAATATCATTAGGCATTTGTTAATTTGCGTGATTAAGGTTTAATCGTTTACAATTTACTTAATTTATAGACAATAGAGTCCTTACGAATAGAAAAAATGTATATACATCTAATCAAACAATGAAATAATGATTTAATTAAGAAAATTTAAATCATCATCATCATCATTTCAGCCATAGGACGTCCACTGCTGAACATAGGCCTCCCTCAATGACTTTCATTGGGGGAGATGGCCAATACTCGCCACGCTTGGCAGACGGGTTGGCGAGCGCAGTTTTTTATATATCGTGCTATAGGAATTCGTCGCCTCTTACGACACGCCTCCTGTTAGCGGTGGGAAAGTGTACTTTTTACTGCCGTCCCCACACAGTACAAAAATTTTAATAAAGTATGTCAATTTGAAAAATCGAGGCGATCTCCCTCATCACAGTGCTAGTTCGCCGTAACTGTGGCTACAAGTTACGTAGCATCGTAGCTCGTAGCTTCGTAGTCGGCTACGTGCTACTGACGTAAGATTTTAAAATTAACTTGATCAATTTATTATTATACAGGGTGGCCAGAAAAGTGACGTCCAAAAATTTTTTTAGGCGCCTCGTATTTAAAAGTTATCTGAATCAACCTTATGTATGTTCTACGATTTGTCATAGTTTTCGAGTTACGTTTTTTTTAAGTAGCCAATGAATAAAAAAGTAGTACTTCATAAGTACTACTTTTTATTATTATTATGAAAGTTTAGTCTAGCGCATTCTCTGATGCTACTTAGAAATTAAGAAATTATCAGTTTAGATTTTAAATTTTAAGTTGAAAATTTAAATGATAACTCACTTATCATAAATTCTCAACTTTAGTTCAATTTTGTAGTAATTTCAATTAAAGTTATGAGGCTGTTTGTTTTATGCATAAATGCACATGTCATAGAGATTTTAAAAATATCGAAGAAACCTTCTAATTTTGTTTTAGAAATTTTTCAAACGGTTCCCGTTGCAAAAATTCATTAAAAAAATCGTAACTCGAAAACTACGAAAAATCGTATAACATACATAGGATTCAGATACACCTCAACACAAGGCACCTAAAAAAATCACCTTTCTGACCATCCTGTATAATTTTTTGCAAACCAGCATAATGTTGCATGATAGAACACTTGGTTAATATTTATATTTACTTACCAGTACTACTTTTAAAGTACACTAAATAAAATACGAAATAACATACTTATTTAAGGCTTGTAATGACCTCAATCCAGAACATGATAAATAACACGCAAAATAACTTCACTCACTCATTTCGAGTCGAAAAACTCTCATAATCATCATTCTAATTCGCATTCAGTTTTCGCGGGTGCCAGTAATTTTTCATATCGAAACAAAAGCGGGTAAGAACGGGGTCAAGAGACGGCGGGTCACAATACGGGGGGGAGGGGTTCCCTCGGCACGTCTATACAGGGTTCACCACATAATTGGGTACCTGTATCGAAAGTATGTTGAGTTTGCTAACGGTGGCTTGAATACTTTTTGCACCATCGAGCTCTCACTCTGAAATATGAAATCATTGGTTATGCTAGCGACTTTGTAGGATGCGTTGACTTAGCAATCAAGCCAAAGATGAATTAGGAAATAAATGATATGATATTATAATAATTACGGTTCTGTAACACGACTAGCAAACATTTATTTTCATGTGTCTATCTGTCCAAGGCAAAATCTTCAGGCGAGTGTATTCGTCAAATGTAAACAAGCATGTAATTTTAAAAACTTACTACTCAAGTTCGAATTCTAATAAAAATAATCTCAAGATAATCTGCTAAGAATTGTCAAAACCAATTAACATTCTGAGCATATCATTTGTTTCTTAGTGCTTATACTTCAGAAGTTTTTTTTTATACGAGTACAGAAATCAGAATTAACGACAGTACCACAACACCCAAACCCGAGACAATATAGAAAAGTTATTTTTCTACATTGCCCGACTGGCATCGAACCCGGAACCTCAGAGATAGCGACACCAAGTCCGGTATGCTAAAAAAAGATGCTGATTCTGTTTTTTTTAAACTGCTTGAGCGATTTTTTTTATAAGTCGATAAGTATTTATAGCGAAAAGTATTATTTTCCTCGACTTTCGCTACCTACAGACGTAGCGACTGTCTTAACAGCCACGTTTCATCGCGCTGTTATAAATCATATTTGAATAAGTTTTTGGGCAATATTTACATACTAACACGCGTCGAGTCGCAAATTTAGGGATACTACTCGCTTAAAAAAGTTACACAGTTATAAAGTTTTAAGCAGGTAGGTTAAAGATATTTCACTAAGAAGCAATAAGAATTCATTGTTATCACCGCAAAGATGACGGTCCTGTATTACCAAGACGCAAGTAAAACTAAAGGTTTTTCACCTTTAGTTTTACTTGTTATCTTAGACAAAGTCCTATTCGCACATTATCCCTGGAATACTATGACTATTCAGTAATACTTTATTTAAAAGATGAAAAGAAAAGTGGTAAAAAACTTAGGCAAACGAAGAACCTATTAAGATATAGTTTTGCCCTAGACTCAAAAACAAAAATATATAATTTTTCCAAAGATAAGTGTTACACAGAATTTTACCAGTACGATATTTTACACCACTAATCAATTGACATACTTTTTTAAAACTGTCTTAACGCTACTGTTTCATATAATTTGTATGGGGATAGCAAACTATGACGTCACCTAACTCAACGGTTTAACATTTTATTGATTTTGGAATAATTAATAAATGAATTTTTCAAATTAATTATAATGTGCCGGGTTATCAGGCCTAAAATAAGGTTACCGTTTTATTATATTTTATGTTATCTTATAATTATTTAAGAAAGGTGTAAACAACCCTGTGTGTTTATTTCAGATGTGTTCTTTACGTATTTTAATGTCTACAATGTCTACAGCCAAATAGCCTTGTTTTAGTTTCCTAGATCGAAGGAAAAAAGGCGGACTAACTAAATTAAATTTTGGCACCGCATTCAAGGAGCTAAAACTATCAACTTTGTTAATGAAAATGTCGAGACGATTATCGCTTCCCTTCGTGTACCAGTTTGTCTTAGTGTCCCCTAGTCCCCTTAAATATTATTTCACTCAGTCCCACTATACTCGTATGTAATTTGGGCTAAACTAAAAACTATTTAAAGTTTACAAACACATAACACCGTCTCCAACTTCAGAGGTTACTTATTACGGCGAAGTTGAAGAGAGTGCGACATTATTTAGTTAGTTGTGAACATTATCTGGAACTTTATGGGGAATCATTAACACTTCGCTTAGTCTTTTGTGCGAAAATTAATTACTAACTGTAGCTTTCGTGTTCAAGTTTTGATATTGAGGACAAGTGATCAAAGACTGTTCGTGCGAGGATATAATAAAAAAGTTGAGCTTGATACGGAAAAGATTGTGAGAAAAACAGCACACTGAGATTTTTCAATAAACTACAGAAATAGAAGTAGAAATAATAACCCTATTGTCAATAGTTAGAATAACACTTTTAGTTAAAAAGCAAAGCATCAAAGTAACTAAAGTGAGGTGTGGTTTTTCAAGTGATATTCTAACATGGAATGATGATACAAAGAAAATTTAAATGGAAGCATGATGATTTTCAAAAGAGCAATTTACTTTTGTGCTAAAGTGTTCTCAATAGAAGCAATAACACTAAAACGCTTGTAAATTCAACAGTGTGAAGCTAAAATGAATAAAATATTTTCAATTTTAAACGCGAGGCTCGCAATTCATATTTCATGTTCAAGTTTCTAATGCTAACCCCGAGTTTAAGTAAAGAATCCGAGAGAAAACTCGCTACTTCTACACTTTTAAGCGGATTAAAACAAAATCCTTCGTTTGCGACGTTTTGTCAAACTTAGTCCATCACCGGATGAAATTCCCCACTCCGGGGGATTATTGAATAAAACCTTTGTAAACATTATAAATTTGAGCACAAAACATGATTGAACCGCTCGGAAACTTCGAGCGACATACTTCGGGAAGTTAACTTAAGCTATTTGCATTATCTTTACGAACGAATTTGATAAATTTGAGCACTTTAGAAAATTGTAAACACCTGCTTTGGAGCGCCCACCTGTGAGAATCTTTCTTGAGCGTCCAGGATCTCAATGAAGAGGGAAAGCTTGTGGTCCATGATGGGGAACCCATTTCTAGGCTGTTGTAGCAAGTGCCTCACTGCTTCTCTGACGGCAGCGGGCGTGCTAGGTGTTCCCGGAGTCCCGAGAGTAGGATAAGGTCCGATTAGGTTCGAAAGTCCGTGGAACGTCGCAGAGGTTTTCGGCGGGTTTTGCACGCCGCCGGGCAGAGATAACCGGCGGGATGTCGACGGCGGTACGGCGCCGTATCCGTTCGTCATAATCGCGGGTCTCGGCAACTGATAATCACTTCGCGAGGACGGTAAACTGTAGTTCGCGCGCGGTAACGTCGACATGTTCGCGGACATCGGCCGCGGCCGTCGCGGGACCGGTTGTAGCAGGGGGACGGTGGGCCACTCATCTTCGACGGCACCGATGGAGTGCGGCCGTCGCTGAAGGTTGACGTTGACAGGTCGTGGTGAGACGACGCTGTGCGGTCGTCGTGATTGGTTTTTGGGTGGTGTGTACGAGGTGAAGGCGCCGAAGTCGTCGCGGAGCGGCGAGGGTCCGGGGCGCGTGGGTTCGGGCGCGGGCGGCGGTGGGTCATCCCAGCGGGGCCAGACGAGGGCTAGGGAGTCAGGCTTGCGGGGCGGCGCGGGCCTGGGCCTGCCCGCCCCCTCGGTCATGGCGGCCGCGCCGGGCAGGGTCACATGTCAGGGCGCGGGCGGCTCGCGCGCCCGCCGCCTGTCGACTGCCGGGCGGCGCTCTGCAGCGGTCTGCAGCGACGCAGTCCTGTTTTCCTTTTTCCGACGCTTGTTTTCCATGCGTGCGGGTTAGTTTTTGTAGAGTAATCGAGATTTTTTATGCGTACAGTGATTGTTGCGATTGTTTTCGGTGACCACCATATACGAGTACGTTTTATCAACTTACTGTTTGATTGAAGTAACTTGTTTTATCAGTAATAGGCTTAACAGTCGACTCGAATATAATTATGGAAGTAACTTTACGTTACGAACATATTTTTTGACTGCAATTTTTACTTAATTACATATTTAAGTAGAATAAAAATTACGGTATTCATACGCAAAACTTAGTTTTTAGTTATTCCAAGAACTAAAGGAGGAGTGATTAGTATTCCGAACAGTAACAAATCTTTTGTGGCATACAGTCCAGCTTTTCCAGCATTTAACTTTTCTATTTGACTTTTCACGAAGCTTTACAAGCTTTTATAAATCTCGAAGCTTAAAGTGAATAAGACTTTTAAACAGAGGAAAACATGTGTGGATAAATGATAGTCACATTATTTCAAATGATCGGCGTTCCGAAATTTTTCCAAGATAAAATAAAGCCTATATTCACATTGGGGAATTTGCATGTTTTTTTATTTGGTCCTAAAATAAATAGTACTTAATTATAATTAATAAAAATTTAAGAATTTTCGAAAAATATTGATAAATACTTGACTTACAGCCCATCAAACTCGCGTGTTAGACAAGGAGATCCGATATGTACCGTGACGTCAGATTACACGCGCGCCATACATTTTTCATAGTAAAAGTTGTTTTAGAAAGAGATAGGCTTACCTTAATTCCTAATTACTATATAACGGTTATTTTTTACCTAAAATCAATTTTTTTTTCACCATTAGCACTTTAATTTTATATATTTTCTTATAAATATAGTAAAAAAATGTTTTTATGCATATTGAAAATCTAGTTTATTTCATAGATTTTGATGTTTTTTTAAAAATAAATAATGAAGAGGTATACTGGGGGTTGGTGTCACTAATGTTAAATCATATGGTGTCACGTGGCTTTCCAGTCCACAATTTACTATCGAAAGGTTCTAAATCTGGGGCCTGATAAATTATATTTATAAAGTATCAAAATCTGTTTACAGTTTTTTTTTAACTACATAAAAAAAAAAAAAAATTGAATTCTCTCAAATGACCCGTTAAAAATTATGAAGCTAAATCACCCGTACGGGGTCCGATTCTGAAATACGCTCGATCTATATAGAGCGGTCGTAAATCACGTTTACGGCCGAACAGGCACTCTAGTAGTGAGCGGTAAAAATTACAACCGTTTTATGATGTGCTAGTTACTGCTCGTGGCATTGCTCGCGTTGTTTTATTATAAAAATGATGTTTTTGAGCATACAATGATTATTGTTTTACAATGTTCAAACTTAGTTTGTTTCGATAATTGAGTTCCGTATAGGTACTGTGTGCGATGGACACGAACCTTTTATATTGTAAATTTTTTGCTTTTTATTGTTTTTTGATACGTTTATGTTTTGGATATATTTTCTGTGCTGACTGAAGTAAACGCAATAAGAATAAAGTGTTTTTCTTTACACAGTGTGTTATAGTAAGTATCGTTAATAGGTAAGTTTAATTAAATAACGATTATATTAAAGTATAAGATAAACCCGTCGGTCCAGTGGTTCGCACTCACTACAAAGCCATGCGGAAGTGTTTGTGTGATGATCGAAGAATTTGTGGCTTAGTAGATATTGGACCTATTCGCAAAATGGTTTACGCCAAAAAAAACGACCTATTCTCGAAATGACCCATTCTTAAATAGACCTTTTCGCATAATACCTCATTCTGCAATAGACTCATTCCAACAATGCCTTATTCTTGAAATGACCTTTTCTTAAAAGGACTGACTTTTTAAAATTCCTATTAGCTTCAAGTTTAGTTTGGTGTTAGATAATTGGTGTGTTTGTTGGAAATATTCATTAGTCATTTATTTCATTCTAAAATAATAAAAAACAAAACGTTTTGGTAGTAAAGATAGATAGATAAGTACATTAGTACAAAAAACATTAAAGGTTATTACAAACAAGACAATTATGTACAATTAGGATGCCTTATCGCCAAAACCGACCTCTTCCAGACAACAATAATAAAACCAATTTATTTATGTAAATAGGCCTAAATTAAGCTCTTTTACACGACCCATTTTTTTCTACAACTACTGCTTAAAGACAATATTGTAAGCGCCAAGAATAAGCAGCGCAAGAAACTCGATCTTTTTAAGTGTATAATTAGGGATTATTTTAAATTTATCATACTGTAGCGACATCTATCTCGCCACATACGAACTAAACTGACGTATCCTACACCGCGATATTAAAGTTATCGGAGCGATTGAAACATATATACAAGAACCCGACAACAACCGTCGGGCTGTAGCCTACCAGACACAACACCCGTCTGGTCGGAGGATCCTCCCTTTTCAATGGAGGATGAGGAACTCAACACCCTGTTCCTCTCACCCCCAAAATACTAAAAAGGCCATAAACTGTAGTAAAATTTAAGATTTGTATTTGTATCGCATGAATCAAACAAAGACCCCAGCCGCCGCACCGCACCATCAAGTCATAACGTTTGATTAAAATCAATACTTCCATTTTTGGCTGTACAAGTGTACAAGTAACTATAAATAAACGTGTTTTGACGTCTGTAGCATGTAAGTGGCCATCTGAAAATGCACTCCAAATGCGGCTCGATTGTTTGAGTATTTTGGGCTATTTTTGGATCTACTTCGAGTGCAAGTGGTTAAATTGAAGAGCTGGGAATTTACCGTCTTATATGCCACTGAGTCGAAGGATCGGCTAGTCTGCGTTACCAACTTGCCATCCGCAGACCATTGCCCAGTGCTATATCGGTGGCTGAGTTTTGGTTCTCATATATACGAGTATGAAAGCCTGAGTCGACACGCAAAGAAGAACCGTCTTATTACAAAAAAAGTAATAAAACCGTGACGACCGACTGGTGTAGTAGTTCGTGGTCCGGACTATAAAGCCAACGGTCGAATCCCGCAAGAGGCAAGTGTTTTTTTGATAAGCTCGAACATTTGTACCTGAGTCATGGATGTCATATTATTATAATATACTAGCTGTTGCCCGCGACTTCGTTCGCGTGGTCTTTAGTTTAGTTTATTCATAAATGATTTACTGCGCAACTTTCTTTATTTTATATTTTACTAGCTGACCCAGCGAACTTCGTTCCGCCAATTCGTATGACAGGTACGAACAGTTTGTACAGGAGAATAAAATAGTTGTTTTACTACTTTCCTTGGAACTTTTTTTATATTTTCTGACCTTTTAAACCTTCCCTGAACTTCCACAAATATTTCAAGATCAAAATTAGCCAAATCGGTCCGGCCATTCTAGAGTTTTAGCGAGACAAACGAACAGAAATTTATTTTTATATATATAGTTAAGAACTTTCTCCAGACAATAAATAGCACAACAAAAAAAGAATTAGCGAAATTGTTCCATCCGTTCACGCGACGACCAAGATGCGATGACCAAGGGAAATAGAGATTCATTTTTATATATTTAAATATATTTAAGTATATAGGTATGTCCGTTATTTAGCCACAATAATACCTACAAGCTTTGCTTAACATTTTGAACTTTCTTGTTGCATTTTTAACTAACACTAGTTTTAAACTAGATAATTGCTGTGATTTTTAGTACATTTTATGTATTTAAATTTAATATTTAAACCAATTTATTTCTACAAAATATTTTTTTAACTCTACTATTGCAATATTGTGGGCAAAAAAGAAAGGCAAGTTTACACCATGGCTAAAGATTAGTCAACCAAATTAGATTTCGAAATTATTTTTTAATAAATTTGTAATTAATATTTTAATTAAATTGTAATTAAACTGCGTGACTCTATTCCTAACTATTTATAATATTTAGATAGATAGATAGATAGACACTTTATTGCACAAAAACATTAAAGGTTATTGAATGAATGAATAAGGTTTATTTGGAACAATTAAAAAATAATACAATTCACAGTTTTTCATTTTCATATCAGTCATAGTACCAAATAGACCCCCGCTCAGCATATGTCGAGGCACAGAGTTTGAGTGTTATTACACACGAGACACAGTTATATACAATCAGGCGGCCTTATCGCCAAAAGCGATCTCTTCCAGACAACCTTTGGGCAGAGGAAATTAAGTTGTAATACAGTGGGGTAACGTAGTGTATTTACCTACAAATTTGTACGGAATCCTCGGTGGGCGAGTCCAACTCTCAATTGTACGGTTTTTCTAGGATTATAGAACACTTAATAAAAACGTATAAGCTAATGGTTGTTTTTTGCAAGTTGTTATCTTAAAATGAAATAAGTCGACAAATAAGTTGCCATAAACATTAGACGGCTGGAGCCCTTATGGAGCCTTTATTTTTAATAAAACACATTTTGTATAAAACTCAACTAGCTGCCTATTACGATTCGAAAACGCGCTTTATAGGTAGCGAACAAACAGACAGACAGCATACATAAGCATTAGTAATAGGGTATCGTTGGTACCCTTTAGGTATGTTACCCTCAAATAATGTAAATAAAAACATCCCAAGGCATTCCATCAAAAGAACCTCTTTAATCCTACGATACACAAAACCAGGGTTACAGATCAAAGAGGTCAATGCATGGGTACCGCGTAATCCTTAATACAATATTAGTTGGCAAGACACAATTTTCATATGGTCGTATAAATCAATTTGGCGAACCGTCGGCAGCGGCCCACTGGGCATGATTCTTGCTGTATAGTGCTGGGGTACCTTTCGGATATAGGAGTATCGATAAAAATCCGATTTTAATTGCCACCTTAGCCTATATGTGTAATGTGTTATCTGAATTTAAATTGATGTTTAACTTACCTAATTTAAATTTAAATATATATATTTTTTGATATAATTTATTACTTATTTAGGGCCGATATATAAGCTTTTTGTCTATTTTATCTTTGTTTATTTATGTTTAAAAATCGATATCCTTGAAGGTGGGAGCCTGATCACCTAAAACACAGGTATTAAATTACTTAGCTCAGGCATCAGTCTCAAACAGACTTTTTTGTGAACGTGTATTGTAATTTTTCATAATTTACCTGTGTTGAGAAAATAAATAATTGCATACCTATGTATTTAGCAATAGAAGTATGTGTTTTTTAGGATGAAACCAACTTATCAATAGACTATTTTATAAATAAGCAGTGTCATTTTACTCAAAGCTTGTAAAACGTAAGTGGCTTTTTCTGGCCTAGCTCGCTTTAGTAGATCGCGGCGTGTGTTGCATAACGTAGAAAGATTCTGTTCAAGGGAAATGCCATAAAAACGTTAAATGTTTAAAAAAAGAAAAAAGATTAATAGAATAAAATGTTCTAGTACATTTCCCAAACAAGCTGTATAAAACTATTTATTGTGGTCACATGTAGAAGCGTAAACACCGCAAGCAATTCAGAAAAAAAATTCAAGTACAAAATCTTTGAAATAAATCAAACTTGTGCCATGGAACTAAGGTGCATGTCTAAAAAGATAATATACAGAACACTGGGAAAAATAATATATCAGTTAAGTTTAAATCATTTAAGGATTTAACACAAAATCAGAAATCTTTTTAATTTCTTTACTATTGATTTACTAACTTTTAGAGTTATGTATCCTGCTTATGCATATTGAGTTTAATTTACATGAAACGCCGTGCGAACTTAAAGCTCAAAAGAGCGATGTAGTTGATAGAATTTTAGAAACTTCTATCGACACCCTAAACCACAAATTAACTATCCCATCACTGCATGTTCCGCGCGACCGCACTCCGGCCCAAACATCGTCGGACACAATTGCGTCGAATGCCCCTCGGGGCGCATCACTAGCTTCACGTTCACATCACTACTCACCGATACACTTAATTGAGTGAGGTTTGATGAGAACTGCTCGGGACGAGGAAAGGAAAACACTTATGTTTTAATTGTAGGAGAATTTGATTAGGAAATAACATTATCGTAGAAGTTGGAATATCTATTCGTAAAAATATATATTCGTAATTATATCTTAATACAAAATCCGTTTATTGTTTTGAAAACATTTCAAATATTGCGACAGCATATTACACGAAAAAATTACGAGTTCAAATTGTAAATATTAAATTACCTAAATTGTACATCTTTCTGTAAAAATCATGTGTATTTTACTTGTATGGTGTGCAATAAAGAGTATATATCTATCTATCTATATTTAGCTCTCCTTATAAACATCGCAATAATATTAAAAACATCAAACGATTCGTTTTTTTATTGTTTCTCAATCACGCTAATATACAGATAGATTTGGGTGAAATTTGGCTTACATGGACCAATAACATTCAAGCTGAACTACCTTTAACTACTATCTTGAAAAAAAAAGCTTTTAAAAATACGGCTGTGTGTGTGTCCTTTGATAGTAAAACAAGAACCCAGCATTTAATTAATTGTTTTTACATTAATAACAGTTAAATTGTAATTATTATAATCTACTAGCTGTTGCCTGCAACTTTGTTCGCGTGGGTTTTAGTTTATTCATAATTTTCTGGGCAAGTTTATTACTTTTTTCTTTTAGAAGAACCTTTTCCTGACAATAATTAACACAACAAAAAAACAATTAGCGAAATTGTTACATCCGTTCACGCGTGATAATGATAAATGATAAATAATTTATTTCCAAGAACATGGTAACACAAGATCTTAGAGCTATGCAAAAGTACAACATATTCTGCCATTGGTTTAGGCGTAGAAATGTTAATGTTACAAAATCTGCTATTAAATTATTATTAAATTATACATTATTATTAATTGAAATGCGTGATGCTATGAACAAGGGAAATAGGGATTCAGTTATATATTATAGATTTAGAATACGTATTGATCAATCAAATTCAAGAGTAAAGTATTATGATTTAATAAAGATATCCGTCTACCATCCAGAATTAAACTGTAAAAAATATGCAAACTCAATTACCCACGAATAGCTCTTAATGTCGGGCTGATTGCCGAACAAAAAGACATATCAAAGGCGTGATAATTATTAATCAAATAATAACCCTTCGTCCAAGGAGTGCTCAGAACCCTCCGTGTTCGCATCCGCTCGCTTTGTGAGGAGAAATGTAATTAGATGTCTTCGGCGATCTTGAGTTAGATTGATTGTACGTGGTGGGTAGAGACGGGTGGAGGATGGATATTTCGGATACTTTTACATTAGCGTAACCGATTACGTATACAACTTTTTTATTTTTTATTAATATTTGTTTATATGTAATATTAATTTTTGATTGTTTTTAAGTTTAATGATTTTAATTACGAGGCGACGTGATCGCTAAGCGACCAAGCCTCTCAAATAAAGAGAAAAAAAAAAAACACTTGGCTTAGGCCCGTGATTTCCCTGAAGTACCAGCTGAAAGCTGAGACACAAAAATGTACAACGATCAATAATAATACTTGAACTACTTGTTTTTATTAAGCGACCTCCGTAGCTAAGATGCGAGCATACCGGACTTGGTGTCGCTATCGCTGAGGTCCCGGGTTCGATTCCCAGTCGGTCAATGTAGAGAACTAACTTTTCTATATTGTTTCGAGTCTAGGTGTTGTGGTACAGTCGTTGTTTTTGATTTCTGTAACACAAATGCCAGAGCAATGTTTGTAATGTTGTCCAATATTTTATTTCGTCAACTTACATAGTTTTAAAATTGAAATTATTTTAAAATGGCTAATTATTATAACAATATTTTTTTTATCTATTTGTGAATAATTTTTTATCTATTTTAATAAGCAAAACACTTCTTGTCACTTTAACCTTTTGATTTTTCACAATATTTTTAGCGATTTTGACCGACGCTACACTGAATGAAGGCAGTATTAAAATATAATTCCAAATTTATTAGATAGCAATTATTGTATTTCTTTTAAGCTCAATTAAAACGATTGAATTTTTCGTATTATAATGACATAATTATGTATATACAGGGTGTAACAAAAAGGTGAAATAAAACTTTAAGGGGTTATTCTACGGCTAAATTACATCAACTTTTTCTATGGGACCAACATCGAAATCTCAAAAAAAAAAATTACGTTTCCATACAAACTGATGCCAGCTGGTCGCGTTTTAGTATGGGAAAGTAATTTTTTTTTTGCGAATTCGATGTTGGTCCCATAGAAAAAGTTGATGTAATTTAGCCGTAGAATAACCCCTTAAAGTTTAATTTCACCTTTTCGTTACACTCTGTATAGCGTTTATAAAGGTATCGTGTTTATTTAGTATCTTGCAAATATCAATGAACCCAAACCGCGTTCTAAGCACGTGATCTTATCTCCGCACCCGAACTAATTTAACGTATATTCTATTAGCCCACCACTAATAGCAAACCGTACGAAAGGGGTCGATTCTGTTTCGGACAGAGTACACATTGTAATTGGTGCCGTACCAACTGATTCGACAGCGGTCATAGTACAATAATGATCAGTTACTTCACTTCAAGTAATTTCGCCGAAAAAAACTATTAAGAGCTTTATTACAAAATTTTGACAGTTATGCCATTATATGGCAATTACTGGACATTAAAAAAAATGGAGGCCAGTACGTACTATAAAATAACAAAAGCTAAACATATGCCATTTTTGCGGTGTAAATTTTTTGAAAAAGGTATGATACTCGTAATTTAATGTTATTACTAACTGATAGTTAGTTAGTTTTATTTATTTTATAAAACATAGCGGCCTCTTATTTTCGATTTCTTAAAGGTCCATTGATTATCAAATAACCACACAATTGTAAAAAAAATATAATAGGGCTCCTAACTTAAATTCAGGTAAAAACTATCAATTAGAAATCAAAAAATAGCATTGATATATATTTTTTTCTAGCTTCTGACAGCGACTTTGTCTCCTATTAAAAATTAAGCCAATCGGGAATTAATAATCGGGAACAAGAATCGGGATCTAATTTATTCATCAATCAATATCTATTTTATTTATGATATATATCAATATCTACTTTCAGCTGATTGCATTTAGTGGATTCAGTTAATTGAGTAACAAACTTAAACTTTCAAACAGAAACTCCTATTTATTATTATTTCTCGCATGTTGGTATCAAGAATAATGTGTTACTATGTAAGCAGTAGCAAAATGTCTTTTAAGAATTAAAGTTTGACAGAACTCATAATTGTTAATTTATACTTTCGAGACGTTATGATTGTGGGCACAGACACACAGGAATGGGCTTTCTGAGTATTTCTATACTGTGGGTTAGTACCAAAGTTGGACCTGTGATTAGCGAGTCTGATTAGCGGCGTGATTAGTTGATTAATTCGTTATCAGGTGGCCGGGACTTTGAGAATTGGGATGATACAAACAACTTTTTTATTTTCTATTTATAATGGGATAGCAGCAAACAACAAACGATTATCTTAAAAGCATGATTTATAAATGAGATACGTCCAAAACCTAGCTTTATTAAAAATGTTAAAAAGAAAATACGCTTTGTTGCAGAGCCAATAGACTTAAGAACACCAAATCTTTTGTTTCAAAGGACGGTGGATGAAATTATTCCAAGAGCCGTTAAGGTTCAGACATATTTCGAAAACTACACTTAATTCTATTATATAGTATATCCAAATGATAAGATAAAGTATAATATAAGGACACAGAAGTGTATCAAAATCTGTCGATGTAATTTTAAATCACGAGTCTCCTCATTTAGAGGTTACTTTTGTTCGTAGTCCAAATACCTAGTCAAAAAACTACGAGTGGAGTGGAGATTGCTTAGGTTTTGTGTATAATTGTATAGGACATTTTAGACATCATACAATAAAAAATGCTTAACGAAATAGAATATTTCAAATGTCAACACGCTTCAACAACAAAGCAACATCATTGTAACAGTAGCTAGCCTGAAACTAGCGTCTTTTCCAGTCGCTCTCGCGTCGTATTTCAGAGCTAAGTGAAAAAGGGGGGGTTAGTAAGGGGGAGGGGACAAGTGTTTATGCTATAACACCTGGACAAAGAACTTGCTAATGACTTTTTGATGCTGGAGTTTTAAGTTTGTAATTAGTTGTTAAATTTAAAAGGACTTAAGCATGTTATAATAGTATTAGAGATGTATTAGCTATAACTTTTTGTGATATGTGACTTTATATGAAGACCTCCGTAGCCGAGAGGCGAGCGTACCGGACTTGGTGTCGCTATCTCTGAGGTTCCGGGTTCGAACCCGGTCGGTCAATGTAGGATAACTTTTCTATATTGTCTCGGGTCTGGGTGTTGTGGTACCGTCGTTGTTTCTGATTTCTGTAACACAAGTGTTTAAGCTACTTATCATAGGATCAGAGCAATGTATGTGATGTTGTCCAATATTTATTTATTTATTTAATGGTTACGGAGGTCAAATGTAACATTCAAAATGTTTATTCAAAGTTTAATTTAGCGTTAATACAGTCCAAGCTTTAAATTTAAACAAAATGAATATCATAAATTAACGCCATAAAATGTTTGAAAAAAGGCACCGTAAATAATTTGATTGTAGGTCCCGAAAAACATTTTCCACACAGATGAGTTTATTAAAAAAAATCTTCTAAAGAGTGCTCGGAGTGACTAATTAAACGCCGGGCTGATTTCTAATGAATTTTTCACGGGCCCGACGAGTTTGAGGGAAAAATTAAAGGGTGGCGACGCGGAAGACGGTGTACAGGCACGGATTAAAGGTAAATATGAATACATATTGGACAACATCACATACATTACTCTGATCCTAAGGTAAGTAGCTAAAGTACTTGTTATAGAAATCAGACACAACGACGGTACCACAACACCTAGACCCGACCCAACATAGAAAAGTTATTTTTCAACATTGACCCGACCAAGAATCGAACTCGGGACGAAAAGGTAGGTTGATGGCCCGCCTTAGGTCAATATCAACAGCCCGACAGGGTCCATAATGATCTTTATAGCTTTAGCTTTATCTACTACTTCATGTAACATTATGGTTATGCAAAATAAAGAATTGAAATGAATCGAAATGAATTATAACTTTTTTTTATATTACATACCTTTTTAAAAAGAATCATGAATTGTATCAATAATCGAATTTTAAAAATATTTTTAAAGAGTTTTCGATGCTATTTTAGAGCAACTGTGCCGGAATATTAGAGACTTAACATAATTATTAATTAAAACGGGTCATAATTCCTATTTAATTGTTAACAATAACATGTTAAAATCATGCTATTTGATAAAGTTGCGATGAGCAAGAACGTCGCTTCATGGTGCTACGATTATTTAAAACTTTCTATTTTCCAAGGTAGGTATCGGTATTGCTAGCAATAGTAACCAATTTTTATCTTGGTTTAGAATGTTAAGTACTGGAACCTGTTCAACATTGGAGACCCCAGTGTTTAAGGGCCCCAAAATGTTTCCTTAGTCCGTCCCTGCTCCCGATGATCTGTAGTGAACGACGCGATAACAGCGCGCTAATACCTCGCGCTTTCTGCCCGTGCACTCGGGCGGAAAACTTACAATTTATTGGCGTGATGTTGGAAAAATAGCACGTGGGGTCACCGGGGGCGGGCCCCGATTCAAGAACGATAACCGCCTGGGGGTTGAAATTATTGCGAAAAGGTAATTGGTTTCGACCATTTCTTTTCTTTTCGGCAAAGTCACCATTGAAGACTTCCTTCTTTTCCTAATCGGTTTTGAAATAATAGTGTCAAGTTCACAAGAACAGCGACTGATTAGTATGATAATGATTCTCCATTAAATCGAATGTTTAAGACTTACATTAAAAAGCTAATAAAAATACATTAGATTTATTCGCTAGCAATATGCGTACACTAAAGAAAGAGATTAATGAGCTATTGAAGACATGAACAGTCGTAATTGCTAATATTCTACTCTTTTTACTATGCTGACACACACATAACACATATCATATATATACACGCAGATTCACACAAATATATTTGTATATTAAGCACGCATGCCCACATTTATTTATTTCATTAATTATGCACATACATACACACTTAGGTAAGTAATGTAATATATTATTTAATAAGTATTAAGCATTTTTACATTATTATAGGTAACACAAAATAAAAAATATATTTCTCAGTTGTATTAGGTGACCAGCAATGTTGAGTTTACAATAATTTAAATTGTATTAGTTTTAAACTATCTAATAAGTTAAAATTGTAAACTGGTTTGTGATTCCAACAAAAATAAATAAAAAAAGATTCTTATTTAATTTTTATTTTTTAAGTTGTAAACGATGGTTATAATCCTGAAACAAATACTGCCGATACTAAATTCATTACGTTAAAAGAAATATTATGGTTATCATGTGTAAGTTTTTTCTGTGTAAATAAAAATAAGAAATACCTTCAAACATCAGAGTTGTAACACCTGTCAAAGCGGGTAACAAATTCACGGCTCTTTTTTCGTCTAAAAAAACAACAACAGAAGTTTTCCCTAAACTTAATAATACGAAATCACAGGTGCGTCCAACGCCCGCGTCTATATTAATATTTGACACAACTGAAAGGATTACGGTGCCCGTGAATGTTGTGCAATATTGCGGGATAAAATTACGTTAAAAAAAACCTATAATGTATTGACGACCGTCTGGTGTTGGTTAGCGCTCCGGACTGCAAAGCCAGCGGTTGCGGGTTCGAATCCCGTAAGGGGCAAACGTTTGTGTGATGAGCACGAGCATTTGTACCGAAGTCATGGATGTTTATAAAAGTATTTAAGTATGTTTATCCGTTATCTAGTCGCCATAGTACAAGATTTGCTTAGTTTGGGGCTAGATTGGTGTGATTGTGATAAACAATTTATATAATTAAATTTATAGGAATAATTAAATATTTGTATTTTTAATAAAAATAATATAAAAATTAATTGTCTTCACCTACCTCTACGAGTATACTCGGGCTAGCATTGCAATTCAAAGCGCGGTCATTAAATATTTTTTCTACCTATGGGCAATAAAATATAAATATTGGACAACATCGACAACATCACATACATTGCTCTGATCCTAAGGTAAGAAGCAAAAGCACTTACGTCACAGAAATCAGAAACAACGACGGTACCACAACACTCAGACAGACATAGTAAACATTGAACCGACCAAGAATCAGACCCAGGACCTCAGAGATGGCGACGCGAAGTCTGGCAAACTCTCTCGGCTACGGAGGTCTTCGATAGCCAATTTTGATACATAAACATGTGAATTTGTAAATGTGAATTTTATGTTAATTCACTTTATACAAATATTTTATTAAAAAAAATAAAACCGACTTCAAAACACTAAAATGCTAAAAATAATCCTAACACGTAAGTACCTAATCAGTTACTTTTGGAGTCGGTGCCTGCCGATGAGAGATTCAATGTTTTTGTTTGCACCGACTCCAAAAGTAACTGATTAGGTACTTACGTGTTAGGATTATTTTTAGCATTTTAGTGTTTTGAAGTCGGTTTTATTTTTTTTAATAAAATTTACTTATTTCATCAATTTTTAGTGATAAATCCTAATCTAACTGCTGAACACCGATTTCATCCCCTATTTTCCTACCCTTAGGGGTGATTTTTATTTTGCAAAC
Source organism: Anania hortulata (assembly GCA_963576865.1). Taxonomy (NCBI): domain Eukaryota; kingdom Metazoa; phylum Arthropoda; class Insecta; order Lepidoptera; family Crambidae; genus Anania; species Anania hortulata. The sequence continues at coordinate 550,024 of OY756408.1, read as the reverse complement.
TTTTATCATATTATCTTTGAAGTGTAAGCTATTCAATAAAACAAAAATCATCAAAATCGGCTCATATTTGTCGAAGATAGGTAACAAGAACCACAACCAAAATATTATCTGGGTATATATTTGTTGATTTTCTCAAAAAGTTCTAAATCAATTTCGATAAAATTTATATGGGACCACTTCTGAAGTATGATCTACCAAACAAAAAAAGAATCATTAAAATCGATTCATAATTGGCGGAGTAATCGCGTAACAAACATACAAAAAAAAAAAAAATACATACAGTCGAATTGAGAACCTCCTCCTTTTATGAAGTCGGTTGAAAAAGAGGCTTCACCACATTGCATGGCTCAAGATAGTGGTATTACAAAGAAAATAGGTTATAATAATATATTTTTATTATTAAAACCTATTTGCCTTGAGGCTTGAGGCTACAAAATGCAAACTAAACGAAAATACGGATTTTAATTTTACTAACTTAGCAATATCGCACAACTGTATTGTTTTTTGTAAAGACTACATAGTTTTTCTGAACAAAAGATTAATAAAATGTACTGTTGAAAAAGAAAACAGCTTGACAGTGTTGTTTTTCAGCATAAATAAATCGTTGCAATGTGTATTCAAATACCCAAGCGAGTTTTAAATGTGTCACCAAGATTTTTGCACTACATTTTCCAATATAAAAGAAAAAGAGCAATCGTTCTACATTGCTAAATTTATTTTAGTACTATACTACGGTTTTGTTTACTATTGAACTTTTAAGCTCATACTCATTAAGACCCAATGGTCCATTTTTAATGGAATGGTTAATTCTTTTTAGTGCTTCAAGCTCAAGATTTGAAGTAGAAAATTTTAAGTGTTAGAATTATTAGTTTTATTTGAGACTTTCAGGGTATATCGTGGATCATCAATTGATATTAACATCTTGCCCGCAAAATTTAAGAAAATAAAAGCTATTTTGTAAACATCCATTTAATCGGCTAGTGAGCGTTAATACAAATACAGTTGTAAAAAGCTGTGGGCCTGATCTAAAATATTTATTTTGTGTATCAAGAGGGCGCGACCTCACGAGGGAGGATACTACTCAGTATGCTTTTTTAGTAGTATGTCTCCTATAAAAGAAGTTATCTAGTAAAATATGATTTAGGAAAAATTCTAGGACTGTCCTAAAAATACATGATATTTACTAATGGGTAGTCTACCTAGCGTGATATGCGCATTATGCATGAGGTTTTCGATGCCCAAACCGCATTAAGGGGCCTTTATGCTTATTCGCCTTTTAAACTAACCACAAAATACCCTTGGAACTTTAGAATATTATATATTAAATGATTTCAGCAATCGCACGAATTACCTAGCCCGAAGGTAAACAGAACTTGTGTCTAGATAACGGATGGATATGCAAACTTGATACATTATCATGACATCTATGACTTAGTTACAATTGTTTGTGATCGACACTCAAACAGAATTTCTTTTAGGGCCGATTTTTCAATCGCCAGATAACTTTTATCCAACGAATAAAATTAACGTTTTGACATAATTTTCTTTACAAAAATTTCAATATGTCAAACTTATTCTTCATTTAAAAGATATCTGGTTATTAAAAAATCGACACTTAGATACCTAGGTATAGATTTTATTCCTGTCAATTCACTTTATTATCACTATTATTAAAGGTCAAAATTTCATGTTGTTCTTTGTTTTGTAAATAAACAATCAAATAATACAAAGTAGAATGTTCGCTGTCCGGTATGACATGTCCCCGAATCTTACATCCTATTGCAATGAAAATCGAGAGTTGAGCACACGTCGGGGAAGAATTCTGGATTGAATTGAATGTCACGCGAACGAAGTCGTTGGCAACAACTAGTTTCTCATAAAAATGAGGTATTTTTAATAAAGACTTACCAGCGCGGCACTGCGTTATTTAACTTACCTGTAACATAAAAGAAAATGTTAGTATTAAACATAACGTTAGTAATAACAAGCAACAAAAATTTTATTAAAAAAATAAAACCGACTTCAAAAAACTAATAGAATAGAATAATGTTTATTTGCTTTTGAACAGGGTATACAGAAGATTTACAATGATGAATATTACGGTATCCTATCCAGCCATTAACAATAGCATAAATAAGCTAAAAATAAACTTAACACGTAAGGTACCTAATCAGTTTTTAGTGATAAAGTCCTAAGTCCTAATCAAAACAGATCTTAAGAGTGCAAACAAAATTTAACTGCTGAACACCGATTTCGTTTCCCATTATTCCATTCAATTCAAAAACACCCCAAATGTTTTTTTTTTGCAAATTTTTATTGTAGTATTTTTGAAGTGTAAGCTATTCAATAAAAAAATAATCATCAAAATCGGTTCACATTTGTCAAAGACATTGGGTAACATAGTACAAAAATCAGTCGGCGTGGTATGGAGTTCATGCAATGTTTGATGATTTTCTTATTAAAAAGATCCCATCATCAGATTTTGGCTAAATTTATATGGGACCATTCCGAAAGTATTACGATTTACGATTTATGATTACGATTTCTAAAAAAAAGACATCAAAATCGGTCAAAGTGGTAACGAATGATCGCTGAACATACATCAAAAAAAAGATTCCGACGAATTAAAAACCTCCTTTTTTGAAGTCGGTCGAAAAAACAGAAACGTGCGAGTTAACCTCGCGTTAAGAAGATTCCGTACTATTTCCGTTGTAATTTTAAATATTCAAATTTTTTGTCGTGGCGATGTTTTGGAAATCCCCCCGCCCTGTTTAATAATATTTGTTTTAAAATTCGTTCATATAGTTACACGTCTCTGTTTAGATTACAAGCTTGGCGCTTGACGAGTTAATAGGTGCAGTAGATTCGGAGCAAATTGGCCGTGACAGGACAGACGGACACACGTCTAGTGATTCTCTATACGCGTTCCGTTTTTGCATCCGAACGTTCGGTATCATAACATTGATAGACGGTAAATAGGTTGAGTGCACTTTTTAAAACTAAAATTTTAAATGGAAGTAATGAAACAAGTTTTAACAGCTTTGAATTGTATTAAATAGCTTCTACGCGGCGCAGTTTTAAATTGGCTCAAGTTGTCGGCGCTTGACTCCCTCCCTGCAGTTTAAGTAGGAAAGTATAATAACCGCGCCGAAAGGGTTAAGTAAAGAATATTCTATGACAACCCTGAAAAGTTTGTTTGCTTGAATGCGCTAATCTCAGGCACTACTATTCCGAATTAAAATTTTATTTTGGTGTTGAAGGTAATAGGCTATATAAGATCACGCTACGACTAATAGGAGCGGAGTATTAATAAATAAAACCGGCCAAGTGCGAATCGGACTCGCGCAACGAGGGTTCCGTACTAAACATGTAGGTACCTATGTAAGTCAAAGTTCACCCATCACGAAAATGAAGTCATAGTTATGGTATTTTTATTGCAAAAAGGTAAATTACGGTTTACGATTTATGGCTTAATAAAAAAAACTACTAACTAGATTTCATTTAAACCAATTTTCGGTGGAAGTTTGCACATCGTATATTTTTTAGTTTTATCGTTTTCTTATTTTAGTAGTTACAGGGAGGGGGGGGGGGACACATTTTACCACTTTGGAAGTGTCTCTCGCGCAAACTATTCAGTTTAGAAAAAAATAAAATTAAAAACCTCAATATCATTTTTAAAGACCTATCCATAGATACCCCACACGTATGGGTTTGATAAAAAAACATATTTGAGTTACAGTTCTAAGTATGGGGAACCCCCATATTCTGTTTTTATTTATTTTTGTGTGAAAATCTTAATGCGGTTCACAGAATACATCTACTTACCAAGTTTTAACAGTAGTTCTTATAGTTTCGGAAAAAAGTGGCTGTGACAAACGGACGGACAGACAGACAGACATGACGAATCCATTAGGGTTCAGTTTTTTGCCATTTGGCTACGGAACCCTAAAATGTTCCACAAATGGGAAAAAATATATTCCTTTTGAAAGCTTCCACTGCGTGCGCTGCGTAAACGTTTAAAGTTGTGCAAAAATCATGTACGACAGAACTGTTCCCCTTAAAAATTTCTAATAAATCCGTGACAGATACGTTTATCTTTTAAGGTTGACCCGCTATAACCTCTTATACAGGGTGTAACGAAAAGGTGAAATAAAACTTTAAGGGGTTATTCTACGGCTAAATTACATCAACTTTTTCTATGGGACCAACATCAAAATCGCAAAAAACAAACACTTTCCCATACTAAAACGCGACCAGCTGGCATCAGTTTGTATGGAAACGTATTTTTTTTTTTGAGATTTTGATGTTGGTCCCATAGAAAAAGTTGATGTAATTTAGCCGTAGAATAACCCCTTAAAGTTTTATTTCACTTTTTCGTTACACACTGTATAGTAATCAAATTACTTGGTCGTTGTTAGAGTTGTAAATTGCTATAAGCGTCCGTCATTTATGATAAATGCTCGGTCACATTGGACATTTATTGTCACGATGGTCACATACATTTTTTTAGTATAAATTTAAAAAAATAAGAATTCTACTAATGTAAGTCTTAAATCAATTGAGAAAATTTGACGTCTTATAGTATAGTAGGTTGACGAGCTGTTGTCTGTACGTAAGGTGCAATTTAGCAAATGAAATATGAATAAATTTGATTAAGTGGTTAACCTTAAATAAATAACAGTATTTGCAGATTTTAGAAATTTCATTTCGTTATAGATCATTACTACTAAAGCCTCTCTCTTTTAATAATGCACTTATTTGTGACCAACTGATTTTTTTTCATAGTTTGTCAATAGAATTGAATGTGACGTTAATGACAATAAATGTCCAAAATGTCCGGTCACATTGAGAAAATGTCTAATTTGCTCGGTCATATTGGTCAGATATTTATAACGTGACGGACACTTTACAACTCTAGTCGTTGTTAAAGACTTTAGTGTCAGACAAAACTCCACGCGGGCAAAGCCGCGAGCGGAGACTAGTATATTTTATACAAGTAGGAGTTGGGAACTTTGTAATATCCTTTTTTATGACAAACAAAACTAGAAAGTCATCATCGCCTTTCGCATTTGCCTGCCCTGTTCCCAGGTCATCTGGGGTCGGCGCAGTATGTCTTTCTCTTCTATGCAATCCGGTCACTCGTCATTGAGTCATTCACTCCCTTCTCAGTCATATCTCTCCTCACACAATTCATCCATCTCTTTTTAGGTCGTCCTCTACTTCTCCCCCATCAATACTCATATCCATCACTCTTCTAAACTAGAAAGTATAATAAGAAAACCTATACATAACAAAGTCTTGTCAATGACCTACGAGTAAATCCGAAGTTTAGAAGGCTTGCTACGAGAGTGCTACGAACTACGAGTGGCTTCAAGCTACGGGTGGCTATGTGTCTACGAGGTGCAAGACAAATCTTCTGTTTAAAAATACGCTTTATTGGCTTTTATGCTTGTCATGATCTTACCACATTAGAAAAAAAATAATGTTGGATGTTTGTTACTCCATACGTGCTGTAACGGAACGGAAGCGGACAGAACGGAACTTAATGTGTCATACATACAGAAAAAATTTTTATTAGTGCAAAATACTTATGGGTTTGTTTATATTCATGATAACAAATAACTTTGCATAAGAAACTACTTACCTATCTCAATATACCTTGTAATTGTAACTTCTTTGTATAGTGTACAATAAAGAGTATCTATCTATCTATACCTCAGTGCCTAAAGACGAAAGTCTACAACCAGTTTGTGTTACCAGTGATGACATATGGAACTGAAACGTGGCCTCTCACTATGGGCCTCATAAGGAAGCTCAAGGTCGCACAGCGTGCTATGGAAAGGGCTATGCTCGGTGTTTCCTTGTGAGATCGAATCAGAAATGAGGAGATCCGTAAACGAACAAAAGTCGCTGTCATAGCCCAACGGATTAGCAAGCTGACGTGCCGGTTGGCGGGGCACATAGCACGTAGAAAACGGATTTGTTAGTGTACGAAACTATTACACACTAACAAAATTAAGTGAGATAGGCAATAGGTAGGCATGTGTTTTTTTATACGTTTTCACTAGATATTACTATCATAAACCATTAAGCTAAAAAAATACTGTTAAATTATGATAAATTTAAAAAATAATTGCTAATTTTGTAGCAATGAAGATTACAAAAAAGTATTAGGTCCATTTTGGAGTCACGTGCATCTTCCCTATTTTGTTATCAGTTTTTTTACAATTATTTAAATTCTACATTGAACTAGCTTAATAGCATAGGATAGTAATTATTATTCCGTTTTTGTATTTGTATGCATTCCTCTTTATCTTGATTCCGAAGTCTATGCATACGAAGTCGCGGGCAGAAGCTAGTGTTTGCAGTAATAATAATAAATTAACACACCAATTATCATGATCTCGAAGTACAGAATTAACACCCTTATGTTATTAACAATGTATTTTTGCCAGAAACTTCTCCCAGTACACCCACACCCGAGCCAACTTAGAAAATATCGTTTTCCACATTGATCGGAACTACTACTCCAATCGAAATTGAAATAATGTGTGTTTGGTGAATGTGACACTTCTTTTACTTGGTTTTATTTATTCATTCATCATCATCATCATCATTTCAGCCATAAGACGTCCACTGCTGAACATAGGCCTCCCCCATTGACTTCCAGATTGGCCGGTTAGAAGCGGCCTGCATCCAGCGTCTTCCTGCGACCTTTACCAGGTCGTCTGACCACCTTGTGAGTGGACGTCCTACGCTGCGCTTGCCGGTACGCGGCCTCCATTCTAGAACCTTTCTGCCCCATCGGCCATCAGTTCTACGTGCTATGTGCCCCGCCCACTGCCACTTCAGCTTGCTTGCTTGCTTGCGTTCGGGAAACTACACCACGTCTTCTCGTCCAAAATACCTCAGTGCCTCAAGACGAAAGTCTACAACCAGTGTGTGTTACCAGTGATGACATATGGAACTGAAACGTGGCCTCTCACTATGGGCCTCATAAGAAAGCTCAAGGTCGCACAGCGTGCTATGGAAACGGATTATTCATTGTTTGAGGTTAACTCAAAATAAGCGAAGGATCAATACGTAGTCTTAATCAGGCTTAAATTTTAAACGAGAACACTGTTTTTGGGCTGCAAACTGTTCTGAAGTGTATTTATAGATTGTTCATTGGGAACTGATGGGATCAATAGTTTACTGAATAGATGTATAGAGAAGTTGGACATTAATACGTAGTTTTTTTACTATACCTATATGCCTTTCAACTACTTTTATATTTGATAACTCTATCGGTGTAGTGGCTCAAAGATTGCTTTAAACACAAAGGGACTCAGGTTTGATTCCCTGTTTAGGTCAATACATTTTTTTACTTAGCTATGGTCTGCGTGCAGTCCTGCAGTGTTTTTCTTCGCAATTCCTTGTTTATACTTTGTTTTACTGTATCATTTTGTTTACTTCATGGTCTATCAATGCAAAGTATTATTTTTCTGCGTAGGTTTTTATTACATACTAGCGAACATGTCCCGGCGAACTTTGTACCGCCCCGTTTTTTTTTCCGTGTATTTTTGGATATTTTAATAGCTATTCTGCTATTCGGGACGGAGACAAATCCAAAAAATCATAAATCATAGTAGTCGGCCCAGCCGTTCTTGACTTATGGTGTAACTAACCCGACTTTGTTTTATAAATATAGATACTCAGTCAGACATAATATGACAGTATGTAGTACATTGCCCAATATACAAAGAAAGTTATTTAGTTTACCTTGCCAAAAACAGGAAATATTTTGATACTTTATCACTCTGGGTTTAAATTGAAAAAATAACTCGTAATGAAGATAAGTATTATTCATTTTAACAAAATATGACTTCAATTTTATTTTATGAAACGGATGATATTTCGAGAATTCTAATTCGTCTTGACTTGCGACTTATTACAATTTCTGGGTTCGGCCATTTTGCATTTGATCTCCTAATCATTTATGTTATGAAACAAAATATTTGAAGTTTGAATAATCTTAGAATTTAACGGAAAAATAAACTAAATAAGTAATTTTATAATATGATTACGAACAAGAGGATTTTCTCCAGGAATCTGATTTCGTTTCATGGAGTCTAAACAAAAACCAAAGAGTATTGATCAAAAACAGTGATGAATTACGTAAGAGGGAACGTCTTTTAGAAGTTTATAGTGTTCTAACCATAGATTCAGATTCAAAGTCTATGGTTCTAACGTAGTGGTGTACTTGATTAGTGGTTACTGTGTCAGCGCTAATGCCAGTCTTTGTGATTTTTTAAACAAAATATGTCTCTATTTTGTACAGTTTTTCACTAGTAGAAATTGATAAACAAGTTAGAGTAGAAATTGACATAATTTTAGACTTCGTTGCGTGATTCTTGCGGTCAGTTTCCACGTTTGGCTCAGTAGGTCATCACTGGTAGGACGCACTGATTGATTTCCGTTTTGGGTCACAAAATAATCTTTTTAATTTAATTTATTCAATTTATATAATTATCGAAATTGTCTCGAGGTGTGGTGGGAAACGCCCTTGGCAGAATAAATTGTCTGATAAAAGAAAGTTAATTCGTTCCTTCGTGAGTATGACAATGGATTGTTGTCTCGAGCAAGTTCTTATTAACAGGGAGTATTTTAATGACACTTCAAATTTTGATAGAATATAATTTGACTAGTTTTTAAACACGATGTCCTAACCTAACTCCACTGCATCTAAGAAATATGAAACCCAAACCGTTATGGCTCACTTGAGCGGTCTAAAACTGTTATTACAGAAGGGGGAAATCCCCCCCTCGACCCAAGCCGAAACAACTTCGAACTTAACGCGAAGTAAACACGGGAACTTTGACGTACCCAAATACATCATACGAGATACAAGCAAAATAAACTGCGCATCATAAAATGTCTTTGCGTTTGTTGAGAGTAAAAATATTGCTCGGAGCAGCCATTAGGTTATATTTTTTTGTTTTCTTTTGAGAAAGTTTTCATCGCTGAAAGGTGTCAATCGGTGGATTACTGAAATGGCGTAGAAACTAAAGGCTTCTTCTTCTCATTCGTACTAAACTTCTAGCGGAGTAGTAGCGGTCATAGATCACTTACGAGTTGGTTGCGACTTTTGCGAGACTTCTCCAACTCTCTTTAATTTAATTATGAAAGTGACCATAAAAACATTAGCACACGTCTCCCTGTTTCTCTTCTAATTTGAGATGACAGACGAAAGCGGTACCTTATTTTTGAGCTAAGGAAAAATTCCCGTGATTTGACAACAGTCTCAATCCGGTGTCGATCCGCTCCCAGTAACATTACGATCACTAACGGTATTCTCGTAAACCCCAAAAAATGCAATGCGACTGAAAATAGAAGAAACCAAATTAGATTTTTTTTGCTATATTTTCAGTAGTATTGGAATAGTTTTGATAATTTTACGTAAAATTTAAAGTTTACGAGAATACCGTTTGTGATCGTAATGTTACTGGGAGCGGATCGACACCGGATTGCGGTTATTGTCAAAATTACGGGAATCGCACCTCGTATCGTTACTTTTTAAAAATCCATAGTTATTTAAGAATAATTTAATAGTAGGTACAGAAATTTTGCATTTATTGGTCCTTTGGCATGTAATTTTTTCAAATGATTCTTTTTAGCATTTTATTTCTTCCTATCACAATACGATTTAAGGAATAGAAAGCCATCTAGTGGCAGTAAAAGTTTCAACAACCACCGTCCACAATTTGTTGCTATTTATTTATACCTATTTTTTCCACATTGAGTTACCAATAAAAATCATAGATGGCAGCACAAATAAAAATTAAGAAAAAGCAGCCCTTCCAACAGTAGCTCAAGATACCAACGCCATCTGTATAAGGGTATCGGAACTTTCACTTTTGAGTTAGACTGGAAGCGCCACCTACACAGCCACACCAACACTAAAATAATGAGAACGCCATCTCTATCAGGGTAGCGAAAACCTTACTTGCTCGTTTCATGGAAAAATAAACTTTTCTAACATAGCTTTGTGGTCCTGTTACTAAATCACAGATGGCGTTGTTTCAGATCCGACAAAAACTGGGTCCAGCGAAATTGAGAGCAAAGGTCACGTTATAAAAAGTTGATGTTGAGGAGTCTAATTCCTACCGTAGAAGTGATAGTTTTTAGAATCTACAAACAAACTGGTTGAAGCGAACCAAGTTTAAAAAATATACAAATCGTGCCTATTAACACTTTTCTTATTGTTACTTTTAACATTAAGGGGAAGACACATTGTACACAAGTCTGAAAAAAGCATGAGAGCTATACACACTATCATTGATATGCTTGTGATAAATGTAACTGATATGGCTGGAATATTCACCTATCCAATTGCAACTGCGGCGTAGGTAGCTTAATTTTGGTAATCATTACTAAAGCGCTGCCGACACTGAGCTACAAGCAATCTGCTTAGATCAATTCAAATCTAAGAACTAACCTTGAGCAGATGAGGGTCCCTCTCGGCCGCGTCCAACAGCGACTCCGCCTCGCTCAGCCACGCCACGAAGTTCTCCAGCGAACGATCGAAGTTTTGCAGCGATGAGACCGCTGAATGCAGCGCTTTACCGCGAGCGATGATGCTGTAAAGGTAAGACATGTTAAAATCTTCAATTTTATAACTATAATGAGAATGTTTAGGGTTAGCCTACTTGTTTGGACTTCACCAGATTTAGTAGGATAAAAATAAATAAATTTGCTATCGAAATCTAAAAAATACACCTCTCCCGTACTAAACCGCGATTAGCTGACATCGATTTGTCTTGTGGAAAGTATTTTTTTTGCGAATTCGATGTTAATCCTACGAGTATAAAAAAAGTTGCTGTATTTGAGAACCAGAATAAGCCCCTGAGAGGTTATGAGTTATTTCATTCACACATTGTATATAACACGAAAGGACAGACAGAGTAAGCTAAGCTAGTAATAGACAGAATAAAATAGTAATATAGTTAGGTACCCTAAAGAGGTAGCCATCACATACCATACTGCCTGTACCAATTTTTTTTCTTTTTATCTCTTCGGCGACAGCCATCTGTAGCTAACAAAGACTTTTAAAAACTGTTTAGGCAACCCTGTATATCTTACCTATTGTTAAGCTCATTGTATCGATGGTTGATGGCCTCGGTGGCCCGCTTGATGCGGGTGGTGTCGTCGTTGCGGTACACCGCGATCAGGCGCTGAGTCAGCTGCCCGAACAGCTCCACTTGGTGCTTGTATTGGTGCACCTCGGCGTGGAATGACTGGAAAGATGAGAGGGTCATTAAAAATACAATATTTGCAAACTTAAATACGTTTCAGGACGATTATACCTAAGGCCACGTCGTCAAATCATACGTCAAATTTTCTCAATTGATATTGATCTCTACGTGTCGGGATTAAAGTTAAATATAAGTTCAATGCCCTTCAACTTTTTGAGTTGGTTGACCTGCCGTCGTCTGTACTACCTACTAAATTGAATATAATTTACAAAAAGTATACGAACTTTAATCATTCTTACAGGATGTACGCATAAATAGGAGAGTATAAGCTCGTATTTCAATACATATGTAGTTGGTGCTTCAATACTTATGTAGTAGGTACTTTTAAAAATGACACTTAAAATAAAATAATACCTTACGTCATCTAGCTCTATCAAACAAATGTGTTGCAAAAAATATAGTTAAATAAAACAAATGTCATTTTGACTAGCGTAAAGTTTTAAAAAATGTCGCAAGACGACGCCTAGTGATTTTCTATAGCATCTCGTTTAAAAGGTAACATAAAACGGGAACCAAACTACTACATGGTCTTGTTTTAACACTAACTAGTAGATGGCGCTGACCGATTGAACAGGCAACTTTTCAGAAAAATAAACGTGTTCGCCGGCCTTGTAGCAGGTTTGAAACTCGAATCATTCGTTTAAACGCCGTTCAATAGATGGCGCTAAGCGTTTTGTTTGTAGTCTACTGTCGAGGGTTGTAACCATTAGACGAAACGAAACATGACAATATTAAAATGGGCGGTTTGCCACCCCTCTTACCCATTTCACACGCCAATTAATCAATGGGTTTATCGAAAGAAGGATAATTTAATTTTTTAAAGTAATCGCTTTGATACTTAGAAAAACATAGCATCCGAAAAATATATTATGCGAGCTTGTTTTCGCCAAAGTCCTTTTGACACGCTCGCGAGTCCAAGGTCATGATAATATTTACAGATCTTTAACTTTAAATGACATTAAATTTTAGACAATTTAAAGCCTGTATTTTTTTTTTCTTGAGAAACTACAAACTTTGTTATTTCTAATACAACACCATTCTGTCTTCTGACAAAAATCTTTAATAAAATAAGAATTAGCTTTAAATTTTTACTAGACTAGTAATTTTATCCTGTTTTTATTTTCGTGGTATAACTATTCTTTCTTTTTAGGCTTAATTCTGAAGTCTAGGCAGACAAAGTCACGGGAAAAACTATTAAACTAAGAAAAAAGAATAACCCATTCATCGTTACTTTGCAAAAAAAAAACAGAATTCGTATTAATTCAATAAATTATTATTTTAGTTATTTTTAAATCAATTATTAAAATAATGCAATATTCCCTCCCTAAGACGCTCGTCCTTACCCTCAATCTTCTAAGCTTACACTGTTTCTAATTTGCCATAATAAATTACCACAAGAGCATCCCTCTAACTACGCTTTAATTAATACAACGCCAGATTATTGTAATTTGTTTCCTTGGCCTGGGTTAGCGCCTAGTTATATCCCGCTCAGGTTAAAGGCTAGGCAAGGCCCATAAATCCTTGGTAATTGGGCGACACAGATAAGGATAAACAGCCAGTTCATGTGCGAAACTACCTCTGTAAAGTCACGTAGGAAGCAATTCGCTACGAACATTGAATTTGTTGTGGTGTGGTCTTATTTAGATCGCTTAAATGTGAATTAAGTCTTATTTAATGTGTAAATAAAAGAAAAACTTTGTTTAATTTAAGCATGCGTGCTTTTTCCTAGCGAGTTATACAGTTTTTAGCCATGGCCTTTTTACCATTCACCTTAAAACGCTAAATCTCCTATCTCAATATGCTGTCAGGCATGGAAAGCCATTATAAAAAACGTCTCCAAGATCCTAGCCGCCTGGCTACTCGTGGCCACGGCGGCGGTCATAGTTACGGCGGCACAGGGAATGCTAAGAATCCCTAGGCTATGGAATGCCGTCAAAATAAACTGACACAATACAACTGATGCATTTGTGCATTTACAATAATACTTCTGCTCAGATAGTCTAACTATCGCTGTTTGCATCATGAGCAAGGTTTCGTGACTCATCTCAACTCACTCCTCTTTTTTGCGAAACATAATGCTTTATTTTTGTTAAGCTGGCGGATCTTCTTAGACTTTGGAGAATCAACGCCACAGCCGTTTGCATGCCACTGCATTGTAACATTTTTGCAACTGATGGTTTCCTTTATTGCATAATATGAGTTGTATTATCTTTCCATATAGTATATATGTGTGTACTAAAGCGGAGATCCTTATTCTTGGTGGCCAAGACTCATTTCGGGTCACTGTGCCATTTTAGTTAGTTAGTTAGTTAAAAGGGGCTAGCTGTTGTTCTCAGACTATGAACAAGCTGGTACTGTTTGTTTTATAATATTAAATTATTACGTCCCACAGCTGGGCAAAGGTAGAGACGTGTAAGAGCACAAGTCTGTTAATTTTTTTCTGTCTAGAGCCTAAGTCTAACTCCTATTTGAGTAGTCCCGTCATCGTTTCGTTGGGTATCTTAAACGATGATTATGCATAATATCATCTATATCATGATACCTATTATGCTATGATTTGGATCTAGCATTTGGTCAGACAAATATTTTTTCTCTTTCAATCAGTTAATACACGATTGAAAAGACAAAATAATAAATCAATATTATCTTGAAATAAATATTATTGACGATATCATGTTAAAAAAAGTATATTATAATAAAAGAGAACCCAACCTTTTTTTAAGTCGGGATAATAACTTCGACTTGCATTAATCTACATCTGTATTCTCCAAACAATAAAATAAAAGAATCCTACCACTTCCAAATGTATGCCACAAAGTAAAGTAATAGCACAAAAGAGAAGCTTCAAAGCTTTCTATTCCAAAAAGCCATTCCAACTATCATCCCCATTACAACCCACCTGTGCACCCCTCGCGAAATACGGAGACAGTGCTTGACGTACAGGGTGGCACTGACATCAAGTTTTTACGTTTTAAAGGCAAAAAGCGTATGTGATAACTATTTGTAATATTGTTGATTTTTCAAATGTTTATTTGCTTTTTAAACATCATATTTCTATTTGTAATAAAATGAAAACGACTTTATCTACAAGTATAAGTATTTTTTGCTGATTACAATATGCGAACCCAGAATTTAATTAAAAAAAACCTATGAAGTGGTTATTTTTCGTTATTTATTTTGCAATAAGGCACCAACTGAAAATGAAAATACAAAAACTAAATCCGCAAAAAAACATCTACGACACACAAAAGTTTAATAGAAGTTTAATCTAAATCTAGCCATTAGCTAATAATAATAAAAAACTTAATTCGCCAAAAAACGTTTAAGTCACACACTAAATAGACGTAGTCCCAGCAGATCTTAAATCGAGCCAATTTAGAAAAAAATTGACCGGAACTGTGAATAGAACTATCGAACCGCAAATTAACATGCCACTACGCCTATAGGAAGTCAGAGTCAAGGACATTATCTTTAAAAGCCCGCATTTTCACACCGCACAACCTGTATTAGAGGCAGTATGTCACGTGTAACGAGATAGGGTGCGTCTCGACTATGTGTCATTGAAGACGAATACTGTCTGCTGCAGGTTATAAGCATGTTAATACACACCCGACATGGAAACTTATGGGAAGGTTTAATGGTTTAAAACAAAACTCTGGCTAGTGTTGCCCAAAAATGGTCTTGGACTTGCAGTCATGGTCTTGCATTTTCGCAAGTAAGACGCAAAGACCAGACGGTAACTTTTTAGTTCAAAATAAAAATTGAAAAACCATATCTACGTCAAAGCTTTGTACCATAATTTGATTCGTGTAGTATTTTTGATTGAAATAAATGGTAACATTGCATAGATTGTCATTATTTTATAAATCTTTCTTTTCATCATAAAGAATGGCCTTGAAGCATTCTTAAAAATATTGAAAAGATCAATATTATTGATGCTTTACAATGTAAAAATCAATATAAACACAAAATGTACTAACTGGTGCGCTGTTCTGAAGTCTTAATTAACGTGTGTTATTAATAGCAATAGGCAGAAAATAGGTAAGTTATTGCACGACTGGCAAGACTCTTGTTGTAAGACCAAGACCAAGACTAAGAATGAGTGCGCAATACCAAGACTAAGACCAGAATCCAAGATTAAGAGAAGAGATTGGCTACGTCTCGTCTTGGTCTTTCATTTGGGCAACACTAACTATGGCACAGTCACTGCTGTAACTTTTTTTGTCGTCCATCTATGATCCACGCCCGGAATGCGACATGAGATTTCATTACCTACTTTTTCTGATGGGCTTACGTGTGATTTTGTCTTTTGCTTATTTTCTATTGTGATTGATTATTTCTGTTTCTTTGCGAGATCGAATCAGAAAAGCACAGATCAATCTTCATCATTTCAGCCTTAGCACATCCACTGCTTACGAACGTAGACTTTTCCCAATGATTTCCAGATTGTCCGGTTGGAAGCAGCCTGCATCCAGTGGCTTTCTGAAACCTTTACCAGGTCGTCTCCACCTTGTAGGTAGACGACCTACGCTGCGCTTGCCGGTACGTGTATACCCTTACCATAACCTTATACAATATCTACCACCTAAATTCCCTTGTCAGTAGAGATCTTCCTCAATACGCGATGATACAAGCAGACAATTTTTTCGTAAAAATAAAGAAAATCCCCATGTGATAAGACTACATACATGGCAACATTATCTTACTAACAAGCAATCTATAATCCAATCGCACCACACATGATTCAATGCAATTTAAAATCATTGGTCCTTCGAGCCGGATAAAGGACGACGGACGTAAACACGAGCAGACAGTTGAGTGTACAGTCGCAGGCGAAAGTGGTTAGTAATGTTTCTTTTTAGCGCACGCTATATTCGAGATGTGTACAGTATTTGAAGTCTCATTGCAACGACTATTAAGAATCGAGTAAGAAAAAAATTGCTTAATGTGTCAGTGTGGAGTGTAGACTGTATGTAGGCTTTGAATCGCCATCAGCAATTTGTTGCTTGAAAACTCAATAACTTCGTTCACGTCGAGTTGTTTTACATATGCGGTCGCAGTGCGGTTACTCGGTTTTAAATTACAAGAGCCGCAACCACACCGTGCCGCGGTTACCCCGTAACCTCGCCGCTTTTGGTGTGTACATTGAGTCATACAAATACATATAAATCCTGCCGCAACCGATATGTGGTATAGAAGCATCACATATCAGTCCTGTGTCCATATATCAGGAGCACCCCATACCCACTTGTAAAATCAAATTTAAGTGAAGAATGAAGTTAGACGGTTTTTCATTTGGTTTTTTTAGCTTTAGACCAAAAAGACAGCGTGGAATAGAATAAAATGGGGCAGGCACTGAGCACATACCCTTTAGAGTAGAAATGTCATATAATTTATTCAAGAAATTTTTCGGCCATTTTTTTATCTGTTTCTGGAATGTTTTTTTATGGGTGAGAGTTGACAAACTTGTCATTTCATACTAAATGTGAGTAAAAATACCTAACTAGTTTCGTAGAAAGATGGTTCGTATTGCTGCTCTGTAGGGGACGGGCTACCGACTGCGTTGCGAGTTTGAATCCCGTGAGGGTGGATAATGATGTGATGATGAGCATGAGTATTTCTACCTAAGTCATGAATGTTTGTAAATGTATTATTATAGATTATTTAGTCTCTAAAGTACCATCCTTGCTTAGTTTCGGAATAGATAATTGTTGTGATATAAGAAGTATTTTGTTTACTTCTGCAAGTGACTGTACCGTCACAAGGAATTACGCGCTCGCTGAGCCTTCCTGTCTGCTGATATCTTGTTAGACCTGCGTACAGACGTGGAAATACATACTCTGTTTGCCATTGGCATAAGCAAAACATTGGCGTATCGGATAGTACTAGAGTGTGACAGATATGAAGGTAGCTAGATGGCATAGTATACGGTGATTTAAGTTAAACGCATACTTAACTGAACTGAACTAGTCGAACGAATAGAAGCAAAGGCCTTGCACACTTATCCGCACTGAAAGAATCGACCGCGCCGAAAAATTTCCTTTACACCTGTTGCACTGGAATAGTGATGCAGTCATCCGAATTCGTCTAGGATTTTATAGGTTCTTCCAGATTCAGAGGATTCGACGCATTCTTAGATGGAAACTGAGAGTATGCAAATGAATAGAGAGAAACAAAAAAGGACATTAGTCTGCAAGTTGCGGATTCATCATGTCAGCCTATCAGTCCACTGCTAGTCGTAAGCCTCGCCTAAAGAGCGCCACAGAACACTATCTCCCGTTTTTCTCAACCATCTACTGCCGACTGGCAGGTATCTTCCTAAGGTCGTCGGTCCATCGAGCGGTCGTCCTACATTACTTTTGGCAAGTTGCGGAGTGTTGCATCGCAATTCGGAACGCCCCAAAAAAATAGAACAGCAGAACTCACCTTCTGTTCTCTAAGTTGCATCTCGAGAACATCAGCCGTATGTCCTGGCGGCGCCATACCCGCCAGGCGCGCCTCCATCCGCGCGAGCCACGCGTCCGCGTCGCGCCGCCTCGCCTCGTACCGCTGCGAGTCACCGAGCATCGCGTCGAGCTGCGCCTTGCGTTGGAGGACGCGAGCGTTTGCCTCATCCCAGTGCTCGCGGAGCGCTGTCACTGTTGGACAAAAAAACATATTACTAATTTGTTTTTGTTTTTTTTATTATTGGGCTAAACAGAAATGTTTTGTAGGAGATTCACAATTCCATCATTAATATTATCTAAAAATCATTTAATTTTTTGTTCTTTTAATGGTTTATACTTGAATCACATTAAATTACATAGGTATTTACAAATATTAAATCTAAATGTAGTAGCTATCAAATATGTAGATGATGCAGGTATCTTACATAGTGCATGCATGTAGTTTTTTGTTATATGTCTTTCTTTTGTTATTGATTGATTATTACATATTTTTATAATATAATACTTATGAAAAAATCGACCGCTTTAAGTGGGACTCGAACCCAAGTCTCATCGGTAGCTTTAGTTGGAAAAAGCACTCGCCCGGCATGCGATTAAACGTGGGTTCGAGTCCCAACTGAGGCGGTCGATTTTTTTTCAAGTATTATACTATCATAGATATAACGAGCATGAAAGTAATTGCTTAAAAAAATTTAAATCATTACATGGTGTGTTAGGAATGTCAAAGTAAAACATCAAATCATTTCAAATGCATAGGATATCCAATAAAAATAAATCTAAAAAATATCGGATCTAATGGTAACGAACGACAAAAATGTTGGTCAAAAACCGATCTACGAAAACAAAATCAGTCCGAACTCAACGAAATCAAAGAAGCAAAAACACGCCAGAGCTAATATGGAGAAGGAATAAATATTTTCGCGAGCCCGCCCGGGCAGCAATAGAAATATGATCAGTATCCTCAATCCTCCTCCTCCTCGTTAGGGAGTGGGAATACTTTACCGCGGAATTCTTACTGTCCTAAAGAGGTTGTATAATGTCCACCTGATAATGCCCTAAGTCTAAATTGATATATTTTAATAAGCTATGCCTTAAATAAAAACAGTCGAATTGAGAACCTCCTTCTTTTTTGAAGTCGGTTGAAAACAAGACCTTTGCTTGCTTGAAGGCGATGGCGAGCGCAATGAACAGGTTGTCTACTGACAGTCGCACTGAGGAGATAAGGACTGCAAAGCAGACCGTACTATAGGTGTTGTGTTTAGTGGGTGTAAGTAGTATAAGAGCGCCTCTGTGACTAGGACCTCTGTGTAGTCCTTAAGGGTTAGATAGAAAGAAAACCGGCACCTCGCATTTACCCGCGTCGTTGCGGTGATTATAACTTATACTTTGTTGTGAAATACTTGAACTAGTAAAGAAGTGTGGAGTTTTCAGTAATATCACCGTACAGGATCGCGTCATTACGGATGAAATCAGCGGAACTAAGTATGGACGAAGAAGTGTGTGAGGAAAAAATCCTAAAACTGAATTATTTCACTGTCCTTATAACAATTAACGCAGCTCTGGCGGACAAGGGGTTAAAAGGGGTCGTGATACATTGACAGCAATGAAAGAATGTTGCGTTCGCTGTCAAATTTGTTAATTGGTTAAGTTGGTCGACATGTTAGTTGACCAGTTGTATCATTGGATCTGTTGTTGTATTCATATATACTAGGATAGGCCAACTATAAATTTGGAAAAATCTATTTTTAATCGTTCTCGCACCAGTTAGTTTTGTAGGTCGGCTTTAGTGGGAAAGGACACATTATGTTTTAAGCACTGAATAAGTATAAAGCGAGCCTACTCGTTTTACCTCAAGTGCTAGGAGCTGAGTCATGTATATTAATGCGACAATCGCTATATTCAAATAGGGGATATAGGAGTAAAAGTAAAGAAAAACGAACGAGTAACGTAATACATTATGTATCTCGTGAGCATCAATATTGGAAAGCCAATTTGTTGCGTTGCGTTCAGACACACAATGTAAAATTCAAATTCCACTCGATTAGTTAACATTAAATTAATAATTATAAATAAATAAATAATAAATATTGGACACATAATATATATTGCTCTGGTCCTAGATAAGTTGCTTAAGCACTTGTGTTACAGAAATCAGAAACAACGACGGTACCACAACACCTAGACCCGTGACAATATAGAAAAGTTATTTTCCTTCATTGACCGACCGGAAATCGAACCCAGACCTCAGAGATAGCGACACCAAGTCCGCTATGCTCGCCTCTCGGCTGCGGAGGTCGTCATAATTAATTAAATAAAATATTTTAATAATTACTAGTAAAATACCTATCAACACTAAGAGCCATGGTTCATCTGAAGTTTTATAACAATGTAAAAGTTAATAATAGCCTAATGAACATCCCACAGAAGTGCACAGGCCTCACCTCAACTATGAGGTTTGGGCCAGACCACCCAGATCCAGTGTGAATTGATGGAGTGCTACAAGGCAATTAGATAACTTAAATCATCATCATCGTTTCAGCTATAAGACGTCCACCGCTGAACATAGGCCTCCCTTAATGACTTCCAGGCCGGTTGGAAGCGGCCTGCATCCAGCGGCTTCCTGCAAACTTTACTAGGTCGTCTGTCGACTTTTTGGGTGGACGTCCCAATCTGCTCTTGCCGAAATGTGGCCTCCATTCTAGAACCTTTCTGTCTCATCTGTCATCAGTTATACGTGCTATGTGCCCTGCTGCCCACTTTAGCTTGCTATTAGGTAACTCTACTGTCAAGTAATTAAGCCACAAGGGCTCTGACTAGTCTTAATAAAATAAATAAATACAAAATATTGGACAATATTACATACATTGCTCTGATCCTGTGGTAAGTAGCCAAAGCACTTGTGTTATAGATTCAGAAACAACGACGGTACCACATACACCAAATAAAGCAAGAGTACATTTTGTGCCTTTTAAAGCACAGAGAGCCTTATGATGACACTATAGAAATACACTTTAAATGGTTAACCAAAATTTTTAATTAAGTAGGTTCTAAAATAAATAATTAACCATGAAAATTATCGCAAACAAACAAACCCATTTAACATTATTTCCTCTAATTAGCGACTGACTACTGTATTATTTAGCTGACACCGCAAATAAATTATATTCAGGTTATCAAACGCTGGCCCAGTGGGCCGGATAGCCGCGTGGACAAAATAAATCGCGTGTGCACAAATTCTCATTAGTTTTGACGCACAGTGAGCCCCTTTGTGACGCAGCTGACGTGATAGTTGGACAGTGGAAATTAGGATAGAAGTGAAAATAATTTTGAAATTTAATTTAGAAACGTACAGTTTAAATGAATAAATATTTTTAAGCATTTTTTTTTGTTTGTGAAATATTCACATTATTTACAATTATATTGATGTAATGAAAATTAAAATATCTAAATTATAAAGAAGAAAATAACCAACACACGAAGAAGAAACACAATAGATATTATATTGTTAAGCAGTTTCATGACACGGTGTAGCCGAAGTAAAAATACTTTTTTGAAATTGAGTAGCAGCGACTACAAGATGATAACATCCTAATAAGAGGTAATAGAAAAACAATTGCAACAACTGATCTTGTAGTTAGTTTGGGTCAGTATTTTTTAAAACTTTATTTTAAAAATTGTTGTTTTGTGTCTTAAATCACCCAAATACAATTCTATATTTTAATTAAACAGTAGTTAGTAATTAAAAATCAATATCACTGAATTTATTAGTACTTTACTAGTAATTACTTCATAACTCAAATTCAGAGTCATCAAAGTAAAGCCCAGTGGCCCGTCGCGTCACTACGCGAGGACAAAATAAGCCGGCGCGTGGAAACTCTCATTAGTTCCGACCGGCGCGTTATGGACGCTCTGTGTAGTGTGAACTCATCTGTGACCGAATGTTTGGACAGCAGAAACTACATGAGAATATTTACTGACTTTTTGAAATAGGAAATCCTTAGTTTGGTTCGAAATAACACAGTTAATTTATATTTTACAGTTTTTTTTTATAACTAATCTAGAAGCTTCAAAAGTGTTAATGAGATATTTATTTGGTTAAAAACATAAATTTTATGTTGAGATTTCTTTAAACTAAACAAAAAAAACACGCATTGTATGCATCAATTTTAGTTTTAGCATCACAAATATCAAAGTGCCTGAATATACAATAAAAATAAACCCCAGTGGCTCACCACGCCTCCGACAAAACAAATCTCGTGAACACAAACTGTCATTAGTTCCGACACGCCAGTTGCCGAGTGCACTAGTGTGTGACGTTTCTGTTGTGTTTGCACAGTGAGTCTTTATACTACATTATTTATGCTACGCATGCACTGCAATGTGAAGTTTTAGCTAAACCCTCAACTGAGGCATTAGGTTTACTTTTTAATTCGTTTTAAGTAGAACGTTCACTCGGTTTCAAAAGCATTCGAATATTTAACATTTAGTATTCACTAGTTTTATTAATCCCAGGCAAGAAGTTTCTTTTGGTACAAATAATAATTAAAAAATAAATATTAGTCAATGTTACTCTGATCATACATTACTCTGACCCTAAGGTAAGTAGCCAAAGCACTTGTGTTATAGAAATTGAAACAACGACGGAAAGACAACACCTAGACAATAGACAATATAGAAAAGTTCATTTTCTACGTTGAACCAACCGAAAATCGAACCCGGGGCCTGAAAGATGGCGATGCCAAGTCCTGCATGCTAACCTCTTAGCTAAGGAGGTCGTAACATTGCTATGGTCGTCACATCAATAATCGTATTAGTTTATTTAAATTGGGGCTAAAGCAATTCCAATACCTTACGATAAAAGAAACAATATGAATTTAATGGGGCCCATAAATAAGACGGTTGTTGTGGCTTGATATTAGACTAATACCACCTAAACCAGTGTTATTGACATAATTAATGAGAGACGAGATAAAAAAATCTTTTCTCAATTTTTTTTTTGGTTATTAAATTTTCTTCTAGAGTACCACAAGCACCCTTGACAAACTATATGAAAAATGTTATGATATTGAGTTGAGTAATAAGACGCAAAACGTAACAAACAAATAAACTTACTTTCATATTAAAATATAAATTAAAGATAAACAATTAAGACAAAGTCTAATTACTTTAGTTACAATTTAAGCTTCTAAAACTGTCCCATAGATTATTCAAACGACCACGTTTGTCCCATTCATTCTATGCTTACATAACTCATTAACATATACAAGAAACTGGAACTCGTAGATGTTATGTCTGGCTATAAGACTAAGACGGCCTCACTGTGCATTTTATAGAAAATAATCAATATGTTTATTAAGTACATTATTTAAAAAAATCTACTTAATTCGCAAATTCTATTAGTATGTTTTTGTAATTGGATAATACAGGGTTACGCTGCAAAGGGGTGCCAAATCTTTAGGAGTGGCTCAGAACCAGTAACTTAATCGAACTATGCAAAGAAAAAAAAGATATTTTTCACATTAAATTATTCCCATCCGCTGTTAAAAATTCATGAAAAAATTACACCGTTTGTGCACTGCGTAAGGTCCTTGTTGGCTCGCCGTACCTACGCCTCTGATGAATGACCGCGCGGATTTTGTAGTCTCTCTATTGACTTTATTTTCGGATATATTAAGAGATTTTTTTTCGTTACATACGATTATTAAAAATAATAACGATTAAGACGCTTTTTAGTACTGTTGTACCATAGATTTTATTTTTAAAATTAGGCACCCTTCACAATGTAACCCTGTATTTCCAATGCATTCACTATGTACAGAGTTAAGTACTTCAAATTTTATTTATTTTATGAAATGAATATATTTTGTTACAACCAGTAAATTAATAAGCCTTCAAAATCAGTTATACTTGTCTATACACATTGTTATGTTGTTATATCATACATAGCCATATCGAACCTTTTAATAAACACCTCATATACAAAAAATTCGCGCTTGTCTTTGAAACTGGAAAACCGGTAATTTCTGCTGAAACGAAAATAAATACATACATAAAATAGACAATACATAAATAATTAATCGCTGGCGATAGAATATGTCGGTAAATATTATTTTAAGAACACTGTGTAACCACATTCTGGCAAATAAATAATTTTATTTATTTATTGATTTATTTATTCATCATCATCATCATCATTTCAGCCATAGGACGTCCACTGCTGAACATAGGCCTCCCCCAATGACATTCATTGGGGGGATTGCCATTACTCGCCACGCTTGGCAGGTGGGTTGGCGAGCGCAGTTTTTTATAAGATTTCGCACGCAGACGCTGCTGCCCGTCTCGTGCTACAGGAATTAGTCGCCTCTTACGACACGCCTCCTGTTGGCGGTGGAGGAGTGTATTCTTTACGGCCGTCCCCACATGGCACAGTAACTACAAATCTGCGTTTTTTTTTACTTTTTGCGCTATAAGTCATTGCTTTTTGCCGAATTTCATGATTCTACCAGGTCAACAGGAATAGAATTTGATTCTTTTGCAGGTGTCAGCGTCATAAAAGGCCGTGTCCTTCGGGTGCGTTGACTTAGAAGTTTGATTTTTTCACAGCTTAATGTGATCAGGACCCCGATTCAGAACGTTTTGATAACGCGTTGTCAACTGGTGAATCACGTGACACTAATGTTATTATATCCTATAGTGTCACGTGGTTTTCCGGTCGACAATTTGTTACCGATTGGTTCTGAATGTACGTAGTGTAGATATAAAGAAAAGAAAGTATTGACAGACAAGCCAACAAACAGGCAGACAGACATACAGATGGACAACAACTTAGAGTTCCATTTTATCTTTAGAAATACGGAACCCTAAAAATATGATTATTATCATCTTAATCGATACAGCATTGATATTCTTAAGTAAAGTACAACGTTTGGATAGTTAGTTTAATTCCCAAATAAATATTGAACTACATTACACACATTGCTCTGCTCCTAAGATAAGTAGCTAAAGCACTTGTGTTACAGAAATCAGAAACAACAACGGTGCCACAACATCCAGACCCGAGACAATATAGAAAAATATTTTTTCTACATTGAACTACCGGGAATCGAACAGGGGACTTCACAGATAGTGACACCAAGACCGGTATGCTCGCCTCTCGGCTATGGGGGTCGTCCAATGAAACAAATATAAGATGTGACTGAATTATCGCATAAACTCTTAGGGCCTGATTTTGTTGCTTTAATACAACAATTTTAGTTTAACATTAAAATCTTTTAAAATAAAATATAAACTAATATCAGCTGGACGGCGGTTTAGTACGGGGGAAGTGAGGATTTGATATTCGTCCTAGCATAAGTTTATGTTTATAAGCACTAGAAATCCGCAACGAATACGTGCGAGGAAGCATGAGAGTACGCGAAATTGCCGACAAGATGCAGGAAAGTAGGCTGCGATGGTATGGTCACGTAAATAGCAGGCCCTCAGATTACGTAGGGAATTTGACACTGCAGCTTTCCCTCCCTGGTCGAAGATCTAGGGGAAGACCTAAGGCAAGATGGGAGAGCGTAGTGCGGAAAGACCTGAGGGAGTGCGAGGTTTCCAAAGACGATGTCGAGGACAGAGCGAAGTGGGGAAGAAAGATACCGAAAGCTGACCCCACCACCATATGGGATATATAGCTAGAAAGAGAGAGAGAGAAAGAGAGAGAGAGAAAGAGAGAATGACCCCCAAAGGGATGTTAACCATTAAAATAGGGCCTTAAAACAGTATACAGTGCCCGGCGGTAAATATTGCACATCAACCTTTGGAAAGAGACAATCGGCTAATTTCGGCTTCGTTAGCGTTATCTGTGTCGCACACTACCATGACGTTTGTTGACACTACATAGAGTTGTTAAAACCCCAAACTTTATTATTTATTTCGTGGATATTTTAATTAATTTCGTTGGTATACTTACATAATGTTAGTTTTACAGATCTATATAATTCACGCGGAAATCAAAACAAAACACCAATAAAGTACTTCGTTCTGAATTCAAATTCTGATAAACAATAAATCAAATAATTGATGGACATGGAAATCAGCATTCGTTTGTCTTTGGAAATGCGATGATTGCCAATGTGCAATATTGACCGCCGGGTACTTTACCTACCAGTTAAGACTGATATTTCGATCAAATACCAAACTGCCTCCTCAAACTTAGGGGTTTCTTAAATTATTTACAGTGGCAAGCTCAACACTAGAATCGCTAACGAAAACCCAAAAACAAACATAAGGGTCCAAAAGTACTCAGTGCAGGGTTAATAATAACGAGCGAAACTTGCCACAGTCTAAATAGAACAGTACAGGCTCTTTCCCTTAATCAGGCAATGGGAAAATATTATATTACATGACATTTTGATCTTTGTTCACTTGTAATAATATGTTTTATATAACATATCTATTATACCTGTTTTGTGATTGTTTTTTTTAAACATGTCAACCATATTTTATTGACAAATCTATTAAGACTAGTAGTAAATCCCAATCTTTGGTTAACATGTTATGTACACATGTCTGTAGAATTACAGTCTATTGTTGTATCATGTTATATATTCTTAAAAGCTATCTTCTAATTGCTATATTTCTGTTTTGTGTACTAAATAAATAAATAAAAAAACGCTCGACAAGCAATCAAAAAATGTAATAGGTTATTTTTGATTATGGGTTTAAATAAGAAGTTTTCTTTATCAATCGTGCGTTTGAAGGACAATGGATAATTGTATTAAAAAATGCAGTACTAAACTAGGTAAATAAAATGGCATGACTGCTAACTTTGGATCTGTGATTTAACCCAACCAAAGCTGCTTATCCCACAACCTCAAAACATAAGCTTATTGCTTAAATTTAATTTTATATTAATATTTTTAATAATACTGTTTTTATTTATATTACTAAACTATGCGTCAGAAAGTATTTTTAAAACGTCAGAACTTGTTCATTTATTTCACACTATCATTTTCAAAAACTTGAACAACTATTTTTAGCACCTTAACATGCTAAAATGACTGTTTCAGTTCGAAAACGAACCTACGTTCTTTTGCAATCCGAGCTATATTACCTCAGTTGGAAGAGCAGTGGCCCAAACAGTACATAGGATTGGTTTAACATCGTAAGATATGACGGACATAACATAATTACGAGGGGTCTCAAATGACTTCAGCGCTAAAATCGCAACGGCTCTATTTTACGAACGCGGTCAAATTAGACCCTACCTCAGACCCGTCGGCGTTGAAGGGTTATAAATATTCATGGAGTTTTGTAAATCTTACATCAAGCAAAGATTTCATATAACTGTGTACATAACCCTCATTTTGCTATAGCGAGAAATAATATCTCGCATTTTATTAACAGCTTCTGTATGAATAAAAAATAGGTTTTAAGTAAGTCGATTTAGTATTTGACAGTTATCGTGTGAAATGTAACCGAAACCGATTAATGTCAAGATGCTCCTCAGAAATATCTCGTTACAGCTTTTGATTTCGGAACCGTTTTTTTATTAGATTTCAATGTATTTAATTTTTGTCTGTTATCTAGTCGCCAAATCTCTGCAAAGTTAGGGGCTAGATAATTGTTTACCTCAGAAGCACACCGGCGTAAGTTGTATAAAGTCATTATGCAACATACGCCCGAATGCTTCTGAGCTGAAGAATGATTGTGATTGTTGAAAGATTTATTATTTATTGATTTTATTTTGCGAGCTAAAATGGTACAATGAAGAATACGCGTCTGTGAAGCTAGGCCTCCGTAGGAAGTCATGTTGTTATATTATCAAAAAACCGGAAAATTAAGAGTTAAACATGCTTGGAAAGGTTTCCATGCCAATGCCAAGTTCTTATTAAAAATGTTGACTGTGTTTTAGGGATAAGGGTAAAAAAAAATGACTGAATGGCTCTTGGACTACAATCTGGTGACACTATATTAATTTATTTAAATCTAACTTTGTTTTCTCTTTAATTATATTTTGTGAAATTTATTTGTTATTATTCAAGTTTTATTTTAAATTTTATTTTATGTAAATGCATTTGAATTTTTGCACGTCTGCGAGCGGACTAAACACACGCACTGTATAAATACTTGACAACTGTAATTTACTGTGTTTTTGGCAAATAAACGTTTGAACTTGAACTTGAACTTTAAAATCAATTTTCTTTAATTGTATTAAGAATTTATTTAAAAATAAAAAAAAATATAATCTCCCTAATTTATCACCCCTAGAAGGAATTTAGTTGAGTTAGTTAACTTCTACTTCTCAAATACAACAATTATGTCTACGGATCCAATTAATCTAAAAATTAATAAAAAAAAAAAATAATAATTAGCCCCAAACTAAACAACGCTTATACTATGGCGACTAGATACTGATAAACATACATAAATTATTTTTTAAACATCCTTGACTTAGGTTCAAATGCTAGTGCTCATCACACAAACACTTGCCCCTTGCGGGATTTGAATCCGTAACCGCTGGCTTTGTAGTCTGAAGGGCGAACTACTACACCAGACGGTCATCCAACATTAAAATCTAAAAAAAAAACAATTCCTAGGACCTTTATATCTAAGAAAATCACAATAAGCCTGCTTGGTCCGGATCGGTCCAAGCTTCGGAGAAACTTGACTGTGCCGACGGACAGACAGATGACCGAGTGATCTTATTCGCTATGTGCGAAGTAGGTGGTGGGGGCCGTCAAATCGATCTCAGCACGCAATCTGGCAGAAATGTGAAATAACTCTGGACTGTCATGTGTCAAATTGCTATATTTCCATAGAATTTCATACTTACGTTATTAATTATTTTTAAGTAAACACGTTAAAATTCGCGATATGAGTCACAGCACGTGTTGTGTTTTAAGGTGTAGAAACAATGGGAAAAACCGTTCGTGCATGTTTTATTCGTTTCCAACATCAAGATGGAAATTGAGGCAAAGTATTAAATGGATAGCTGCTGTGAAAAAAATAAAGTTTGTAGGAAGTACGTGTCACATACCTTTGTCTTATGATCACAGCTCTTACTAAGTAGCTTTGTCCGTTGGTTCTAAGCTCTTCAAAGTCTCTCACATGCTGTACTTATACTATTTTTTCCCTTTTTGGACAGTTTGAGGTCGGAAAGTTATATCATGTATCGATTCAAATCCTGTTCGTATTATAACATTCATATTTTAGTTCGAGTAAGAAAATTACTTTTTATAATATGCACAAACTTTTTAGATATTTACATCTAATTTCGAAGAAAAACAATCCGAAAATCATTCTTAAACCATCCAGGTGCCATAATTTGAGAGATCTTAAGTCCAAAATACTTGTGGTCACTAGGGGCGCTGTCATCGCGCACACAGCGAATAAGGGTTCCGGTTTTTCAGGCACGTTCGGAATCCTAAAATTTCTTTCTAAGTTTCTAGAATATTGTCGTACTTTTAAACCCTGTATTTTTTAAGAACGAGCATTGCAAAGCTAATTAAAAAAAAGAACAATAAGTGTAATTTCCTTCGGAATTATCAATTTTCCGGATCTTCGGCTCGTTGTTAATTATGTGAGAGCTTCGTTACGACGGCTAATTGTGATTGCCCTAATTAAAGCCCTCTGTTTTACGATACTCTTTTGAAATTTTCCTTTCAGATCTAACAAGGATTTTTACATGCCGTTTGAATGCTAATTGCGCTTCGTTTTCTTTGAAACAACTTGTTTTCGGTAAATAATAAAAACATGATGTCCATAAAGATAACGAGAAAAAATACGGGGTTATAATAAAAATATGTAGCACTGAAACAGGCAGATTAACTCGAATCGAAATGATTTATTTAAATTTTAATATATTTATTTTGAAAAAACCAGATCAATGGTTTAAAAATAGGAAGGAGTTGAAGGTACGTAGGTAATTAAATTTAAAATGAATTAAATCAAATTACAATATTAATAAATTAATAAAGCGTTTAATAATTAATATATTGATATTAACAAATTTTAATTATGTTGTTATTTATTTGAAAAGAGGCGGCTTACAAAAATGACCGAGTTTCTTGCACTGCTTCTTGTGCCATTAATGGCCTATTTTAAAAGACACGATTTTATTTTTTTACTACAGAACCTTTAATAGGCTCATGACGAAGCCGATACGATCGGTAAGTCTATTAATTAACTGAATTACTTTGTCCAGTGGCAAAATTAGAAACATACCTTTGATGTTAAAGAGGCTGACGCGAAGACAGCGGAACAGGTCAACTTTTACAGTCCTTTTGAAGGGTTAGAGCCCGTATTTTCGGATGTAAGTATAAAGTTTTAATGAAAAACTCTATTAATACCTCTAGCTCACTCTAAGTAGAATTCTCTACGTAAAGTAATTTAGGGTTGGCTACTTGTTAAAAAACTCATTCTTGACTTACGAGAATCTAAATAATAAGTCTGCATTAGTTTGTTTGTATCTCTTTCCGAATTTAATCTACGATACTCCGAAACACATAAATATTAAACATAATATTAAACTTAGATATAAAAAATCAAATCTATCAGGTGGTCGTGAAAAGATTTAGTTTACGCCTAATGTATAATTATATTTATAGCTTGTTTTATTATTTTAGGTATAACTAGCGATCAGCTAAAGAATCATCATCATCAATACAGTCATGGACGTCCACTGCTGAACACAGGCCTCTCCCAATGACTTTCATCGGGGGGGGTTTGGGAATTGCCAATACTCGCCACGCTTGGCAGGCAGGTTAGCGAGCGCACGCAGACGCTGCTGCCTGTCTCGTGCTATAGGAATTAGTCGCCTGTTACAACACGCCTCCTGTTGGCGATGGGGAAGTGTATTCTTTATACATAAAGTTTAATGTAGAAATGTAGAATGTCAAACTTTTATCGTTACTTCTGAATCATACAATTTGAATTTACTGTGCAGTCCATACGCTTATGGAACTCCTTACCTGTACCTATAAGGCAATCCGAATCGATTGATATCTTTAAAGGTCGGCTTAAAGCACATTTTCTTGCGTCTTGACATACAAACCATTTTCTATCCTTCTTTAATATTGTCAACTGGTCATTGTTGGTCACGATATTTCCTGGCATGTATCAAGTATCATTTTATGTATATATATATATATATATATATATATATATATATATATGTATATGTATATTGTATGTATTTTATATTATATTATATATTATTATTGTTATGTGTAAGTATATTGTTATGTTCATTTCTATCTGGACTTATATATTTATCCATTAGGTATATTACATTTTACACTAAGCTCTCCGCACCACTTTCCCCTTTCTTCTTATCTGTCCTCTACCTGAAGGTTGTCTGGAAGAGATCGCTTTTAGCGATAAGACCGCCTTAATTGTGCATCTTTCTGTAAACACAAATTGTAACTTCTTTGTATGGTGTACAATAAAGAGTATCTATCTATCTATCTATACAAATGGCGTTTAGTTACAATAACATAAATCAAGTGTAAACGTCTAAACTAGAGTTTAAAGTTTAGTGCCCAAAGGGTCACTCCCCTGGCCCTAATTTACAAAACTCAAAAGGTGGGATACGTTGTCCGAAAATTTAAACAATGTCCAGTTGTTGGTCTTTAGGGAAAACATTATTTGTAACTAGATGTTTATACCCAGTGTGGCTTATTTATAGTAGTTCAAAACGCCGTCGTTATAGTAGAATATACATTATTTCCGCGAAAACAAAATGAAGTTTTTATCTTCTTTGTACAAAAAAAAAACTTAATAAAATAAATACAAAAACACTTATTCCCTACATGATTTCTATCATGAATACTCTACTTCTCTACTCATGCTCACTTGGACACCATACTGTCAAGGAATTCATACGAATATAAAAATATATAGACTGATTCCGAGGAACTAATTTCATTAGTAAATAATTAGATATTACGATACGTTCCATCTAAAAAGTAATTGGACCATGGACCGCTATGTAACACTTGTTCCAGAAACACTTGTCAGTGGTACCTATTAAAAAATATGGGTAAAATTGATAATGCAGACATCACTACGCACTGGTTTTACTGTATTTTTCACCATCATTATCATGTCAGCTTATTGCAGTAAGCTTCCCTATCGATAGTCATACTATGCGTCAGCTATCGATAGACTATCGTCTAGCTATCGATATTCTACTATCGATTATCGACCCCAAAGAGCATGATCTCCCGCCTTTTTTATCCAGCCACTGCCTGCCATTTTCCTACGGTCTTCGGTCCATCAACCTGGGGGGCGTTTTACACTATGCTTGCCAAGGCGTGGTCTCCACTCGAGACCCTATTTACTCCCCCTTTCATCGATACTGAGATGTGGCCAGCCCACTGCCATTTTAGCGTGCTACATTTTTGAAATGTCCAATACTTAGTCTTCTGCCGGATGACCTTGTTTCGGATTTTATCCCTTAACGAAATTCCAAGCATCCACCTTTCCATAGCTCGCAGAGTGATGTGAAGCTGGTGGGCAGTTTAACTGTCATGTTCCACGTTTCAGCTCCGTAGGTCATCACTGGAAGGACGCACTGATCGAATACTTTGCTCTTCAGGCATTGTGGCTGTGGCGACGAGAAGATATGGTGCAGCGTACTTTTAGTTACAAATTAATTGTTTTCAAATACTCATATTCCAACCGGCCAATCTGGAAGTCACTGAGGGAGGCCTATGTTCAGCAGTGGACGTCCTATGGCTGAAATGATGATGATGATGATGACTCATATTATTAATTATTTTAGAAACTCATTTTATTCTTTCCCCGTGCCCTCTTCTAAGCATTTTAAGAACCTTCATAATATAAGTTGGTGCTTTGAAGAAGAAGTACAATAAATTCATACAGATTTGTCGGTCTTTTACAGAAAACTAAGTCGGAGTACGTTTTGATAGCTTATTGCAACATCATAAAAACAAACCCCACTCAACTTTCACAATTACCTTCTAGAAAAACAGATTAATTTCAATGACTCTTGTTTCTTTTCTTATCCCAACTAATTTTCAATCCTATTACCGCCATTACAGATTCTGTCCTTGTGGCAAAAAGAGAAGGTCTTATTACGTAAAGTGAATATACTCAGTTGATGACCACCGATTCTTGGGGCATCTTATTGTAGTATATTATAACCTTTTATGACATAGCTTATTCTAAGTTACTAACAACATGAATGTATGTGTTTTAAATTGGCAATGTGTGTGGTTTGGATTACTCTGTAAGTATCCAAATAATAAGATGTAAATGAAGCAAAAAAAACTCTTTAATAACAAAGTTAAAGTGATAGCATTAGTAAAATATTCTACTAATTTAATTATATTAGGAAACTATATTAAATATTTGCGCCCTGACTATCAAAATACCTTGTAGTATGTCCACAATATTCGAAAGATAGCAATAATTTTCTATTCCTATTTCTATAATAGAGGCTTAGACGAATGCGCAGTCAATTTCAGTTTCGGCCATAGAGACTAATAATGCATGGTTGTGATGCCATTACGTAATAAGGACGAAGGGCGACGTTACCCGTCTCCCCTCTTCTCATCTCTAAACTAATTATCTTGTCCTACTACAGTTTTTGCAACCCTCTTTTTTATAGCTTGACAACAGCAAACTCATTAAAAAGAAAATGTCAAACAACGTAAATGCTTACCGACTTAATTATGTTTCAAGCAAAAAAATTAAATAAGCTGTTGATGTGGAGTGGTGTGCCATTTTTAATGTCTGAAACGAATAAACACTGTAGCAGTGTTATTATTAATAATGTTAATAGGAGTCAACAGGTATATCCTGAAATAAATATTTTGAATTTGAATTTAAATATCAAATTGGGTAATTTTTTGACACTTCACTTGCAAAAATCAATTGACTCGGGTGGAATTTAAAACCACGTCCTTACGGCATCCGGGTGACTGCTCTTCCAAGTGATGAACAGTCAGTGTCTTTTTCAAATCTGCTATATTTTGTCGACTTTTTAATATAATTTTAAGTTAACAGATTTATTTGTTCAGCAAAAGACGATACTGTTTCCCTGTTCTGTGTTTTATTTGACAGAAAAAGGGGACCGGTAGCTCTAGTTGAAATGTGAATTTGAATAAGAATTTTACGGCTCTTTCATGTTTTTAATTGTTTAAGGGATTATTCTGATGGGGTTGAACCCCTTTGAAACATTATTTTAGGATTATTAGTCTTTATTTTTTATATTTTTTTTGCAGACGTACATGTTTATGTAAAATGGCAAAATAAACCAAATTCAGGTCATGGCTCAAGCTAAGTGAGAGCTTTTTATTCTGTACATCACAGGCATATAGCGGCTCCACTTGGTTTAACATGTTATATATTTTTTAATATTGTTTTGTTTAGTATTTTTAAATAATGTTCTTTCGTATTGTATGCGCTATTTATGTGTAACTAGCGGTCCCGGCAAACTTCGTATCGCCTTTTAATTTTTTTGGAATTTTTTTCGATACTTTAATAGCTATTCTGCTATTCGGGACGGAGACAAATCCAAAATATCATAAAAATCGACCAAGCCGTTCTTGACTTATAAATGGTGTAACTAACCCGACTTTGTTTTATAGGTATATATACAAGGTCGCATTTTATAAACGGGTGAAACTTTAACAGAACTTCTAATTATATTAGAGAAACCGGGCTCTATTATTTTTGTTCTTAAAAACGGGCTAGTTTTCATTTTTATTATTCCTAACAAAAACAAACAAAAAATTTTTACGTTATTTTGTAACGTCTTACGTCATCGCCTCTGTCTCTCTTATTTCAATCGTGCCCCACTCTTCCCTCGGGGGGCACGGGGCACGGGGTGTTTTATTTTACGTCGAAATCAAAATAATTTTTGGCGTTTTTCTCGAAAAGTAGCGTATAAAATATTTCTTTTTTTTAGCATAAATGATTCCTTTATGTTTTTGTAATTGCTCTTTAAATTTCACCCGTTTATAAAAGGCGACCTTATATAGATAGATATCCACTTTTTGGCTAGGCTTACGTCCAGTAGTGGACAGCAAAAGGCTGACATGATGATGATGATGATGTTCCAACCGGCCAATCTGGAAGTCACTGTTGGAGGACTATGTTCAGCATTCAAGTGGACGTCCTGTAGCTGAAATGATCATCATGACAGTTACACCACTCATCTTGCCACATAAAAAGCAAAGCTTGGACTATGGCGATAAGACAGGTAGACATACTTAAATACATTCCTAAACAACCATGACTTAAGTACAAATTCTCGTGCTAATTGCGCTAATCAGATGGACGTGTCCCTTGCGGGAATCGAATTCGCAACCGCCTAGCTTTGTGATCCAAAGCGGGAACCATAAACCAGTCGGTCGTATAGTTTAAGAACGATAATTGTGTTCGTTCTTTGACCTGTAAATGAATGAATGATGAACAACTCCAGCAGATATTAACGATCGCAACTTTTTTAATAAACTCGGTACAAACCGGATCGCGCGTGAACTGATATGAATTTTCATTGGCGTTCAATTAATTCGAAATACTTACAAATGATTTATCGTTCCGCCCGTAAATTTACGAGGCTGAAAAATTTGCTGACGCTGCAAAATAATTATTAATTTTATGCACGGATTGGATACGAGAAGCTGAAAAAAGTATAGTATACCTGGATAGGTATACTATACTTTTTTCAACTTCTTCCTTACTCCTTCTTCTTCTTCTTCTCTATTCCTGGATAGGAATAGATAGTTAAGTAAAGTAAGGCTATTATCCATCCCAATACAGAGCACGCGAGTCACCTCAACCTCAGTATATTATCTAGGCTAGGCTTAGGGGTCATGTTGTGGCGTGCGTCTGTGTGAGTGCGTCATTTCGAACGTTTATACGTAGTTACTTTACCGCTTTAGCTTATATACAGGGCTACATTTAAAGGTAGTGCCAAATTTTAAATATAAGGTCTATAGAACAATATAAAAATACTGATAATATACTTAAAAACTTCCGAAAAATAAAACACGAGATGCGCTGATCATTTATCAGAGATCACAGGCGTACGCTGACCCCTCTCCAATAAGAACCTCATCCAGTGCACATACGGTGCAATTTAATCGAGTTATCGTAAATTTTCTACTTTCTATTTTTCAAATGCAGAATGGTAGAATTAAAAATGAAAAAAAAAAAACGAGTGTTTTTTACGTAGATCGATTTAGTTACTTATTCTGAGTGGTCCCTGAAAAATTGGCACTACCGTGAAATGTAACCCTGTATACTATACCCCCTAACTCCGACCCGTACCACCTCAATGGTACGGGCCAGAGTAGAAATCTAATCAACCACGCGGACCTAATGCGGACTAGTGGAGAGATAAGGTAGTGTTGAAAAATTTGCTACTACATCGATGGTATCGATACAGATCGATTACGTGGTTCACGGCAACACTCCTAACACTATACACCGATAAGTACCGATACTATTGATAATAATGATATACTCGTACTATCGATAATTTTGATACTATAGACACTCGATAGTACAGACACTACCGATATTATAGACTTGATAATGTATTGATAATGTCAGACTATCTCGGTCAGCTATCGATAGACCAACGTCTCGCTATCCATATTCGACTATCCATTGGCTCATGTAATTAGAGCATGTGACTTACCTAAAATCACTAAGATAGATAATAAAGTAATAGTGTTAACATATAAATCAGTGCTTAAAGGTCTCAATAATATGCGAATATTTTTCAACGATTTCAAGTTTCAGCTAGTCAAAGTTTAAAGAAATAATTGGTGAATTTTAACCCCATCAAGTCATAGGAAATTACAGGATTACAAGTTTTTGACAAAGTCAACATATTTAGAGTAGACATAAGATGAAAAATAAGTATTTACGAAAAAGTTAGGTTTTTAACCATTACAAAACTCTTGCACATTAGGCATATTATACGGAATTTCTGGAAAAGTCGGTAATCGTCTGACCATAAAAGAGTCTGTAACACGCCGATGTCGCTAGCTAGCCATGCCAAGCCATTACGTCACTTCCCTCCCCGTCAACGCCGCTGAGAGCGCCCTCTGCCGAGCAAGCCTACGCCTGGGAGGGGAGCGTCGTAGTCAGCCAGCCAGCCAGCCAGCCAGCCATTATATAACCCGACCGCCAGTCGAATAATACTGTCTTTTTCCAATTATTGTATGGGTCGAATCGCTGCCCGAATTAAATCAGAGTAATTTGAATTGAGTTTAATTTCTAAAAAACCTACACATAGTCTTAGTTTCTACAAGTCTTAACTTTGAGTGACGGTTCATAATTCAGGTGTTATCTCAAACACAGAAATACCTACATAATCTAGCCACAACCTACAAACCCTTGTAGAAGCAGTTATCTCCTGTCACTTAGTGGGTAATTGCGCGTGCCGCCGACAACTCGATCAGGATTTGATTACGTGTTTAGTTTAAGCAAATGGTTGATGTGTTATTCAGATTTAGATTTATATTATTGGAATACGTAAGAAAAATGATTCACGGTTTATTTGCATACTATTATAATATTCCTAAGCCGAAAAATTTAACTGTCATTTTATAATGTTAAAGAAACCCTTTTTTAATCAACCTGGATCTTTCCACTGAAGGGCAAAGGGTTTTCTCAAATCCGTCCAACCATTTCTTTAATGCAGGTTTAATACAGGGTGAACAGAAGAATAGGACACTTCTTAAAACCACGCGATGCTCATTATAAAAAGTTTTAATATGAAAGCTCACCGAAATCGTCTTTTTTATTCCAGATATATATTATTATAGAGAGAGGTAGCGGGTAAGTTTGTATTGAGCATCTAACACTGTTTTTCGGATTTCGATGTTCCTCCCATACAATAAGTTGTTTTTAAAAAGGAACAGATTACGTGGTTTTTAGAAGTGTTATTCTTTTGTACACTGTGTCTAACGGAAATAAAAAGGTGTCAATGTTTGCAGGATGCATCCTAGTAAGTGGTCGCGGTTCGTTATTGAATGGTACCTATAGACACACGCCAATTTAGAGGTAGGCTAAGAAATAAGTGGCTAGATGATTTGGATAAGTATTTCCAGGATTGACTGAGTTTTGCTGTCAAGTTAAACCATTATTTGATAAAAAAAACACTTACGAATATCTTCTAACAATCACAACAATTAAAGCCCCTAACGTGCTCAAACTAAGCAGACTGAATGAACTTCCATCCGGCCAATCTGGAAGTCATTGGAGGAGGCCTATGTTCAGCTGTGGACGTCCTATGGCTGAAATGATGATGATGATGAAGCAGACTAGATAACTGATAGACAGGTTTAAACACTAGAAACTGTAGATCGAATGGTGACAGAATAAAAGATTAACAAAACCTATGTCATTAAGGTTAAAGCGATCGTGAAATGGCTTTTTTTATCTGATTGCAAAATGTACACTTATAGACGTCTCAGGGGGCACAGAAAATATTTTGCCGAACAAATTGTCCTTTTAGTTTTGGACGGGGGTCGCCATGATTTAGGATAAAAGGGACAGCTAAAAAGGGAATGTATAGTGTTTTGCAGTTCTACATTGTCCATTCTTTGCAATACGTACGATTCATAATCTATACAAAGTGGTTACCCTGTTATTTTATATATTTGGGATAACTCACAAAGTCATCATCAGATTGGATGGGATCATTATGATAATAATAGTAATATTATTTAGTAAATAGGCCTTCTTCTGGGCACTTATACGTCCCAAAATATAGCTTTGTCCTACCACCGCTT
Organism: Anania hortulata; assembly: GCA_963576865.1. NCBI lineage: Eukaryota > Metazoa > Arthropoda > Insecta > Lepidoptera > Crambidae > Anania > Anania hortulata. Next base: position 511,519 of record OY756408.1, on the reverse strand, counting down.
CGGGACTAAATATTGGCTGATGTTGAGATGAAACAGCGCAACTAACTTAGGCGCCTTTGTCCGCGTTGTTGTTTTTTTTACAGGAAATAAGTTAAGGCGTGTAATAAGTGTGAGCTAGAAAGTTTAAAAAGTCCTTGCTTGGAGTTTAAATATTTGAATAATTAATTAAAAAAATACATTGTAAAACGCTTGAAACTTTTAAAAATCAACTAACAAATTAGGGACCTTCACGGAAATTGCGGGCGTAGCCACTTAATATTAATTCTCTAATCCCTAAAGCTGGTTTTTCGCTGTGAAGTATGTAAAATCGTTTTAAGTACTTTAAATAATCAATTACAGCACAAACCTCTTGGACTATAATATATCGCGGGCTATAACGAATATTGTGGCCCATGGTGAGGAGCCGGCTTGACAGTGTTATGGTTTAGGTTAGGTACCCTTTATCTTTATAATGCTTATTTTCTCTCTTCATTCTCACTTTTTGACAGTGTTCACGGCAGTCCTACTAATTGTTATTCTAAAGAAAACCTATTATTAGCCTTATTAATGAAATATTTAAGTAGAATCTAAGTACAATTTATTATTTGATGATGATGATGAAGTACAATTTAAACGCTGTTGGTGTTCTAGATAAATAAAATAAATATACTGTCATTTTTTCTTGGGGAATTTTTAAATAAAGATTTTGAACTCATAAACAAGTAGTTTAATAAAAGTGTTTGTGACACTTTATTGAAAAAAATAATTTAATTCGCCAGGTTTAATAACTAACATTGTGTAGTCTACATTTTGGAATGGCAAATTCACTTTTATTTCGAGTATTAAAATGATGAAAATCAGTTTCAGGCTAAGCAAACTTAGAATTTTGTGGAATAATTTCCTTAAAAATTTCATGTTGAAGTATCAAAAGACTAGCTAGCTAGACTTATAAATGTTTTGTCAGCACTTATTGTGTGTTTTTTTGTACGCTGAGTAGAGAATTGACTTCCTACATCAAAATAACGGCTGTGGTTAATTTAATTAACGCAAAAACGAAACAAAAGCCATTTTTACAGTTGACTTGGCTCTTGATGTCAGACAGAGCTCATACTTAAGAAAATGAAAAATTTAAATGTCCCGGGAATTGCAAAAGCTTGGTGACACTGTTGCAAACATCTTTCTATAGCCGCTTTGTTATTCATGAACGCTCTTTGAGTTTTTGTAGTCACCAAATACAGTCATCCTCTCAACTACCTAGAATTTTTATCCCTTAATCTCATATGAATAAGGTCGAAAATTGTTTAGCGGGTTCGCTGACTGATGTACACTATACCTTCGATTTCTAAACACTCCAGCGTCAAGGATTCTCTGGAATATTTACCTGTAACAAGAAATGGAATCGATTATTTACAGGACAAAGGTTGGAAAATATCAAGTGATTGTTAATTTGTGACGGAAAAAATATATTGGACATTTGTTTTTTAATATTGCTTCCTAGCTTGTGACTGCAGGTGCTCACGATCGACAAATGAATATTCTATTCTTTATGTGATTTTAATTAGAAATAAATACAATAAATAAATAAATTGTTTCCACAATCACACCAATTATCTAGCCCTAAACTAAGCAATTCTTGTATTATAGCGACTAAATAACGGATAAACATACTTAAATACTTTTATAAACATCCATGACTTAGGTACAAATGCTCGTAGTCATCACACAAACATTTGCCCATTGCGGGATTCGAACCCGCAACCGCTGGCTTTGTACTCCGGAACGCGAACCACTACACCAGAGGGTCGTCAAATATAATCTAATAGAAATAGAAAACGTTTATTTGACACACAATAAAAGAAAAATACATAACAATAAAACCCTAGATTAGATAAAAACCGTAGACAGATTTGATTTAACAATCAATATTTAATTTAATTGTGTTAATGTTTTGAGCGTACCAACACAGATCTCTAAGCACCCTGTATAGATTATTAAATGTTCTGGTTAAACATTTTCGGGAATTCGTAGCCCTCTTTACGGGGTAGTCGATGTCGAAAATAAGATTGGCAGGAGAATTTTCGGAAAAGAGAAATAATGGAATTTTTGATGGAATTAGGGAAGATCTTTATTATCTATGTCAATAATAGTAATTGGGGTCGACAAATATAAAGCAAGATGTATTTTTGCTCTTAAGATCTTACCTTTTGGGGTGTTTTCTTTTCCCTTAAACAAGAAATAATATTTGAGAAATGGGGAAAATCTCAATTTGATAAGTCCACTGATGAGTACTTCAACTTATTTTTATATATATTTTCAAATATTTTTATTGTAGACTAGCTGTTCCCCGCGACATTGTTCGCATGGTCTTTAGTTCATTTGTAAAGGATTTTCTAAGCAACTTTCTTAATTTTTTCTTTCATAAAAACTTTCTCCTGACCATAATTAACACAACAAAAAAAGAATTTGCGAAATTGTTCCATCCGTTCCCGCGTGATGCGATGACCAAGGGACATGGAGATTCATTATTATATATATACTAGCTGACCCAGCGAACTTCATTCCGCCAATTCGTTTATATGGGAAAATAAAATAGTTGTTTTACTAATTTCCTTGCATTTTTTTTATATTTTCACACCTTTTAAACCTTCACTGATCTTCAACAAATGTTTCAAAACCAAAATTATCCAAATCGGTCAAGCCGTTCTCGAGTTTTAGCGAGACAAACGAACAGCGATTAATTTTTATATATATAGATATACAGGATGTAACGAAAACATCGAAATCTAAAAAAAAAAATTGACGTTTCCATACAAACTGATGCCAGCTGGTCGTGTTTTAGTATGGGAAAGTGTTTTTTTTTTGCGAATTCGATGTTGGTTCCATAGAAAAAGTTGATGTAATTTAGCCGTAGAATAACCCCTTAAAGTTTTATTTCACCTTTTCGTTACACACTGTATGTTCTTACGTGTATGCGCCTGACTATGGATATTTAATTAAAAGGCTTTTGAGATGTTTGTTAATTTCGAGATATTCACTACCTCAAATCTGTAACCTATGTATAGGCCATTTTTTTTCAAAACATTGGCAAATTCACTATAAGACTAGTCTGATGAACTATGAATAAACTCAGTTTGTTGGAATTAATTCTGTTATTACCGTAATTTAAATCAGTTACTTCTTCTTGTCCAGACACAGAGAATTCAGAATTTATGGTTTTACTAAATTGTTAAATTGCATATTCACTGACCAGTGACTACTAACTATCTGACTACTAGGAACTACGTATCCAACGTAATGATTTGTTCATGGGAAAATGTATTCGCTTTTAACAACTTACTTACTTACTGTGTATTATAATTAAATTGCAAGTGATGTCACTAAACTGTTAATGGTTTAAAAAATGTGCAGCATTCAAATATTTCCTTGTTAAATCAACTATTTATTCTTTTCTTTCTTCTTTCTTTCTTTTCTTCTTCTGCTTATTCCCTGCTTCTTTTGCTGCTTCTTCCCGGCGCATACTGTCTCGAAGCAGTAGTGGAAGGGTAAGAAAATTTGTACAGGCCTTATAAATGCTTGGTTTTATTGTTGGTTTTCAACCGACTTCAAAAAAGAAGGAGGTTTTCAATTCGACTGTACGTTTTTTTTTGTATGTATGTTACGCGATTACTCCGCCAATTATGAATCGATTTTAATGAGTCTTTTTTTGTTTCGTAGATCATACTTCAGAGGTGGTCCCATATAAATTTTATCGAAATTGATTTAGAACTTTCTGAAAAAATTAACAAATATATACCCAGATAATATTTTGGTTCTGGTTCTAGTTACCTATTTTCGACAAATATGAGCCGATTTTGATGATTTTTGTTTTATTGAATAGCTTATACTTCAAAGATGCTATGATAAAAGTTTGCAAAATAAAAATCACCCCTAAGGGTAGGAAAATAGCGGATGAAATCGGTGTTCAGCAGTTTGATTAGGATTTATCACTAAAAATAGATGAAATAAGTAAATTTTACTAAAAAAATAAAACCGACTTCAAAACACTAAAATGCTAAAAATAACCCTAACACTTAAGTACCTAATCAGTTACTTTTGGAGTCAGTGCCGGCCGATGAGAGATTCAATGTTTTTGTTTGCACCGACTCCAAAATTAACTGATTAGGTAATTAAGTGTTAGGATTATTTTTAGCATTTTAGTGTTTTGAAGTCGTTTTTTTTTTATAATTTTTTTTATTTTCAATTACATTCGAAACATTATTGTATGCTTGGAGTACGACAGCATTCTTAGCTTTATCACAACAAACTAAACAAGAAAATGTCCCCATAAAACATGTATGACATGTATATCGCATAAACCCGTTTTATAATCCACCTTCTCGGGAAGTGCACGCCCAAATACCTAATAAAAGATAAAATCAATACAGGCGCGCCACCCGACTCGACTCGTATACCTACATTACCTACACAATAAAGTATGTAGATTGAGAAGGCCCACTCATGTTGAGGTAGCTGTTCTTGCAATAGGCTAGTTTCCTGGGTCAAAAAAAGATTATTCTATTTAGTCCACCAGTTAGATTATCAAAAAGTATTGGACCCACATTTTGTCTTTTTTCAATCAAATAAAAAATTACGAAGATAAAGCGCATCAATGTTTGGAATGGGAGCACGTGACGTCACGCCTTGCAAAAAAGTGTTGCAAGGCGTGACGTTACACGGAACTATATCTTCATTAGTTTTTGTTTGATTGAGAAAAGAAAAAATACGTGTCCAATATTTGCTGTTAGTCCAACTGACGGATTTATTAGATTTTTTTTAGGAAACTAGCCCATTGCAAGAACTTCCTCGCAACAAAAGGATGTTAATTCCATAATTCTATATCTTGATCACTATCATTCCAAGTCAGTCCACTGCTGGACATAAGCATCTCTTAATGCACGCACAGTGCCGTGTGGGGACGGCCTTAAAGAATACACTTCCACACCGCCAACAGGCGTGTCGTAAGAGGCGTCTAATTCCTGTAGCACGAGACGGGCAGCAGCGTCTGCGTGCGAAATCTTATAAAAAACTGCGCTCGCTAACCCGCCTGCCAAGCGTGGCGAGTATTGGCAATCCCCCCCAATGACTTTCATTGTTCAGCAGTGGACGTTATGGCTGATATGATGATGATGATGAATGCACGCTACTGAGCCAAATACTCGGCTATTCTTTTCCATCTACTGCTAGCTGCTTTGCATTTGTCAATCCTTAAATTTTCGGAATCGAGAATCGAGAAATAAATAATAATCGCGTGAGAACAAAAAAAAAACGGGATGGACATAAGCCTATGAGGTAAGCTATGTCAATATTTATATATGTGTGAATCCGTTTAGCAGTCATAACAGTCATTTATTCAGTATATAGGCCCTGTTCCGGGCACGTATACACGTAACAAAAATTTAGCTTTGCCCTACCACCGCTTTGGGCTTACATATCGGCTAGTGATGAGAAGAAATTGGGCAAAAAACTCAGCCTGATTGTAACAAACATGCATCATACAAACTTCCACATTTAACTTTTTCTGTAAAATAAATGTTTAACAGGCGACAAAGTTATAACAAAAAGCATTGGATAGGTCTCGTTAACAAAACCCTTTTGTGTTTAGGTGGAAACAGAAAACATACTTAGGTCGTAAAACTTTCTATAGAAGAAGTCGTAATTGTTAAGCCATTTATTTTTACATTCTTGCAAATAACTCCTTGCTTCATCATGGGCGTAGTTGAGAACTTTATAAGTTCTAGTAACAAAAATACTTTTCTCTTTGAATTTGCTATGACAGGTTTTTTCTCGGTATGATACAAATAAAAAGAAAATGAAACAAATGAGCTGGAAATAAGTATTATGTCTCGGAAAAGTTTTCAAGTTGTGGAGCCGCTTCTTGGGGAAAATACATGACAGTTACGTGTTTTTAAAGGTTGTATGTAGAAAAATAACTATTCTATATTGTTTTGGGTCTGGGTGTTATGGTACAGTTGTTGTTTCTGATTTCTGTAACAACACTTGTATTACAGAAATCAGATATTTAAGCTATTTATCTTTGGATCAGAGCAATGTATGTGATGTTGTCAAATATTTATTTATGTAGACGTATTGTTAGTACACAAAACACAAATTAGGGTAAAATAACATGGGACAGTAAAAGCGCCACTATTGGCATATTAGCAAAATAAATTATATTGATTTTGACATATTGACACTTGGCAATCGGAACGTAGGGCGCTTTTGAATATATGACATACGAAAACCTGGTGGCAGCAGATGGCATGGAATAGCCGAGCTTTGGAGGAGGAATAGCTGTGTTGTGTGCATTGGGAGATGCCTATGTCCAGCAGTTGACAGACGTGATGTCACTGAACTGACGTCATTGAACTTGTACGTTAAATTATCACGATCATGAGGATATAACTGTATTTTTTTTTAATTCTTTAATATAAATATGCATATTAATAAAGTAATGATCATAATCTCGACCCGATAACAGTTATTTCAGCTCAGTCACATCCCGACACTTCCATCCAATTAATATAACAGTAAAGGCTTACACACGTTAATTAACAATGCGCGGAATAAACGCGTTTAAAATAAATAAAATTCATCTTTCCCACTAATTAATGTACAGTACGCTGCAAAAACCCACTTCCTAATTAAGACTAGCTATCCGGCCGTAACTGGTTCATGCCGGTTCAAACTGGCACCAGCCGGTTCTTTTTAGTGTTGCCATGTGCTCGTCTAGTTTGTGGGACGTCTTGTCCCACTTTTCATTAGGGTGTATTTTAAAAGTTTTAAAAGAAAATTTGAAAAATATATTAATTCGTTCCACAATGCATAATTTTTCTAGCCTCACTTAACATAGCTTATTAATATGAGATTACGGCTATCAATAAAATTGTAAGTCTAATATCAAATGAAAATTTCTTTATTCTATTCTATTTTAATGAGTATTAACACTTTTTAATATTAGGATATCAATGAAATTATGTTTCTTTGTGATACATGTGCTCAATACGATAAAATAAATCCAAAGGTTTCAAAGTTATTTATTTTGCTTTGATGAAGATTTAATAAAAATGATGTAGTAAAATCTCATGACATTGTTTAATATTCCATTCGAGTTCTTATTCTACATTAAGTGTAATAGGAGCCAGCAGCAGCATTGACACTTTTGTCCCACAAAACACTAAAAAAGGAACATCCCGATGTATCACATTGCACACTTTTGAAATGCAACTGCAGTGTTTCTGTATTTTCTAGCTTCGAATTTTTTGTTTGTCGCCGTTAAACAGTTATCTAGGACAGCTACACGGATCTTTGTGAACGAAATAAGAGTTATTTTACAACAAATTTGCAGACCGAATAAATTCACTTTTCTTTGAAGTTTATTTTATACGGATTCCTAATTGGCGTGAGTACTTCTTGCTCTCGAGTCAGGGATATTAGTAGAAGTGGGTGCCAATATTTTTAAAGAAGTCAACTGTCTTTTGAACTTAGCAAAGTTTGTTTTGCAGATAGCAAAGACTTAGTTTTTTTAATGATACTTTGTCAATACCATTTCTTCTATTATGAAAACCAGATGTTAAAGGACACATTTTTGCGTTAACTCGTACATTACATATCTAACGGTTTAGTTTATCAACGCTGTACTTTTTGTTTTACTTGTATTATTTTAAAGGGTGCTAAAACAAAATCATAACAAATTTTAGGTCGTGGTTTAAAGTCAAGTCAAGAATACAGGAAAAATATATAAAATACCATTGTTAAAATTATTACTTTCTGTTGAATCCGCGCTGTTCGATTATCTAGCATTGTTGCTATGTGTTACGTTTTTGATAGGATTCGATTATTTATTATTTTTCATTTTATCATCATTTTAAGTCACAGGACGTCCACTGCTAAACATAGCACTGCCTCCCCCAGTGATTTTCCTAATAATTACTGAATAATTACAATGGATGGTAGATGTTTATGACTGAACAAATACAATCATAAAAAAAATACTCTGGATTCTATGTCCTGTATTCTAGACTTGATTCTGAACCACCCTCTTAAATTTGGCTTGAAATTTGACAAAAACCTGTATATTTTTTCCTATTACGATCCTTAGGTGCGATGTCTTCTGCTAATTTGTTATAAGAATTTCACAACCTAACACTACTTTTACTTTAGTAAATTATCCTCAGTGTTGTGTTATTCGTCTTTTAAACGTTATTTTTAAACGCATTTCCATTTCGCACCTTCGCCATGTTTTATTGATATTGATGGATGGCTCAAGTTACCCGTTGGCGTGTCGAACTTTGCCCGGTAAATGTGCGATAAGGCTGAGCAATTTGTAGGGGAAAACACAAAGTTTACTAACATTATTGTTGGGGTAACTTGTTTTAACATCACTTGTTCTTAGGTAGGTTACGTATCAGGTCGGAAATTCTACAAAAAAATTAACTATTACTACATACTTATATACGTATCGAAAAACCATAGGAACTATGATATATAGAGGATGACTGGATAGACAATGGTATCGCATTAACTAATTAATCTACCTATTAATATGAATAGCATTCAATCATCATTTCAGCCATGGGACGTCCACTGCTGAACATAGGCCTCCCCAATGACTTCCAGATTGGCCGGTTGGAAGCGGCCTGAATCCAGCGGCTTACTGCATCCTTTAACAGGTTATCTGTCTGCCTTGTGGGTGGACGTCCTACGCTGCGCTTACCGGTATGCGGCGTCCATTCTAGAACCTTTCTGCCCCATAGGCCGTCAGTTCTACGTGCTACGTGCCCCGCCCACTGCCATTTCAGCTTAGTTGTGCTATGTCAGCAACTTTTGTTTGTTTACGGATCTAATTTTTGATTTGATTTCAGAAAGGAACACCCACCCAGCATAGCCTTTTCCATACCACGCTGTGCGACCTTGAGCTTTCTTATGAGGCCCATAGTGATAAAATTCATTATTACACAAATATTAACGTAGAAATGCTGTTAAACGTTGCGTGTGGGGACGGCCGTAAAGAATACACTTTCCCACCGCCAACAAGAGGCGTAGCAAATAAATAAGTAATTCCTGTAGCACGAGACGGGCAGCAGCGTCTGCGTGCAAAATCTTATAAAAAAAACTGCGCTCGCCAACCCGCCTGCCAAGCGTGGCGAGTATTGGCAGTCCCCCCCCCCCAATTATAGGTCATTGGGGGAGGCCTTTCCTATTTGAGGCAGCAAGGCGCTATGCACACGCAGCAAGTTGACGCAATTGTAAATCTTTTTTAAGCAGTAGCCGGTTGCGGTGACTAAATCCAGCAACCAAGGCCCGGTTTACGGTTTCTACAATTTTAATCAACTATCGGAATCTGTGAGTTGATAATACGATGAAACCACTAACTCGTCATAATTAGTACTGATTTGTTAGTTCCTAGTTTAAGCAATTGAAATCAAAACCTATTTTTTTTGCGTTCACAATAATGATAGTTTATGTTATCAAAATTTGTGGGTATAAAATCCAAGACATTGATGAAGCAACGCTGGCTTAATATAAACACTTGAAGGAATTTGCGATCTTTACTATGCGCTCCGTAGCTCAGTTGTAAGAGCATTCGTCCGAATAGCGAAAGGTTGTTCGAATCACACCAAGGGCAGCAGAAAAGAATTTTAAAATATTATCCTTGATATTATAATAAACAGTTGAGATCTAGAGTTTGCTGCGCCTTCGCAAGTTGCTTATCTTCTATCTTATCTATACAGGGTGGCCAGAAAGGTGACGTCCAAAATTTTTTTTAGGTGCTTCGTGTTGAGGGGTATTTGAATCACCCGTGCATGTTCTACGATTTTTCGTAGTTTTCGAGTTACGTTTTTTTTTAAAAAGCCTATGAAGCCTGAAGTACAACTTTTTTATCTGATCCGTGTGTATAGCGCCTTAGTCTCCGAATTAAATCTATACACATTATTCCTGATATCCAATTATCATTGAAGTGTGAGACTTCAATCACAGGAATGGGATGAAAGAATGTAAAACAAAAGGCAGATTTAACGATTCTCTGGATCATTATTTCACACGGGATAATGATTGCTCCCAGCCCGTAATTCTGAAGAGTCCCGAGATATAAGATAGGTTCGAATAATGATATCCAGGTCATGGATGATTCATATAATTCAGTTAAATTATTGTTAATTCATTTTTAATGATATGATGTAAATGAATCGGATTTAAATATTATAGGAACTATGGTAACAATTATATTATGTTGTTAATATTTCAAATCGAAAACATTTAAAATTAACGACAAACCCAAAAATATTTAACTAATAAATATGAATATAAATTTAAGGCATGTAATATCAATTTAGTTATGTCTGTTTATTTAGTATTTATACCATATTTATCGCAATTTGTTTTTATAAATATAAAAATATAAATTTATTATGTAATTAAGGCGTTGTATAAACTTATCAAATACCGATACTAGAGTAGGTTTACAGAGACAGAATATTTTACTTTGGAGTACTATATAGTAATGATTATAGAATAAATCAGTAATAAAACTAGGGCCTATTCGGGGTTTTGTAAACATTTACAACACTAATATAGTGGTAATCATGAACACTAATTAGCACGTTCCAAAACGTTCTCAGGTCTTTTATAGTACCAAATTTTGTTACTTGGGATATTTCAAAACAATAAACACCTGTTAATTAAAGAATAGGATTTAATTATCTAATTTAGCATTTATTAAAACAATAATTTCTCATATATCCAAAATAATAAGTAAAATACTCAAGATATATCTTCGAATATAAACATTCTATCACACAGCTAACCATGGACATTACGGTTATATTTCACCCCCTCCCCACCCTTGTGTGACCACCTATGTGTTATGAGCATCAGGGCCGGGAAAGTTGTTTTCCTAGGGTTGTCTAATCGCGCAAAAAATGTTTTTTTCAAATATTTAAACGTATAATTAAATTTGGGAGTCATTGGGGTAGGCCATGTTCAGCAGTTGACGTCCTATAGCTGAAATGATAATGATGATGATTATTGTTATATATTTTTTTAAATATTAAAAAAATAATGGTGTAGTTACCTAGTAAAAGAATAAGAATAAGAATAATTTTATTTGGTATACAAAAATAACAGGTTACAAAAATTAAAGAAAAAAAAATTGTACCAAAAAGGTAAAAAAAAAAACAAAAAGTGTAATGTAGTCGTATAAAATGTGCAAAAAGGGCCGCTAACTTCGATAAAGAATACACTAGATTACGCCTCGCTTATTAACAGTACTCAAATACGGCACCGTCTTTCTATATTATTAAGTAGAAAAAAAATGTTCTAACGTATGCCTTAACCGCAAACGTTAAGGTGCAGCGTGTGAATATCGACACAAACAATGTGTCGATATTCACACGCGTTCGTAAAAATCCGGTTGCGTTCGTATAAATACAACTCTTAAGGTTTAAGAAATAAAGTACAGAATATCTTTTTGACGACCTCCGTAGCCGAGAGGCGAGCATACCGGACTTGGTGTCGCTACCTCTGAGGTTCCGGGTTCGATTCCCGGTCGGGTCAATGTAGAACATACCTTACTATTTTAACTGTTAATTGTCCGTTGTATTAGTATTAATTGTTATTTAAAATTCTAATTCTCAATTATAAGTATGTGCATGTTGTTACTTTCAGTGTTGTGTACGCTTATAATAGGCATATGTATAAGAGTTTTATGACTATATCCTATTTGTTGCAAGTGTTGTATATATATGCTGTTGGTGTACCTTTTTAAATAAATAAATAAAATAAAATAAAAAATAACTTTTCTATATTGTCTCGGGTCTGGGTGTTGTGGTACCGTCGTTGTTTCTGATTTCTGTAACACAAGTCCTTCAGCTTTTTATTATAGCAACAGAACAATGTATGTGATGTTGTTTAAAGTTAATAAAAATAATTAAAAAAATATATAAAAAAAACTCCTACAAAATAAGACCCCAATTTGAAGTGAGGCGTTATTTACTAGGCCATTTTTGAGTAGCTGACCGGTTATCTAGTTTATTCTTGATCAAAGGCCGCTTAGTATTCCTCGCCGGAAACTTTTTTTGTAACTTTTCTATTTATGTTGAGTGTAAAACCAGCTTAAGGTTGAGTTGGGGTACTTGGATGCTTATAGGTACTTGGATGCTTGAACACTCAAGATGTTTTTTTCCCTTAAAATGTATATACATCAACAGAAACGAGTATTTCGAATAAATTATTTTGTCAAATTTGAGAATACACTAGACTGGACTGAATTTTAATTATTATTTTTTGCCGAATCGGGAGTTATTAATAAATTGAGACCTTGTTTTAATTAAATTTCGGATGAATCGAATAAAATCGGTCCTCATATACTGCAGGGTAATAACCGAAAAGCAATTACTTTATTAATTATTTGATATTTTAATTTAATTTACGCCAGATCAAACACACCGTTTAGTATTATCTCAGTGTGAAGTGAAGTGAGTAAAGAGGTGATGTGACTTTTTTGTAGTTGCGAAAACAAAATCAGTTTCAAGCATAAACAAAACACATTTTATTGCGATTGATATAACAAACTCAGCACGATTTTTGTTATGTAAAAACTGCTGAGATAAGCCGACTAAATTTTTTTCGGTTATTTCAAATTCCGAATAGTTACTAAATATTTGGCAAAATATTTTGTTTGACGAAACTGCATTTGTTTTAGAAATCCGTTCTGACTGAAAACTGACTGTCTCTCTGTAAGAGTCTAGCTCAGAGAGTCTTAGTACTATAGAGCCGTAATTTTGCAAGGGTATACAATGTGTAAAATTGTGTGGTGTAAAAGTAGTGCAATATAATCCTGAAAAATGGGCTAGTTTCCTAAAAAAATCTAATTAGTCCGTCAGCTGTATTAACAGAAAATATTGGACACGTATTTTTTCTTTTCTCAATCAAATGAAAAAAAAATGAAGATGAAGCCCGGTAAAGTTCCGCGTAACGTCACGCCTTGCGGCATTTTTTAGCAAGGCGTGACGTCACGTGCTCACTTTGATGCGCTTTATCTTCGTAATTTTTTGTTTGATTGACAAAAGACAAAATATGAGTACATTATTTTTTACTATTCAAACTGACGGTCTAAATAGAATAATCTTTTTTTGACCCAGGAAACTAGCCTATTTTTCGGTTACCTCCCTTACACGTATAGCGAGGATGTTTTTATCTCGTCTATCACATGGTGTGCGGTGTTGTTAGATAATACATTTACAAATATTAAAAAATGTAAAACAGTTTACGACAGACAGTGGTATATCGAAGTTAAAAGGAAAACTCAAAGCTAGGTAAGTTAAATTAAGTTAGTTTAAAACGTACTAAGAGAAAAAAAAAACTTGATGATATTGTTATTTATGTAAAACAGGTAGCAATTACCGCATATTGTGACGAAAAACCTCGAAATCCTGCATTACGCGTCGCCCGATACGTACAGGCCGGTTTGTTTATGGGAATTTTGCTACTTGTCGCAAATGTCACCTTGACTGTCAAATTTTGAAAAGAAAACGTTAGCCGTTTTCTTATCAAAGACGTAAAAACCCTCATTTCCATACAACAGCATTAGGCTACGTATTTACAGGCTAATAACAAATGCACATAATCTAGGAGCGCGCAATATCACGTTTACTGCCCTGCGATTGGTTTATGACATCACGGGAGTGAACCTTGAGTTCAATTTTAAAATTGCTACCTTCATTTTGATTGTAATATTAACATTTTTATAGCGACGAGAAGCGGCAGTCAAACCTCGTTTTTATCACTTCAAAAACGGAAGGTTCTCAATTTGGTGGCTGAATTTATATCCAGATTCTTTAAGGCGACGGGTAAGGCAAGTGACCTTGACCATTTAGCGTCGACTCGCGCGACTTCTATTACGTGCCTAAGATAATACAAATGCTTTTTGCAGACTATACAGCTATCAGTTGCGCTCCTGTGCAAAAAGATTAACATTGCAAGCAAAATATCCGCTCATGGAAAAGTAGGCGCTAATAGTGAAATCCATTAAAAATCCTTATAATTCATAATTTGTTGACTATTTGAAAAAAAAAAACTAACCTGAAGGCACGAATGTTATAAATAACAAAACCAACTATGAAACTGAACAAAAACGTGTATTAAAATGTAAATATGTACAAGCTCGCAATATTCGCGGTACTTTGAAATATCTTTTAGTGTTTATAAGAGCTAGTATTTAGATACATCAGGAAAAACTTCAACATATAAGTTACATGATATATTAAATTTCCACATCCTATATCTAGTATTTTCGCCAGAAAACTTGTGCAAAAACACCTCTTTTACATGTATTCTCCTTACCCTGCGCCTTAACATTAGTTTTTATGAATACAAAATGGGCTTTAAATATTATAATTTTAATCACATTTTAAAAACACACGTTTCTAACTTTTTAACACGAATAAAATGGGCCTAAACACATAGGTTTTACTAGTTATTCGTATAATAAGAGTATATTTCCAGACAAATTGAATACAGTGATTGCTCATTTAGAAGGAAGTCGGTTCGACCGAGCATCGATATTCGCTAGCGAGCCTAACGTTGCTCGCTGTCGTTCGCAGCCATACGCCGATCCTCATTCAATCCGTCTCACTGTCACATGCCCATCCGTCGTCTGTGGCAATATGCACTATCCTAATTCCATCATCAGATCAATGTCACATTCAAAGTTTCAAATCAATACGAAGTAGGTTACAAACTACTTCTTATATTTTTATCGCAGAACCGAGTGGTGGAAAAGGTGAAGTAAATTGGTTCTCGAATGGAGACCACGTCTTGGTAAACGTAGTATAGCTCGATGGATTGACGACCTTTGGAAGATGGATGGCAGTGGAGCAAGAGATTGTGCTCTGTGGCGCTCTATGGGAGAGGCTTACGTCCAGCAGTGGACATTAATATAGGCTGACAAGACGATTATGATGAACTGTTACTTAAAACTACTGAAGCTCATTTGTGTGTTTTAAAAAACAAAAGTAAAACGCTTGATACTTTATGTCATCGACAACCCTACGCAAATAAGGTGTCCTTGCATTAACGCGGGTCCGCCGAGCGCGAGATAATTTTATAACCCTCCCTGGATGGAGGACATCCTTCATCTTCACGAGGCGGTGTGATAGATGTGGGAATCATACATTTACATCAGGTTATTTGACGGTGTCATAAGTGGGGTTAACTGGTGTCAGAAATTACTGACACTAGTCCTTGCGGGGGTTTCAAATAACTTAAACATATGTACTAATTGTCGATTTGGTTGCCCTGCTCGCACAGGTACATTTTATCTCGTAATTTAAACATACTATTTTAAAAGACGCTGACAATAGTAACCGAGTTTCTTGCGTTGTTTCTTCTCGGCGCTAGCCTACAACTGTCCCAAAGCAGTAGTAGGGTAAAAAAGGATTTGCAAAAGATTTTTCATGCCTATTTGTAGAAATAAATTGAGTGGGTGGTTGGGTTGACCATTGACTAAACTAAAAATCAGTATAGCAATTTTATTTTAAAAAATCAATAATTTCAATTTAAAAATGAG
Organism: Anania hortulata; assembly: GCA_963576865.1. Lineage (NCBI taxonomy): Eukaryota > Metazoa > Arthropoda > Insecta > Lepidoptera > Crambidae > Anania > Anania hortulata. The sequence continues at coordinate 495,936 of OY756408.1, read as the reverse complement.
AAGATTCGTAAATTAACAAAATTCGCTGACATAGCCTAATAGATTAGCAAGCTGAAGTGGCAGTGGGCAGAATGGTTTTTGAATGGAGGCCACGTACCGGCAAGTGTAGCGTAGGTCGTCCACGTACAAGGTGGACAGACGACCTGGTAAAGGTTGCAGGAAGCCGCTGGATGCAGGCCAATTCAAACCGGCCAATCTGGAAGTCACTAGGGAAGACCTATGTTCAGCAGTGGACGTCCTGCAGCTGAAATGATGATGATTACACAATGCATGTTGAGTGTGTCGCCGTCCTAGACAAACCCAGAGTGTAACCGATGACCAGCTGGTGTAGCTCGCGCTCCGGACTATAAAGCTACAAAGCTTGTGAGTTCGAAACCCACAAAGGGCAAAATTTTGTATGATAAGCACGAGCATTATTGTACTTAAGTCATGGATGTATATAAACGTATTTAAGTATGTTTATCCATTATCGTTACCGAAATAGGTACAAGCTTTTCTTAGTTTTGGGCTTAGAATTGGTGTAGTCGTTGAAAGAATTTTACTTTATCGAAAACCTATTCATAAAATATGTAAGCATTGCAATAATACCTTTATAAAGTTTTAGTTCAATCCATATTTTTATTTTTTCACTAATATTAGTTTCATTTCTGACCTTGACCTGTGATTCGAAAATAAGAAAATACTTATTCAATTCAGTTAAACTCCCATGTTTAAAATTACTGTCTTCTATATCTTTTTGAATTGTGTTATACCTATTCATTTTTATTTTTACTGGACCAATATTTTAGAAACAATTCTCCACACAATTGTTCTTTGAAAATTCACACCCAATGAATCTCTCATTATTATCATCTCGAACGTTCTAGAGTGTAATGGGCCGGCAAGATCGAATAAGCGAGTCCCGGGAGGCTCCACAAAATGTTATTGTGGCCGCCATGCTGCCAGTTGATCAATTTTGCAGCCTCCGAGATTGCGGATTCCAGATTGCTCACTTGTGCTGCAAAATTGCGAACATATTTTTCAGTCTTTAACGCTGCTACAAACTGCTGTACAGAGGGTTAAATTGATGGTCAGTTAATTATACTCTCTCCTCGTCCGACACGGTTTAACAGTGTAGTCTATGACTTGTGCTCCATTGCCATCACAATTTTAAAGCTGCTGACAAAAAAAGAAAAATTCACCCGCTTCCGAACGCACCTGTCAACTTCATTATGGTTTTTGTGCACCGGCGCTGTCACAGCGTCTTCGATAATATTATTGTTAGTAAAACAAATCAATTGCAAATTTCAGTGTAAAAATGTGTGTTGTAGTGAGTGAACACATTAATATACAGGTCCACAGGATTTCTTTGTTCGTAAGGAGCAGAAAGGAGTCTACAACTGTAAGTAAAACACGAAGGAAACACTCCAACTTTATACGTGATCTCTTTGGAAATCTGGTAAGCGTCATTCATATAAGCTTTGTTTTTCGATGAAGTTAACAAAAAGGAAGGTTAGTACAATGTTTTGTCCTGATTTTGCGCTTAAGCCTAATTAGATGTTTTGAGGTTAAGTTGTTTTGTTGTGTTACGTTTTGTACACCAAAGATATAAAAAAAAAAAAAAAAAAAAACCTCTTAAAACTTATAAATAATTCTTCTTCCGGTTTTAGAACTTCCGTATAATATTTTTTTTTCCTTACCTGTTTAAACTTGAAAACAATATTTGTCTTCCGGTAAAAAGTTCGTTATTTCTTGCATCACGCTCATCATCAAAGCACTACGCACTACGCAGTTACGCACGGATTTAAAAGTTCTTAACGATGGGGAAACGCAAAAATTGTGAAGATGAAGCAAAGAGAATAAAGAAAAAACTGGAAAAATGGCAGAAAAGAATGAAGAAGAATGAAGAGGAGAAGGATGAAAGGAGCAACACGCCGTCTGAGAGTCCCCCAATGGAAGAGCGGCCTCCTACAGCGGTACCTTCAACATCAATGGAGGACACTATCTTGGTAGCTTCAGGTATGTAAATAAACTTAGCTATTAAAAGCGCTAAACTCAAAATGCATTCCCATGCCCACCCAGTTGACAATGAGCTACCACTCCCAGAGGGTAGACGTCGACTTTCAGTTGAGAGCAGAGAAAAGATAACCTATTGTATAGAAATTACTATCCAGGAGCTTTCACTTTGAGGATAGACTGTTATAATATTCCCTTCAAGAGCTGTCACCGTGAGGATAGACTATATTTATATGTACATACTACCTAACTCACAATAAATACTACAATTCCAGATGAGGACGAGATTCCTGAGGAACTCCTCCAAGCATTGGGACCAGAGGGCGCAGACAAATTGGAAACAGGAGAACCAATACATCCACATTTGGCCTTAAGATGGAACAATATCATGAGAGACGGTCTAAAAAAGGAAACAAGGGAAGAAATCCTCAACAAGTATCCAGTCCCTAATAACTTTCCTGCGACTGCTCCGGCCCTTAACCCTGAAATAAAAGCAGTTATGTCAGAAGTTGCCGTTAAAAGGGATAACAGATTTATTTGGAGACAAAACCAGACAGGAAAAATGCTTACTGCTGTAGGAAAGGCTCTTACTAATGTCATGAAAGGAAATATAAATTCCAAAGACATAGTGGAACATCTAAGCAACGCAGCAAAGATAGGAGCAGAATTGTTTCATCAAGACACAATGTCACGAAAATACTTTGCCCTATCAGGGGCTAGTACAGTGGTAAGGGATGCCATAAAAAACGAAAAACCTGATAGTATGCTGTTTGGTCAAAATTGTACAGAAAAAATAAAATCAGCACAAACAATCCAGAGAACTGGGACTCAGATTAAAGATAAGAAGAAAAACTTCAAGAGCCCGCTGCCAAATCAACCGAAACCTCGCAGCGGGCACAACTCTCAACCTCGCAGTTACTACCAGAAACCACAACAGCGACAGCAACAGGGTCGCACTCCCCAGAGAAGGACACAGAGGAAGCGGTCTCCTCCCCAGAAACCACGCTACCGCAATTAGAGGTATGTCATGCTGGTAACACAAAACTTTGTTGTCGTAATTGGATCAAAATCACCAATGATCCAGTAGTTTTGCAATGGATAGTAGGTTATAAAATACCTTTCATATCTATTCCATTGCAAGAAGATCTCCCTACACAAAAGTGGTCAAAGGAGGAAAGGCGCATCATTCAAGCAGAGATTAATAATTTATTAGAACTTGGGGCAATTTCTGAATGTACCTTCTCAAAGGGTCAGTATGTATCCCCAATATTTGTTATTCCGAAATCAAATGGCACATACAGATTTATATTAAATTTAAAACAGTTAATATGTAGATACTCAACACTTTAAATTAGAGGACTCAAGAACAGCTTGCAAATTGTTATCTAAAGACTGTTATATGACTAAAATTGACCTGAAAGACGCCTACTTCTCTGTCCCTATATCGGATTGTTGTAAAAGATATCTTAGATTTAAATTTGAAGGAAAACTGTATCAGTTCAACTGCCTACCCTTTGGGTTGTGCACGGCTCCATTTGTATTTACTAAGATTATGAAGCCTATTGTTACACACCTTAGAAATCAGGATATTGTAATGACTCATTATTTAGATGACAGTTTGTATTTTAGTAATTCAATGTACGAATGCAGAAATAATGTGAAATTGGCATGTAAATTATTTCAGAACTTAGGTTTTAGAATCAATTTTGAAAAGAGTATCTTATCCCCTTACCAGGTCATTGATTATCTGGGGTTTACATTAGATTCAAAAGATCTCTCCATTTCAGTACCTAAAGAAAAACAACATTCCACTTTAGAAAAATTAAAGAGTTTTGTATTAAAAGATCACTGCAAAATTAGAGAATTTTCACAGCTTTTAGGGTTGCTTACATCAATTTGTCCAGCTATTCCTTATGGATGGGTCTACACTAAGTTGCTAGAAAGAGAAAAATATTTAGCATTACTAAATTTTAATGAAAATTATGATGCAAAAATGATATTTTCTAAGAAGATTTATCCTGAGTTACATTGGTGGGTGGAAAACATAGAAAAAAGAAATTTAATTAAACAACATAATTTCCAATTAGAAATACATACAGATGCTTCAGGTTCAGGATGGGGTGCAGTCTGTGGTTCAAAAAAGGCTTCAGGGTCATGGTCTTCCAGAGAAATAGCATGTCATATAAATTACTTAGAATTAAAAGCAGCATTTATTGGGCTTCAATGTTTTGCTAAAAATCTTAATAACTGTGAGATACTACTTAGAGTAGATAACACAACAGCAGTAGCCTATATTAATAAAATGGGGGGCGTCCAATTCAAACATTTAAATGATATAGCAAGAGAGATATGGCAATGGTGTGAAAATAGAAACATATGGATTTTCGCATCATACATAAACTCTAAAGATAATTTTGAGGCAGATGCGGAGTCTAGAAAGGTTAATATTGAATGGGAACTTTCGCAAACGGTCTTTCAAAAAATTGTAAAAGCATTTGGCAAACCAGAAGTCGATTTATTCGCATCCAGAATAAATAACAAATGTAAGAGATTTGTGTCGTGGAAGAGGGACCCTCAAGCCATGTCAGTTGACGCTTTCACCCTAAATTGGAACAGACATTTTTTCTATGCGTTTTCACCTTTTTCTCTAGTCTTAAAATGCATCCAAAAGATCCACACTGATAAAGCAAAAGGCATCTTGGTGTTTCCCTATTGGCCCTCTCAGCCGTGGTTCCCACTAATTGAGCCACTTTTAGTAGAAAAATTACTAATTTTCGAACCTAATGAGTTTCTATTAACATCTCCTTACAGGAAAACACACCCACTTCACCACCAGCTTACCCTGGCTGCAGGACTGTTATCAGCGAGGCATTCTTGAAACGTGGTATCCATCTTCTTCGCTTCACATCATGATAAACTCTCTGTCCAGTAACACAATTAAACAATATAACTGTGCATTAAAATTATGGTGGGAATTTTGCTATACTCAAAATATAGACCCTTATCAGGGATCAATACCATTTATTATAAAGTTTCTAACTAATTGTTTGGAAAAGGGGGCATCATATGGATCAATAAATACGTCCAGGTCAGCATTATCCCTTATAATGGGACCAAGAATTTCCACAGATGACCGTGTTAAACGTTTTTTAAAAGGGGTATTTAGACTCAAGCCACCCACACCGAAATACAATGTTACCTGGAACCCGGGTATAGTTTTAGATTATTTAGCTTCGAAATTCCCAAACGAAAACTTACCTTTGAATATACTTACCAAAAAGTTAGTTACCATTTTAGCATTAACTTCTGGACATAGAGTTCAGACACTATCATTGATAAAAGTTAAGAATATCAAGTTTACATCAGAGGGGGTACAAATAAAAATTCCAGATTTTATTAAAACTTCAAAGAGAAATTCCCTTCAACCAATTTTGTATTTAAAATCTTACTTGAATAAAATAGAGATATGTCCGGTTCATACAGTTAAAACATATTTAAATGTAACCAAAGACATTAGAAACGATATAGAGAACTTAATATTAACATTCAAAAAACCATATCATAGTGCCTCATCGCAGTCCATAAGCAGGTGGATAAAAATGACTTTAAACGAGTCAGGTATAGACACATCAGTCTTTACTGCACACAGCACTAGGCACGCATCTACATCGACAGCAAATAGGGCTGGTCTTAACATAGATCTAATTAGAAGGACTGCGGGGTGGTCAAACAACTCTGCTACCTTTGCCAGGTTCTACAACCGACCTGTTTTAGATGACCCCCTAGAATTTAGTAATATTGTGTGTAATTCGATTAATAATAATAGGAACTAGTGTTAAGATTGATTGTTATAATAGAAGTAAGAAGAAAAATAAATTATTTAAATTTTTTCATATCTTATTCTGTCCTTTCATTCACAACCCTGTCTTTGAACATCTACACTGTTAAACCGTGTCGGACGAGGAGAGAGTATAATTATGAGATTAAACGAACTTACCTGTAAGTGAAGTTCAATCTTAATTATACGACACGGTACTCCCACCCTATACCTAAATTTACCCACCCCTAAAAATCCTTATAGGAATTAAGGGTTGTTCATAAATAAGCTTTAAACTAAATGAAGTTGACAGGTGCGTTCGGAAGCGGGTGAATTTTTCTTTTTTTGTCAGCAGCTTTAAAATTGTGATGGCAATGGAGCACAAGTCATAGACTACACTGTTAAACCGTGTCGGACGAGGAGCTTCGTATAATTAAGATTGAACTTCACTTACAGGTAAGTTCGTTTAATCTCATAATAATATATCGTTCACAATTCGTTTAAAATTCTGATACTACGTATCTTATGCATCACATCTTAATTTAGGTACCTTCTGTCTGTGATACCACATTAAAATACAACTCCAGATATTCTTGAAAAACTTTTCATCTCATAGAAAATTTGGTCGCAGAGAAGATACAATTTGAACGAGGAATATGGATAAACAAAAAAAACTTTGTAATAAAGTAATAGAAACTGGCTGCAGACAAAATAAACAAAAATATAGCCAGTTTGTATAATTTAACAGATGGGTAAGCTGTTATTATCATTATGACTTTTAAACTTGGGCCCCAATTATTTTGACGAATTAAGAGAAGATGTTAAGGATATATGACGGTCCTGGGGTGATGAATGTTTGGGTCAAATTACTAATTAGTATGCATAGTGTTTTGTTGCTTATATTTTGCGTAAAGTAATTAATGGAAAACACGAAGCTCTTAAGTGTTTTTAACACTGGAGTAAATGTTAAGAGTATTTCGTCACTTAGACTTTATTTTAAATTATTTATTACAATATTTTTTCTTAATTAAAAAAAGCGGCTAAAAAAACTGGGTTTGAATTCTTATTTTAAGTGTTTAAACTACTTTTACAACTCTTTCATATCATGGCAAGTATTGGCAAGGTTACATTATCAAAGAGTGGATTGAAGTAGCTATTCTCTAATATATTAACATGGATATGAACAGAGCAAAGTTATTTTTGTAACAAAATAATTAAGAGGTCATGTCCATATCCCTCAAATTTTCTCTCTAACTTTCAAATTGGTTACGTTTTTCTATTTGAGTACTTTTATTATCTTCTTCAGTCTTTGGAAGACATGTTGCATGTATGCTGAATATAGGTCTCCCTCATAGAACGCCATTACTTACGTCATTTAGTTTGATGCCATTAAATAATGGTGTACATTAAGAAAAACTTATACCGTGAGGCATTGACTGACAATAATCATTTGAGTTCCGAAACCAAGTAACAAATACAGAATACACATACATAAGTCACACATGCAGCAAAAAAATTAATCAAAGATTTATAAATATCTACCCACCCGGACGCCATGTTTGATATTTTACCTAAACAAGAGCTAAACTGAATATTCAAATAAGCAAACGGTATTATTACAACTTTTATCGTGTCCGGCTCGGAGGATCATTTTTGTAGGGTGTCCCTCTCTTCTGGGTTTGTTTGTACATTAAAAATTAACTAGCACTGCCGTTTTAATAAAACCTTATCACACATGAGTAGACATAATACTTATATCTTCGTCTTTTGTATCAAAGTATGTATGAAGGTTGTCTGGCTTGAAGATATTGCTTCTAGCGATAAGACCGCCTAATTTGTTGCACTCACTTCGAACAAAAGACGACGACATACTTAGCCAAATTACTTATGGGTTTTATTTATTTGGTTGTCCAATTGTACTGAAATAGGGAATTACAGAATTACAGATTACAATGGTTATTATTGTGTAGATAATTTTGTTAAAGTGGCATGTAAATGTAAAATAAAATCTTTTTTTTTAAACTGGTCCCTTATAACCTGCATTAATGACATACTTCTACGAACTGTATTAAGTTACATTTGTTAACAAATGAAAAGGTTTTTACTTTTCAAACTCAAAGGAAGACTACAAGAAAATTCTCAATAGTTTTTTTGCGACCCAGTTAAAAAGTTTAAGTCCTAAAATTAACAAAAAGTCAATTTTATTTGCATTATCTGGATTTTAAGTATGTTTATAGGGATATTAAATTAAAATGGTATCCGGATAGCATTATCAATAATATAGCATAATCTATATCTATAGTAGTAATACTCAGACATTGTGTGAATTCCATAAAGCTATCTAAAATAACATGACATACCTCCCGTCCCGATTCTCCCCTCCTGTTATGTCCCCCCACTGAAGGGCCTTCTTCATTATTCATGCGTTCTCATTGAAATTTATTATACGGAAGATTTGAACAAGGACTTCATTTTGTCAAAGCGTAAATACGGGTCTCTCAACGACAAGCGTGTATGGGACGCGCATACATGGATGTGGGTCGTAGTGTGACCATGATTTAGTTTAGGCGTTTAGAAAAATTAAGCACAAACTTGTTTCTTTAAATATTTTCCTAAGGTTTACAGATTTTTGGAAAGAGAATCACAACGCCGAAAACGTAAATTATGGAAAAAAAAACTATAAACATTCTTGTCTTACGAGGTACATGGCAATGCATATTGACAGAGGCATTTCGCAGCACACCCAGACTAAAAAAAAGGTTAAATTCTGAATCGACTTAATCCGGGAATCGAACCTGGAGTCTTTTGCTCTTAAGGCGAACATCACGCCAATATGCCAATAGAGACGTCAAGACGTCGCCAATATTTTCAACTCTAGAGACTAGATCAAGATTATTTAACGTGTAAGTAAACACATGCCTAAGGCACAGAATAAATAATAGGATAAATCCTAAGGGCCGCTTACACCACTTGCTGATAAGTTCCAAATAACCTACCTGGCACTCGTTTTGACAGATAACCCATACAATTAGCTGTCAAAAAAGTGCCAGATGATAGGTTATCTGGAACTTATCAGCTAGTGGTGAAACTGGCCCTTAGTCTCTTTAAAAAACATGTAAATTAAATTACCTACAGACTAAGCCCATTCAATGATGCGGTAGGTAGTGTTACTTATTACTGCTGGGAGAGGGGGCTATTCTGAGGGCGATCTACACGAACCTAGCACTGAACTTTAATATCTAAACTCGTGAATGGCAAAACAGAATTGTTTTCAAACAATTAACAAATTGAAACATAACGCCACTTGTTACTAACGCTTATTGCACGTTTCGTTACATTCGTGGAAACTCCGTTTTATTATTTAGTAACAATAGCAAGTTAGCAAGGCATACATTATTTTGATTCTAAGTAAAAAGGAAGTATTTCAGTTTAAACCGTTTTACTATTTTTGTTATAAAATTCATTATCATAATAATATGAATAATAATGAAATACGATAACTATTATGTCAATATTGGTAAGATAATTTATGATTGACTACATTATTTAATCAGTTGTAATAAACATTAATCGTCTACTATTATTTTTTATTAACGATGTTTTATCGATTGAGTTATCTATTTTTGGTCTGTTTTAACGATTTTGATTTTGACGTGTGCTCTTAAAAAAAGAGACTTTAGTGGTTTTAGAGCAATGTTATCTTCATACTTCAATAGTAATGTAATGCGAATGTCATTGGCGTGGAAAATCACTTGGCTTACCATATATTTTTTATAATCGATTATCTAAGATTATGGTCAACCAAATTCGAAGTCTGACAGCAAAAACTAGTCTTCGTTTACAAAACTTCAGCCAGTAAAAATACACATACAATCCAATAACTGCATGCTAACCCCTACTCGTATAAGAGAAAAGGAAACGTTAACGTTTACCCTTTCGAATTTTTTCACGTTAGGCACAAAGGCTAAGCCTAGCTCGATTGACTAGCTCTCCGGCGACGACCTCTATCGTGTGGTGCAAAAACTACATGCTTTTTTATTTTTTTATTCTTTTAAGTTCGAAAATATTGAAGTGTATATTTGAAATAAGGCGCGCAGTAGAGTATCAAGCCAAGTGCAATTTTGGTTAGTAAATAAATAACTAAAATATACAATAAGTTGGTACTAGTAAAAATCACTTTAACGTCTAAACTTGTATTTATCTCTTTGGTAAACTAAATCATTTAACGCTGTTAGCAATAAGACTGTCTAAATTGTAAACATTAACTATAACTACTTTGTATGCTTAAAAAGGACTGTAGCGACATCTATCTCGCCACATACAAACTAAAACTGACGTATCCTGCATCGCGATATTAAAGTTATCGGAGCCATTGAAGCATATAATACTAGAACCCGACAAACAACGGTCGGGCAGTAGCCCACCAGACACAATACCCGTCTGGTCGGAGGATCCTCCCTTTTCAATGGGGGATGAGGAACTTTACTTCCTATTCCTCTCACCCCCCCAAACTGGTGACCCCAAGCATGAACGTCAGCGCAGCCTTCGCAAAGCTACGTCATCGTGACGTCATCATCACTTCCTCAAGCTTTCGAGCAGCGAGTCAAAAAAGCCAGCCAGAGCACTCACGGCTACTTCGGGTATCCTGACCACCAGCATGCAGCGGACGCGCATTCCTGGTCATCACCCACAGCCTTCTCAGCGACCTTGGCACAGCACATTGCACTTCGGCCGGTCAGCAAGCAGAGACGCACTTCTATCCTGGTCGACGCAGCAGCCAGCCACTACGCAGCACTGCACCACTCCGACTCCCTGGAGCACTTGCAGCATCACCCCGACTCACTGGGGCATCACCGCAGACAGTTCCGACTCACCGTGAACTATGCGGCATCTGGTTCCGACTCACTGGAACATTTCACTGGCCCGGCAAGCATCAGAATGGACGACTCAACCTCTTATCGACCTTCGTACTCGGAGGGGAGTGATGTAGCGACATCTATCTCGCCACATACGAACTAAAACTGACGTATCCTGCATCGCGATATTAAAGTTATCGGAGCCATTGATGCATATAATACAAGAACCCGACAACAACCGTCGGGCAGTTGCCCACCAGACACAACACCCGTCTGGTCGGAGGATCCTCCCTTTTCAATGGGGGATGAGGAACTTTACTCCCTGCTCCTCTCACTCCCCATAGGAGTATACCCTATGTATCTACGTATTCTATAAAAGATGCCGAGCCGAAGCCAGTTCAAATATTATAAACGTGATCGCATTTTATACCCCTAGATATCGGAACCAGATAATGAAGTTAAACCGAAAAATAACCTTTCTTTTGTATTTTCTTCGAAACTAATCAAGACAGCACACAGTCACGTGTGGCAAACAAATTGTTTCGTTTCTGGCATCTTCATTGCGTATACCCGACTGCGATAAATCAAATCGCAGTTATGCGTACCGCGTTCATAAAGGCGGGTCTTTAAGTACAGCGACAAATATATTTTGTCGTTGAAGTGACCGCCTACTTTTGCGGTTGCCCAATCGTAAGTGTGTTTTTTTAAAGTATGGCTTTTATTGTGAAGACTAGATATTTCGATAATTCACGAAGTGGTGTAAAGTTTTTTGTCAATTTTTAGGGTTCTGTACTTCAGAGAAGAGTAGGAGAAAGGTCTCCTTTTAGGATCATTTCGTTGTTTATCTGTCTCTATCAGTCAAGACCCTTTTTATCAGGGACGCGTGGCGGTTTCAAGTTGCAATTTATGCAAAATTTTTAGGTCTGCATTCTTTGCAGTTGTGAATAAATTCAACCTACAACACAACGGAATCAAATGATACAGCTGTTTATGCCGCATTTTTGATACTCGCAAGCGAACCAAAACCTAAGAATACTTCCCATTGGCCTAGAACCCTGAAATTTGACAAGGAGCAATGTCTTATACCATATCAAAGGAAAGAGTCCAAAAACCGTAAATTTACCGTTACAACAAAAAACGAGTTTTTTAACAAACTAAAAAAAAATCTTCGAGACTCGCACTTGGCCGGTTTTTATTTAGTACTTACTTCGCTATTCACTTTGCATGAGGACTCACCTTAAGGGCGATCCCAGAGCCGCGGGCGCGCACGGCCGCACGTCCTACCCTTATCCGTGCGCTATATAAATATGCCAAGAAAGAAATACGGATTATGTCTTTACATACATAGAAATAAACAATACCTATAGTACGCTATATTTTTTAATCCCGTCTTTCTTGTATTGTACGGGCTGAATACTGTAATCATTCGGAATAGGAACCTTTAATTCAGTAGGGTATTAAAAGTTGTTAAAGATGCCTTACATTCCGGTTCATATCGAATCGAGGTTCAAGTAAATATTATGTTTCTAGAAGAACATACTATGCCTCCTAGCATGACTACCAAAAAACGATATGATATGATATTATATAGCGATTTATAGACACAGGTTTTTTTTTAAACATGATAAATATAGACGCCATCTTGAATTTTTATCGAAACAGCGATCATAACATGTGATGTCACCGGCACGACGATTCAACATGGCGGCTATAGCTAGCATATTTTGCAGTTGGTGTCGATAAATAGCTATATAATATCGTGTTTTGGCGGTCATGCTATGAGATGATAAACCTAAACAAATTGAATTTGGATACCTAAGGCCATATCCGACAGAGCTCTGTAAGCGTAACATATTTTAATTACGCTTATTGTGAAGTAAATACCCAATTGAGTTTCACTTCACGTATTGCCCGACTCAGGGGACGAATCCAAACGATTCACTAATATTGCGTAAATGGACAACAGACGATGTATGTAAATAGGGTCATCCGCTTACATGCATGCTGGATAGGTCTGATTTATCATTTTTATTTTGAATATATTATGATCATTCATGATACCTATGCATACATTTAAGTTGCGCCTCATCAAGCGACGTAAAGGTGTCGTGCCATACCAAATGTCGTTATGATAAATCATATTAAATTAAATTAAAATTCATTTATTTCAGGCCTAGCCCATAACATTGTTAGTAACATTTATCTCAACATATCATGTTCGTTTTTTTTTTTTAAATAGCAATAACAACACCGTCATTTAAAAGTGGATGTTCTGGGCAGCCGGTGTAAGATGCACCTTTACCCAGTGCCGCAACATGGAGCTCTCCTCTCTCACAGCCACGGAATATTGCGGAATATTTTTGACCCTTGGTAAAGTCTATATGAGACTTTAAGAAAGCAAATTACATAGTTTTAAGCTAAACAATAATTTAAAAGGAAACTATTAAAGGTGTTACATCGCAGTTATTTCAAACATAGCAATAACTTTAAAAAAAAAGAAAGGATCACAGCAGATGCGATTAATTTGGTATAAAATCCGATAAGAATATACTACACGTATTAGAAATGCGCATAAAGTTAGATTTCCGACAGTGTCAACAGTCTTTCATGTAGTCGTCTAGATGGTTAATTGGTCGAGTTATCTGTTGGCCAACCGGATGGTTAGCCAACGTCCCACATTTTGTCTTCGACACTATAATTCTCTATTGCTCGTTTGGTACACTCCGTACACCCTATCTCTATTGCTCGCACATGCATATATTTTTTGTAAACATGCCATTCTTATTCAACAAGAGGCTGGCTGACAGTGACCAAAATTCTTGCGCTGTCTCTTCTCGGCGCTAGCTAGGCCACAATACTGTCTCAAATCAGTGCTAGGACGAGAATAATCATGACTTGCAAAAGTGCCTTCAAGCACAGTCAATGAAATAAATTGATTTTATTGGTTTGTTGGTGCTTCATTTGCCATATAATATTTAAAAACTTCTTTTCTCTTCCAACACTGTCTCCACAAACGCGGAGTGAGACAAGTTATGTGTATATTTCAAATAATCTGATTGATCTATTACTGCACGTGTTGTCTCCTTTTTTCTCGTTCCCACTTGTTTGTTAACGTATCTCTATTTATTCTCTAATACATTCTCCAAAAATAACTCGTCCTTTATGACGCGGCTTAGCCTTCCCTCCAGACATTCCACTTTGAACAATGAGACCCATCAAGGGAAAAAAAATCCTGACAAAATAAAATGTAATAATAATTCCTTCGTATTTCTCGGAACTGACTGTGGCGCGCAATTTTCTCCAAGCAACTGTACACGTGCCTGGAATCTAAGATGGATGCCGCTATTCTCACAGCACGAGGGTAATAGACAGCTCATCTTGTTCAAGACTACGAAATTACATTATTTAATAATAATAATAGTAATATATTTATTTAATCTTACTAATAATCACGCTTAACGTCTGACTGAAATTAACTAAAATTTCAACCAAATATTAGATATCAATCAAGTTAATCACAATATTTTTTATTCTGTTTTTTGTTTCAGTAAGATAATTACTCATCCCTTTTTGGCTTAATTCAAAAATTTACGTAGATATAGCCGCAAACAGATGCTAGTATTAAATAATAAGAGAAAAAAAGTATCTCCCCAACTACCGTTTACCTTCGAAACGTGATTCGGAATCATTTGTTATTTCGATTTTCAATCTATCTTCCAGCCAACAAAAACTAACAAATAACCTGCTTTGTATAATATGTAGTTTCTTTTCTGCTTAGGCTGTGGTACGGGGTAACTAATTCTTAGTTGCTGGGGATGAATCGATTTTAAGTCGTCTGTAAAAACATGTTTTTCTTATTATTATTATTATTTTTCATAGCGAGGGTTCTTTTTTTATTGGCAATAATAACAAAGTGTTCTGTGTAGTCAGTAAACAACTCCAAAATGTAAAACATCTCGTAAACATCGTTTTGCTACTTTATTAAACGACGACGTTTTACTGCGTGCTTTTTGTATTTGTTCGCCTTAATTTAACATTTTTGAGACAATTCTTCATCTATTTTTAACAGGCAAAAAGTCCGATATATACAAATACCAAAAATGAAAACTTTTTTCAAGTTAAAATATTTCTTTATGCACGTTTTGGTGAAAATATAAAACGCCATGGTACGGACTATATTTCTAAAATTTAACATATTTTTATACCTATGTTATTATTAAATAAATTTTTGAGATACGTTAGTCTAACTTGTTATAAATGCCAAAATTACCAGGATCGAATAAAACAGCAGTATGCCATTAATAAACATTTTCTTCTCTGTATTTTCCTCAGAATTAATTTAATCATCATAATTCATGGTGCCATTCAAAATTACCTCAACATTATGAAATGTCCATCTAAATCAGAACTTTTCCTTCAAGGACATTAAAACTTGGGCTTAGAGCACGAAAATGAAATGCCAAGTTTAGGAAATAAAACAATTGAGTTAACTTTAATCCTCATTACCTCATAGTAATCGATAATGAAGTCAAAGGTAAGTAAATATTATGCTTATATCTGGAATGCATTGAAAGTGTGAACGAAAACTACATTGATACTTTTAATACAGTATTTTCTTCTTTTATTGGTAAAGGCTTTTTGTAAACCAATTGTTTTGTTTTTGTGACAAAATCATAGCATGGATTGGTGATTAGTTGCATCTGTAGTTTGTTTTTTTATTTGAATTAAGAGCAACTATTTTTTTTCGTTATTTCGTTGTGAGCTACCTCTATGCAACTTGGCGCATTTTTTACCCACCTATTTTTATGATCTATATTTCATTTCTTTTCTTCTCTGTCGCCAGTTTGAGGTGAAAAAAAAAACATTTCATAATTGATCAACTTTTTTATTCTGTGACGTTCCACCATCAATCACGAGGCATTATCTATCACTTGGGGGTTTTTACGTAAAACAAAATTACCCCCAGTCGATACATCATAATATCGTCAAAGAGTGCTGGAATATATTGTACGTGTATTCGCGTTTTGCTTTCGGTAATAAAGAAGATAAAAGAAAATAAATAAGACAATTAAAAACCAAAAACAAGCCAGGCTTTTGTGTTATAAGGTAATAGAAACACCTTTAATAATAACTATCGCGATATTGACGACCGTCTGGTATAGTGGTTCGCGATCCGGACTACAAAGCCAGCGGTTGCGGGTTTGAATCCCGCAAGGGGAAAATGTTTGTGTGATAAGCACGAGCATTTGTACCTAAGTCATGGATGTTTGTTGAAATATTTAAGTATGTTTATCCGTTATCTAGTCGCCATAGTACAAGCTTTGCTTAGTTTGGGGCTAGCTAATTGGTGTAATTGTTGGAACAATTTTTTTATTATTTTATTTTGGGAAAGTAAGTAAGAAACAAGGTACAGTCAACAAAAAACAAAAACATTCACTTTTTACGAAAAAAAAAAACACTTTATAATAGTAGATTCTCAAAAATACATGTTTTTCGAGTCGGTTGGACAATATCTTACTATGATAAATTTGTCATTATTTTAAAAAAACGATAACGTATTAAAATTTTAAGTATTTTCGACCGTATGATTAACAAAAACGTAATCTTGAGTGAGAATCTTCTTGAAAATTCAAAACCGATCGAAGTTTAAAGAAAATCTGAAATTTAAGTTCTGAAATAATCTACCAAGCAAGCGAGGTGTTGAACACGAGTTATTTCCACCGCAAGTTACAAATAACCTCCAATAAAGTTTATCGAAAATCATTCCAAACTTAGAAATATCTTCCAGACGGCACTGCGGGAACTCTTTCCAGAATGGAGCTTATTTAGTTGGGCTCTGCCGCGGACTCGAATTGAAAACGGCTGTCGATTTGTTGGACCGTTGTAGGTACTTGCGGTGTGCCAACATGGATGCTTTTTATTGCATATTTTGTGTTTAAATACCATATCTTCAAGAAAAAAATCTTACTATCCGGGTTACCTATTTTAAATCCGAATAGCTTTGGTACGAATTTTAATTCTCCGAAAACGTTTTGTCTTTTTTACATTTTCCATATTTTTATTATACCGAAAACCAATTGACATATTCCTGATATTCCGATTTTCAATTGTTATTTTTTGAATACTATATGTTTTGAACTTTCAATAATTATTTTATTTATTTACCAGTAATTGATACACTATGAATATCATAACACAATATCAAAATTAGACATCTAAATGTACAACATTTTAAGTTAAACACAACATGCATTTAAGTGTAGTTACATTTTTAAATAAAAGTAAGTTACTCAATCAAAAAAAAAAAATTTATAGAAAAATATTTTTAACTAAATATAATAGACTAGCATTATTGTGAATGCAAATAATATAAAAAGTTTGTTATTAAACTAGGAAAAACTAGCCAAAGACTATTTGTTGGACCTCGCGCTTAAACTTGTGTGGACCACTTCCAAATAAGTATATCGATATCTCTTTGATATTTATTATACAGTTTACAGAGTCTCGGGATTGAACTGTTGTTATCAAAACTTAAACTGAAAAGTTTAAAACATAGCAATCTCATCCACAATCTAACCCTGTTTATATCATAATTATAATCACTTTATTTATTTGGTTAATAAAAAATTTAAAACTGAGTTAGTAATACAATCCTAGTTCACTTAGATAGAAAAGCGGTTAGTGGACCCTCGTAAAAGATTATCGATCAGTGCCTAAAGATAGAACAAAAAGGAATATTAATCATAAAGTTCTGACTAAAAACTCTCGAATGATTAATTAATTACTTTCGTCATGATTATGAATGAGTTTTTCAATCATGATTAAATTGGTCATATTTAAATTACTAGTTAAAACTAACTTACGCATTATTGATCAATTGATTAAAGAGTTGATTTGCCCAACACTGCTTTGCACTTACTATGGAGTGAACAAAAATTATCCATCATCATCCCAAAGAAAATATTGCATTAAACAAAGTGCATTCTTCCCTCTCTTTTCCACTAATTCACACTTCCAACCCCCAAGTTGCCCCCGAAGGGGGTGATTACCATAATTACACGTCCCTAGGAACTTTTTAAGAGGTTTAAGGGGTTTTCCAAGAGCTCGCAACGCTCACGGTGCTATAAAGAAACAGACGCATACAACGTTGTAAATTATAAATATACTGTGTGGTAATTATGAACTTTATCATCATCATCATTATCATTTCAGCCAAAGAACGTTTCACTGCTGAACATAGGCCTCCCCCAATGACAATTATGAACTTGAACAATATTATTATCATGTAAACAGGACATGTATCTATTTAAGTCTCCGTTATTTCACCTGCTATTGTGTCATTATTATTGTTGCATGTCTTCCTTTCTATAAATCATAATATTAATACCAAAATGACGTTATTTCACAATGACAGGTTTATTCAGAGACTTTACAACGGAGACTTAACTAAAATCCAGGGCTGAACTATAGACTAGAAAACCTATATAATAGTCATTTATTCTGAAAATAGACCCTCTTCCGGGAACTTATACACGTCCTAAACATATAGCTTTATCTTACCACAGTGTTAGGTACTGGGCCTAGAGAGAAAAATGATAGGCGTTTGGTATGTTTTTGAATGTCGTCTATATTGGTTGGATCCGAGGTGAGAATGAATGCTTACAGAGGCAGCCTTAAGTTTATATACAACAATGAAAATACACCTAGCGATATCTATTAACATTATTATAAACTTATTGTTAATGGAGGCACCATGCTAAACAGTGAAGTTAATCAAGTCATTTAATTAGTTCTTCAACGGTTTATAAGATGGCGCTGTTTAACACACAGCTTCAGGACTACAAATAAATACTACTTATCGGCTAGTGTGAGAAGTAACGTCGCAACAAACTCAGTCACCTTTGTCAGCCTTTTTTACAGGAAATACAGTTACAAGACATGTAGTAAATGCGAGCCAAGCAGGTGAAAACCACGTACTCTTGTCGTTTAAATAATTTAAATACTTTATAATATAATTTTTTCTTAAGGATTTTTTTAAATGTAAATTCCCAGTGATCTTAAGCTGGACCAAACTATAGCGGCCTCCGTTCAGATCTCCAGTAAAAAATTAAGTCACGTTTTAACGTCACCATAAATTTTAACAAACGCTGGCATGGATAACGAGTTTACATTGTCTTCTCAATAACACGGCACGCATTCACGATTAACAAAATTATGAAGACGAATCCGGCTCCTTTAAGACACGAAAACAAAGCGGAAAGCCGTCAAAGGGAAAAACCGGAACCCGACAAAGGTTCTAAGAAAACGTCTCGTCCCTCTTTGTACCCACCCCCTCAGTTAGGGGGTCCATTGTGACGGAGCGTCAGCGAAACAATACTAAAGACGCGATTATACTGATATCAAACGATCTTTGTCGAAAATTAATCATTAGTATCAACTGAATTGATACTAAACTGGTGCCGGGTGGGGACGGCCGTAAAGAATACACTCACACCGCCAGGATGCGTTTCATAAGAGGCGACTAATTCCTGTAGCACGAGACAGGCAGCAGCGTCAAAATCTCATAAAAAACTTCGCTCGCCAACCCGCTTACCAAGCGTGGCGAGTATTGGCAATCCCTTTCTAATGAAAGTCATTGGGGGAGGCCTATGTTCAGCAGTGACGTCCTATGGCTGAAATGATTTTATTTTATTTTATTTATTTATTTAGAAACCATACAGCGTTACAAAGTATAAGAAGATGATGAGCATGTTGTATAAAGTAAGGCCAATTACAAGGTTTCATTTTACATGTTATTAGTAGGTAGGTAGTAGTATTAGTAGTACATCAACGTTTTAAAAACTAAAAATGGCAAAACACAATACAAACGAACACACAATAATACTGCGTCAGAATACCAAACATTTTAGTACACAACCCCATATAATAATGGGCCCCCTATGGTAGGGGCAGGTCTGTGTCAAGAAATGACATTATTTCACAAAGGTCTCAAATAAGTTTAAAGGAAGGGTCTTCCGAAAGTTTCCGCTGACAAGTAACGAAGCCGCCAAGTTTCTAGCCACAGCGTAAATAATAAACAGTAAGTCAATAACTGACTAACTTCTGAGTAAGCAGTTCAAGTGAAGTTAAAGCTTAATGTAGGCGACAAAATAATTCAATTCAGGTCTGATTTGGTTCAGAGATAATTATGAAGTTTGTTTAGTTTTAAACCAGAGTAGTAGTAGCTTAGAGATCGGAATCTCATCTTAAATCCGTGTGTCATGAATTCATCCAATTTTCGGGATATATCCCCGGTGGTACGGGAAAATATCGTGAGTAAACCATTTATTATACAATAACATTAGTCGGCAGCTGCACAATATTTATTTACATTACTAGTAATATACGTATGACACTCAAGATGGTAACGTTGACAGCTGTACTGTGCCTCACAGTAAAAGTATACAACGTTTCGGCGTACCAGAATGTATAGGATATAGTAAATATTAACAGAACTGCTAGGACATAATAAACGCTATTTGCGGTAACAAAATCGATAACCCTCATTAAATGACTGCATGTTGACAAACTTGCAAGACCCTTTCGATGCCTTTTTAAAATGTCCATCCAGTAGTTCTTTATCATAACAAAAAAACATTTAGACAAATAATCTTGCTCGATTACCTTTCAAACCAACTGATGTCTAACATCTAACGTACGCCAGCCGCCACGAGGCTTGGAACAAGGGCAAACAAAAACACGCTCGGTATGTTTGTTAGTTTGTAAGAGAATTTGAGTTGTTAATCAATTAACAGGCCATTACTGCCTTACGAGAGGAATTATAATGAAGCGTCGCTGTGTAAGTTTGGGTTAGCCGTGGTCTTTTTAAGCAGTGTTACTTCAACCTTGTTTTGCTTTTAAGGTTCCGTACCAAAAGAAAAAACGAAAACCTTATAGGATCACTTTGTTTTCCGTCTGTCTGTCTGTCCGTATGTCTGTCAAGACCCCCTATCTCAGGAACGCGTAGAGGTATTGTGTTGAAATTAAAACCATATACTCAGATTTACAGTCCCTTGATGGTGTGAAAAAAAAACGAAGTTAACGTAAATAAAGACACGGCCGTTTATGCCGCAAGAAACGTATGTTTCGACACTCAGGGAAATCAAAATATACAGTGTGTGGCCTAGAACCGGGGATAATATTCAAAACCAAGACTTTCTAGAGTATTAGTATTTTTTCTGAAAAGATTCCAGCCAATCAAAACCAATTCCACCCAATAAGAATTCAAAGTTACGATTCATAATCAGTTTATTATTGCAAAACGATATTATCGCTAACGTTGTCAATGTCGTGTCAAAAAGACGTTCCGGGTGAGTAGCCCTAAATAAGTACGATGCAGATAACTCGATTGATCGAGTTGAGCGGAACTATTGCATTGTTTGCATTACATTGAATTAACAATTAAGTTAGAAAAAATCAAAAAGTTCAGTTTTAATTTCATTTAGTTTGGACCAAAATAATTCAATTACTAATGACTTATAGAGTCTTTGTTTTCAATATTATCCCCAGTTCCAGGCCACATACTGAATAGGGTACTTTGCTTTGACCTACTTGTCCGTTTTTTTCTGTATAGAGTTTGACGTAAAATAAATTAAATACTGGTTAGCAGTCAGAAAATTTTAAAGAGCCTTACATAGTTATTCATATGTTGCCAAATATTTTTATGGGTTGCTTTTATTAAATAACCTAAAATCTTTACTTTTCTCATAAAAAAATCGGACAAATCGGATTGTATATTAACGGTTGTTATGTTAACGTTTATCGAATCGTACGCAGTCGTTGAATTTGTAAACCAATCAATTCACGAGTCGACTCTCAAACATTGCGCACGACGTACACTCGTAACGTAATCACTTGCGTTACGTTATGTTTACAAGGCACGACTAGTTAACGAATGCGATCCGATGTGATAACGATCGAAAAATCGTTTTCAAGAGAAACTTTTTTATCACTTGACCACGTGTCCTATTTACTCGGGTTCTGCCTTATTTGTCCGTTTTCTCTGCGGTTTCATGCAGTATTCTGGAATTACCTTTTTACAATCACATCACATCACAATTACAATTTTTTTACAATCACACCAATTATCTAGCCTCAAACTGAGCAAAGCTTGTACCATGGCGACTAGATAACGGATAAATATACTTAAATACGTTTATAAACATTCATGGCTTAGGTACAAATACTCGTGCTCATCACACAAACATTTGCCCCTTGCGGGATTCGAACCAGCAACCGCCGGTCTTTGTAGTTCGGAACGCGAATCACTATTCCAGATAGTCGTCACCTAATTGAACACATTCGACTGGTAATTATGTTATTATTAGGTATAGTGTAGTTTTCGTCTAGTTTCTTTAATACACAACCACCGGTAGCTCAATGATCGAAGTATCGGATTCTGACCTTACATCTGTGGGTCGTTAGTTCGCTTCCCACAGCATGTACTCTGGATTTTTCAAAATCTATGTACGGATTTATACCCTTGCTTGGCATTGAGGGAAAAAATGTGAGGAAACCTGCACATTCAGTTAACAATGGATGTGTAGCCATAGTTAAAATGGTCAGTAGGTTTACGACGAAAATGTTTTATTCGTTCGTATGTATCAGCCTAATGAATTAAAAGAACCATTTATTGTGTCAATCTTTTGAAAAATATGAACCTTTGTATCTAGCCGGGTAAAATGACAAAGGTTTGAAACACGTAGGTGCTGTTTAATTTATAAGGTTTATACGTCTGAACGAACCAAAGTATTTCGTAGTAGGATTTCTGGTTTTTCTGTCTAAAGGTTATAAAGGTCTGACTGCAATTACTCATGTAATAACCAGACTTGCCACATCTATCCACGTCGTTAAGTGTAGGTACTATGACTTGGAACGGGAATGAAATATGCGCACGATAGAAACATTAAAACTAGATAAAAAAGCATCTAAAAATAATAAAAAATAAAGTAGAAATTGTTGTGCTACATTAAAAATGCTTACACTTCACGTCTTCATAAGAAATAAAAACAAAAATACAACTTCAATATTCAGCAAAGTCACGTAGTGTAAACCGCCCCTCCGACGGAACTCAATTAGATTGCAGACGGAACCCTCGCAAGGCGCTTGCATTATTCACAGATTTTAAGGTACCTCTGCTCCTGACTCCACTCTTGTCGTTCTAAAACAGTCCTTAAGTCCAGGGAGAAGGGTGCTAGGATGTGTTGCGATATTAACGTTTAGGACTTGACAATTCTTAGGAGTTACTCGGTTAATGCATTGTTAGGACGAAATGGCTAGCCCGGTTTAAGGCCTCATAACTTTGTTTCGTTCGTATTATTTGCGCTGGGTTAACTTCTTAAGGGGGGACTTAAGTTTAGAAGTCAAGAAGAGCTATCTGAGCTAGCAATAAGTATCTTGTGTCGCACAGCCATAAGTGTTGTCGTAATAATTATTATTGCTGGCTCGTTCCAGCATTTGCCGCCCCTGTTTTACAACTGCTTTTATAGTAGTTAAACTAACTTAGGTGGGAAATTTACCTTTTTAAGTTTCCGAGAGGTAGACCTCGAAAGCGATGGCATGATGACTCAGACAATTTTCTCAAAGATTGGCAAGCCTTAACCACCGACAGGGATAAATGGATAGGTTTGTGGGAGGTTTAAGCCCAGCTCTAGGACAGAAATGGCTGAGTTTAGAAAAATAGGGTTCCGTACGACAATGGAAATGATGGAACCCTTATAGGACTTCTTAGTTGTCCGTCTATCTGTCTGTCTGTCAAGACCTTTTATCTCGGGCACGCGTGGAGGTACCGAGTTCAAATTAAACTTAAATCTCAGTCCCTTGAAGTTATGAAAAAATCAAACTTCTAAGTTAACTTAAATAATATACCGTTATGGCGAAAAAAAAGGTATCTTTCGACACTCTCAAGGGTATCATTTATACTTTCCGTTGACCAAAAACCATGATGTTTGGCAAGTAATATTGTCTTTTACTGCAATTACAGGTACAAGTACAACATAATATGAAAAATATACATTTGTAATAATTCTGTCAGACTCGCTGTTAAGAATAAGAATAAAATAATTTATTCAGAAACAACATATACATAAAAGAAAAGTTAAAAATACAATTTTATCTTAAAATTAGTGGTTCAGAAATGGTCTCCACTCAGCAATATCTCAAGAAACAAAAAGGTACCTTAACGCTGATCTTCCGTGGACACCAGAAAAACAGAAAGTGGTAGCAGGCCATTTCATAGGGTTCCGTAGCCTAATGGCAAAAAGCGGAACCCTTATGGATTTGTCATGTCTGTCTGTCTGTCTGTCCGTCCGTATGTCACAGCAACTTCTTTCCGAAATATATATTGTTGAAACTTGGTAAGTAGATGTATTCTGTGAACCGCATAAAGATTTTCACACAAAACTAGAAAAAAAAACAATACATTTTGGGGGTTCCTAATACGTAGAACCCAAACTAAATTATTTTTTTTCATAAAAACCCATACGTGTGGGGGTTATCTATGGATAGGTCTTTAAAAATGATATTTCAAAAATAATATTGGGTTATGATAAAAAATTTTAAACTGAATAGTTTGTGCATGAGACACTTCCAAAGTGGTAAAATCTGTAACTTCTAAAATCCGACAATAATAAAACTAAAAATAATGTATGTGTACATCATATATTATTTACCAGGCAAACTTCCACCGAAAATTGGTTTGAAGGAGATCTACTAAGTAGTTTTTTTTTTAATACGTCATAAATCGTAAACCGCAATATACCTTTTTGCAATAAAAATACTATAACTATGACTCGATTGTCGTGATGGGTGAACTTTTACTTATATAGGTACCTATACGTTTGTACGGAACCCTCGGTGCGCGAGTCTAAATCGAACTAGGCCGGTTCTTTTAAACATAGCTATACATCCGTTTTTATCAGAGTGTACAGGTTTACTATGTATGAATTCCCTTACGGTTAAGCAAGTATAAAGTCCAATAATAATTACTACATATAATCGCCGCAGTACAAGTATATTTAGAGGGGTAAGTGCTGGGACTCGAAGTTATGACCCAGCATAATGTGATCTATCGAACAAAACATAATACAGGGTTACATTGCAAGGTAGTGCCAAATTTTAAATATAAGATCTAGAAGTAAATATAAATGTGGGTCTTCGGTTTTTTTTAACTATGCTATAATTTTTTATTTATATTTAACCAACTGTCCCGGCGAACTTCGTACCGCCTCGTTTTTTTTTTTCGTGAATTTTTCGATGTTTTAGTAGTTATTCTGCTATTCGGAACCGAGTCAAATCTAACAAATCATAAATCATACAAATTGGCCCATCCGTTCTTGACTTTTATATGGTGTAACTAACCCGACTTTGTTTTATATAATATAGATATTTTAAAAAAACGTTTTTTACGTAGATCGATTTAGTTACTGATTCTCAGTGGTCCCTGAAAATTTGCCACTACCTTGAAATATAACCCTGTATATTATTATCTATGATTTTAACCGATAAACAAAACGCAAATCTGATCCAATACACAAATACTACTTACCCAATCAAAAGACATCCGCTCAAACAGCTCAGAACGCTCTTCCGCTTACGAAGCGAGCTATAGACGAATCGCGCTTTTGTGCTTTATATTAGTCGAATAAGCCTTTGTAGGTTAATGACCTTGTCGAATCAGTGAGGGGTGCGGTGTCGATAATGACTCTCTTTCTGATTTTATGACACTTAGGGGGTAATTTTACTGATGTTTTTTGAAGTTCGAGTGGTAACTAGGTGAAATTTTATGAATGTTTGTAGATTAAATTGCTTTAGCATTATTTGAAAAAACAAACTGTTCAGTTTATTTCAGTTTCTTTTACACAGAACTCAGTAGGTAGGCACTTAAGAGGGTATCTATCAATGTCAAAAGATCAAGATTAATGTTGAACACGATTAACTTTAATTTATTCATGAAATGATTCTAATGTCTAGACTGCCTCCATGTTGTCTAGTCTGAAGCCTACTAAATTACTGCTAAACTAATTTCCAACTAATAGAGATAATAAAATAGGTAATTTCAATCTATAAGACAAGTTATATGTCATCTCGCCCTACAAATGACACCGTTGTCGTGGCGAGCCAAGTGATATAACCAAGTCCTCGGAGTTATTGCGTGAGGTATATTAAACTTTGATAAATCGTTCTTTTAATATTATAACAGTTTGCTGAAAGATATACTTAATGGTGTTATTCATCTTATTATTCGTAACATCAAATAATATACACATTTATTTTGGTAGGATTTTTGTAATTTTTGTAATTTTGTAACTGTATGTTCCTATACAATGCTATGAGAGAGCGGCCTCTTCTGGCACAAGTGTTTAGCACTTAAAAGAAGATGGTCAACCTCTACTCTTGTAACCAAACTTTTGTTACATAATAAAGATTTTCATTTTCATTTTCATTTTGTTTTTAAAATTTTAGGTAATTGACAAATAAATTTCGCAAAAAAGTTTATTACTTATTTTAAAATAGTAGGTAACTGATGTTTAGTTAGATAACAATAAGAAATAAATCCCAGTCAGCCTTTATAAATGCAATAAAACCGGCCAAATATAAGTTGGGCTCGCGCCCTAAAGATTCGAGTTGAGAATCAATGTAGACAATTTTTTTTAAAATATATCGATATCGATAAAGTTCATTTCCCCGCATTTTGTAACAACCCTTCCTTCGGCTACATTTAGAGCTGATAGGTGTCTGCCGTTACCACAAATGAACAGAAAAACCCGGTTACTACTCAACCGAGAGTGGGGTAAGGGGGTATGGCCTTAATAGGAGGTATAAACTATTAGCCGGCGACGATAAAGATGGTGCTAATAACTAATGGTATCCGGGTTCAGTCTTTATTGCAGTAAGGTTTTTGATAATGACTGTGGAACCACAAGAGGCTTAAATGATTGACGCCTGTAGCCGTTAGTAGCCGGATTAATGAAATCGACCAGTTAAAAGGGCTACTAACAAAATGCTTTATTTTCTTGTTCACAGACGAGGTACCTACTTGACAATTATTAGAACTAGCACCTTCTGAGGAATGAAAGTTGACTGCTTAAATCAGTACCTAAAATATAATGGTAACTATACTTATTCAAATTACAAATAATCACCACCCAACGTAGTTGCACGCCAATGGCCACAGATTAGACAGAGTACGTCTAACCAATGGCCCCTGATCAGAATAGTTCGGTATTCGGTATTTGGTAACTATATTTAACTAAATACAATAATTAAGTGTATTTTTAACTTATTAAATAAAATACTAAAGTAGAAAACCTGAGAAATGACAAAATATTTTTATTTAGTTGCTGGTGGTAACACAATGATGCGGATAGGTAAATAATAAAATAGGTTTACAAAACTATGAAAACGTTAAATTAGTGGATTTAAAAACAAACCTGCATGCGCTGTTAAACATTCTTAATGCAAAAGAGGCCAACAATAGTGATTGAGTTTCTTGCAATGTATCGTTCAGCTGTAGCCCACATTTGTCAAGCAGCAGCGTCACGTCTTAAACATTTTTGACATGTAAGTTCCTCGTACGGGCCGCGTTGACATCTGACCGAAGGCACAGTTTATAGTTTTCTAGTTTTCTACTAGCTGTTGCCCGCGACTTTGTTCACGTGGTCTTTAGTTTATTCATAAAGGATTTTCTGCGCAATTTTCTTAATTTTTACTTTAAAAAGAACCTTTTTCTGACAATAATTAACACAACAAAAAAAGAATTAGAAAAATTGTTCCACCCGTTCACACGTGATGCGATGCCCAAGGGAAATAGAGATTCATTTATATATATATAGATATATACTGTGCCAAAGAGCAATATATAAATCAACTCATACGAAATGTCCATGTGTGAGTGCGTTTGACAAGAGTCGCAATTTTCCGAAGAGGTACGTACTCCTTGTAAACACTGTGGTTTGATATTATAAAACATGGCGCTGTTAGAAAGACACCTTTTCATATAATATGAGTTCAGTAGCGCAAAGAAGATATATTTCTGTATGCAACTCACTAGAGTCCCCATATGAGCTCTGTTGGAGCAAATTCGCGGCCTTAGAACTAACAACTGCTATCACCACTTTTCCATTTACTGTTGCAAACCTAACAGAACAATTATTCAAATTTACAGAAACTAGCTGACAGCCGTGAAATAAGTGGAACACCTCAACTTTGTTAATTGGCATCTGTAACTGGCTGACTCGGCCGACGGTTTGCCATAGACCAACTAATTGATTAGTAGAAGTAGACATTAATTTTATAGTTTCGGTGTAAAGTGGAAAAGCCAAGATACGAACGAAGTGCCATCTTTTGGTGGTAGGTAACAACTAGTAGGTGCCGTGTGGGGATGGCCGTAAAGAATACACTTCCCCAACGCCAACAGGCGTGTTGTAAAAGGCGACTAATTTCTGTAGCACGAGACGGGCAGCAGCAAATCCTATAAACAACTGCGCTCATCAACCCGCCTGCCAAGCGTGGTGGTATTGGCAATCCCCCCCCAATGATAAAAGTTATTGGAGGAGGCCTATGTTCAGCAGTGAACGACCGATGGCTGTTATGATGACGATGACAACAACTATTATATGTGGTTCCAAACACAGGGACTAAATAGATTCTTAATGTCCGTTTCCAATGTCAAATATTTATAAAAGACTTCGAAATTTTTTGTATGGAGCCAGAGAACAGAGACAATACACAGAACCGAGAAAATAATTAAAAACAACAAATACTCTTTGACAAAACGATATACGTTGTTCATAATTTCAGTTTAAATATGTAATATTTTTTTTAACTAATTCAAACTGAAATTCTGAACAAAGTATATCCTTTCCGACATTTTGTCAAAGAGTATTTGTTGTTTGTAATTATTTATCCTTTCTATTGACTATGTTTCATAGGTGTGCACCAAAAAAATCGTTATTTTAGATACTTGCAACTTTAGATTGCAATGAAGTTCCATGATTTTTAATGTGCCAAAAGTAAAAAAAAAATATCAACCTACAATTGCTGTAAGGTCGCTTTCCGAGATTCGAAATGTGGTAGTAATTATAAGACCTTGTCAAATCTTGTAAAGGTGATAGTGAGCGTTACAAATATGTATAAAAACAAACTTTAAAAAATCTAGATAAAAAAATCTTTCAAGACCTAAAAGATCTTAACTTTGGAGTAATAATAAGTACTTAGAAGATTTTATCCCGCAAAAGTAAGACACAACTTCCAAGATTATAAATATATCAGCGTCCAACTTCAACTAAGTTCAAAGAAAAACTGACATTGTAACTCTGATCACGACTTCAATTATTCAGACTCTATCGTCTATCGATTAACTTAAATTAGACAATTTAAAAAACGTCTGCTAAGTAGTAGAGCAAGCAGAATGAGCTCAGCTAAGGGTCCTTCTCTGCTGTATAACATTCGCTCATCACGCTTGTTTAATGAAACTTTTTGGCGGGCTTCCAACGAATTCATCTCAACTTGGCCTCACTGCTGCCGTAATAAATTTTGATAAATTATTCAAATCTACAAAACGAGCTGTTCTTGTTAAGTTCATAATTAACGAATCATTTTTATTTGGTTATAAAATTTACGGCAAGCTGTTTGGTAGAGTATATATTTTTATGTGTTTTAAACACTAGGTAAATAACCTAGTGTTAAAAACACACCATGAACCATGACGATAAATCAAAGACTATCTTTATAAGGTTATGTATTTAGCATCTGTCATATGCAATGCAATAAATAAATAAATAAATAAAAGGTTTTCATAGAATAAAAATACATAAAACTTTACCAAACATTTTACAAATTTATATAAAAAGTTATTTAATCTATAACACTTTTCCTACGTGCTTCCAAATGTTGTGTGATAGCTGTTTGCCTTTAGACTGAACAACATCTGACAGTTCATCATTTCAGCCATAGGACGTTCACTGCTGAACATAGGCCTCCCCCAGTGACTTCCAGATTGGCCGGTTGGAAGCGGCCCGCATCCAGCGGCTTCCTGCAACCTTTACCAGGTCGTCTGTTCACCTTGTAGGTGGTCGTCCTACGCTGCGCTTGCAGGTACGTAGCCTCCATTCCAGAAACTTTCTGCCCCATCGGCCGTCAGTTCTACGTGCTATGTGCCTCTCCCACTGCCACTTCAGCTTGCTAATCCGTTGGGCTATGTCAGCAACTTTTGTTCTTCTGGCAGTTAGTGTTGAATAAATTTTAGTAAGTAGGTAAAAATGGAATACTCCAATTGCGCAGAATATCAGTATCGTGGTATGCCTTATGCTGTCATGGGTAATAGACTGGTGAGTGAGAATCTTTTTGGGACAAATATTTTATTTTAATTTTCTGTTATGTGTAAAATTTATTTATCTTTGTGATTTTTTCAAACATCTTTATAATTAATCCGAGATTAAAGCTCCGGTTTTAAAATCAACTTTTTGTATTACATACTTAATTGATTAAAAATTGAAAAACTTACCAAACGTTATATTTAGAATTTACTTGCATTCGAAGACAGAAAAGTTTGCTTTGTGAGATCCAAAATTATGGATAAATTCATAGGCTCTTTTTTCTTACTATGCCAGTAAAACGGAACAATGTTAAGTTAGAATTAGGTACAATAAGTTGAACTGTCTGGATACAACATCTAGTCTATGATGCGGTAGATAAATCGCGACGGATCGTTTATCAGACGAGCAGATTACTCGCTCCAGCCGCTTCATTGATTGGGCCCGTTGAGTTATTACCACACGTTACGTGGTTAAGGTAACTGCTGCATTGTTTGTATATATGTAATAACAATAATAATTTTAAAAAGGTAAAGTCTGTAAGTTTGATTGGATGTTGTTGGTAGTCTCCGAAATGACTCGTTCGATTTAAATAACTCTTCGACCAATAGTTATAATAATTATAATGACGAACATAGGCTTTTTATTAGTGTTGCCAAAAATTAAAAGTATGACTATCGATAGTTTTAATCGGAAATCAAATATCAATAGTACTTTTTTTTTAACTTTGCAAACTTCAATAGTTTGCGAATTTTCCAGCAAAAGCAATTGAAACATTACAGAAACAGAAAATTTAAAGCCTATGACAAAGAAAATTTATAACGACAACGGCTCTACCTTTGCAAGAAAATAATGATACTGAAGATACCAGATCATTTTATTTCAAAAACCCTGTTTTATGAAAAAGGTATTTTGTACTAAGTACATCAAAAGGACTGATGTTTATTGTTTTATTCCGTTTTAACGGTACTAAAACAGAAAATACCGTTGTATTTCTGCTATAAACAACATCTCATCTTACTCGAAGCTAACGATAAGGCACCTCCCAGGGAAATAATTAATTAAGATCTTGTTTATTTCATTGGAGTTCTATTTGCTCGGGGAAAGCCAAAGGCTTGGAAACATCGAGATAGGCTTAATCCAGTGACAATTCGAAGGGATCTTAACGTAAATCTTCTGGAAATGTAGGTTGCCGTCATATTGAATGTTGTGTGCTTTGTTAACAATAAATGAACTAGTAAAATATTACAAAAATATGCCACACCTACTAACATTGCGCGGATATTATTTTTCCTAGGAATGCCTATAATGTTTTCAACAATATGTCAGTAGGTAAGCCGCTGTATACTAATTGGTAAAACCCAAGTATACACATTGTAATAGTCCATATCTTTTTCATTGACTGTGTCATAGTTTTTCATTTCCATTTATCACATTATACAAATTCTGAATCATAAATAAAAATAGTCTCAAAATGGAGAAAAGTTTAAAATGAGACGTAGCAATGCATAACTTCAAAGTTAATTTAGTTAACTAAATACCACTTACTAAAAAATAAATACTAAATAGAACTGACAGTCGATGGGGTAGAAAGGTTTTAGAATGGAGACCAGGTACCGGCAAGCGCAGCGTCAACCCACAAGGTGGATAGATGACCTGGTAAAGGTTGCAGGAAGAAGCTGAATGCAAGTCGCTTCCAACCGGCCAATCTGGAAGTCAATGGGGGGGAGCACATATGTTCAGCAGTGGACTGCCTATGACTGAAATGATAATGATGAAACAATAAATAAACCGTGCTTAGAGTTTATTGTTGAAAATTTTATAGATCCTATAAAAAATATAACTTATGTAAGTCATAACTGAACCAAAGTCGGACTTTAAGCTGACAATTGCTACGTTTGCTCCCTCACCAAGGATCAAACATTCAAGGCAGAGATTGCGAGCCCTAGAGGTTTCATAAGAGCGAACATATTCAAACATTGTGTCTATTGGCTTCTGGGATGTTTGCTAGGATCCTAGTATAACAACTTTACGTAAGCTAACTTCTAAGAAACAGTAATATGGTAAGCAATTCCGAGAAATGGTTTTCAATTATGCAAAATTAATTTACTTAGTAAATTAAATACAATTTCTTTGCCACAAACCACTTGCCGTGTCCCCACACAGGGCCGTAAAGAATACAATTCCCCACCGCTAACAGGAGACGTGTCGTAAGAGGCGACTAATTCCTGTAGTACGAGATGGGCAGCAGCGTCTGCGTGCGAAATATTATAAAAAACTGCGCTCGCCAACCTTTGTTCGGCGGTGGACGCGTACTATGGCTGAAATGATGATGATGATGACAAACCACTTAAGGCGCCGGGTAAGGAGAATGCACGTAAAAGAGGTGTTTTTGTACAAGTTTTCTGGCCAAAATACTGGATATAGGATGTGGAATTTAATATATCATGTAACTTATATGTTGAAGTTTTTCCTGATGTATCTAATTACTAGTTATAATTTCTTATGAACACTAAAACATATTTCAAAGTACCGCGAATATCCCGAGCTTGTACACATTTATATTTTAGATGACGTTTTTGTTTAGCTTCAAAGTTGGTTTAGTTATTTATAACATTCGTGCTTTTAGGGTGAAGTTTTTGTTTTTCGAATAGTCAACTAATTAAGAATTATAAGGTTTTTAAATGGAGTTTACTCTTAGCGCCTACTTTTCCATGAGCGGATATTTTGCTCGCAATGATAATCTATTTGCACTGGAGCGCAATGGATGGATGTTTTGTCTGCGAGAAGCATTAGTATTATCTTAGGCACGTAATAGAAGTCGTATTAGTCGACGCTTAATGTTCAAGGTCACTTGCCTTACCCGTCGCCTTAATAGACAAAAATAAAAGTAAAAGGACGTTATTTTCACGCATTTGTTTTAAGTTCTACTTAAAGCTACTTTAAAGCACGCAGTTCCTTTAAACGACAGTTGCTGCGGTAAACGCGATTGCTGCAGCGTTCACACTCTCTATCTATACTACTTTATTAATGGTTGTACCGAACATTAGGTCTTTAAATGTTTTTTTTATGTACCTATTTATATCAGCCGTGTAATATTATTGAACGCTATGAATAACTACGTTAAATTAAATTTAGTTCTTGCGTTTGTTTGTTATCTGTCCTGTATTTTTTGGAAATTCTTCAAAACAAGTGTAAGGATTTTGATACGATTTTCACCAACACACAAGCTGATTCAAAACAAATTTTGAATATCTGAGTTTTGTGTATACATAATTTACAAAATATTTCATGAAAACTTGCTGTAGTTTGATGCTGAAAAAAATCCTGTCCCACCCGTGGGAAGCCAGGGCGCGTCGCAAGTATCAATACTAATATCCTACTAATATTATAAATGCAAAAGTTTGTGAGTATGGAACGATGTTTGTTACTCTTTCACGCAAAAACTACTGAATAGATTTTAATGAAACTTAGCATACAGATAGACCATGGCCTGGCCGGCAGGAAGATAGTGTTATAATAATATAGTGCGTGTTATTTTAAGATAAGTTTGCCATAGCGCGAATTGGCTTCTAAGAACTGTGCGCTTTAATGCATCTTTTATTAATTCGGAAAGAAAATATAAAAGAAATACAGGTGTGTTATTTAAAAAGGATAGCAGTGTAAAAGTTTTAACTTAAAATACCATGGTGGAATAAATAGCCTCCTATCATAACCCCTAGAGATATGCGAACGGCGCTGTTATGGGTTTCGTCACGCGAGCGAAGAATTCGAAGAAAGGCTTAGAACCATTTGTATTCGTTCAATTAGATTTGTAGATATAAATCACTCGAAGGCGTTTGATAAGGCTGTTAATTTAGCGGACTAAATTGCTAGAAAGATTACGTGGGAAGTTCTTAAAGACTATTACCATAGGAGATTTAGTTCATGATAATTTCATTAAAAAATAAAAAGTCTAAAATATATCTAGTAAAGGAAATAAGCAAGTAAAATAAATATAAAATAGATCTAACAACGTATAGTAAAGACAAAAAAAAAAAATTTTTAAAAGTCATGAAACAAAAGTTGTTCACTATGATGAATATATAGTTACAAGGTTATCCATAAGTTACGGGACACCCTGTATATACCTCTGTTAGGTGTTTATTATGTAGGTCAACCTACCCAAAAAGTTAAAGGTCATTGATCGATTTTCAACTTAAAGTCCGACACGTAGAGATCAATATCAATTGAGCAAAATTTACGTTTTGTGGTAGGTTGACGAGCTTTTGTCTGTAAACACAGCAGATTATTTATGTCTTTGTTTGGATCTATTTATTTAAGCCTCGCGTTTATTTTAACTTAGTAATAAATTGAAACATTTTGTTTGTGAGTGTATTCCGATGTTTACTCGACCTATCATTATATTACAGGCTTTTAATGCCAAATGCTATAAATTAAATTCTTATTTCTTCACAAATAATGAACGTTATAGTAACCTGTTGAGGTCACTAACTATTGTTAGTTAAGTATAACAAAAACAAACAAACTTCAAAAGCCAATATTATTAACAAATATTTGTGCAAATTATCTTTAATTTCACAACAATAAGCTTATAAACCAATATATTACAGTCTTAATGTATTTTGATTTATAATATGGGACCTAAAATACCACCCTGCGCACTCTACGTACAAAGTAATACACTCTTAAGTAAACAGATTTCATTTAAATTAAGGCAATATTTGCGGGGTTGGGAAATAACCTGCTGTCACTTTATTAAAACCTCTGTTTATGGCTAATTTGGCTTAATAACACCATTACGTGGGGGTTAAATTCTACCTTCTCAAAGGACATTATGGTATCGTTATTTAGAATGACGGTGTATAGAAGCAAAATTAAATACGTTTGAATTAAAAGTCCATTGACTTGCCGTAGCGTTATAATTAATTTCAGGATCCTTTTAAACATAATATTAAACAATAATACTGTCGTAACGCAAAAGGACAAAATTTAATATATTTTGAAACTCAAGAAATTTAAGCGCTTTCTTTTTCTGAACCCGAATATTTGTAACGCCATGGCAGGTTAATAATAACAATTCTATGACTTTACAGTATCAGTAGTTATATTTCTATTTACATGATTTGATATCATTTATAATCTAAATTGGTTAAATGATAACAATTTATTTTGCTCTGATTACCTCGAATACTATTCATAACTGCAATAACTGTGTTTAATTAATTGCTTCATCATGAATCTCGGTAAGTATTTAGTTAGACTTTCGAGTTGCTACCTTTTAACTTAATTAAGTTGCCAGAAGCCGCATTCTGATTAAAATTTTAACGTTTACAAATATTTAACACAAACGTGGAAACTTTGAAACCTACTTCGGTTTCCAGTGTAATAAAGAAGAGCTAATATGAGAAGTACCCCGCGACTGAGCGTAAACTATTGCACCGTTCTTAATTGCTGGCTGTACTCTATACTCATTCTGTTTTGAACTGTAATACTTACAACGTAAGGTTGAAGATCCAATGACAAAGAAATAATGTTAGATTTTGTTGTATTGTATGTTTTTTGCAGTAGGCGTTAGTGTTGCTTTGTTTAGGTGCTGAAATGGTTTTAAGTTTTTCTTTAACGAAAGCTGTTTTATCTTTCAGTTGGGTTATGAATGTAGCGACATAATATCATGTCAGGTATACAGACTCCTAATATAAAAATAGCCCTGAACAATTATGTTATTCAAGTAGCTTTTAATATTTACAAAATAATTACAAAGAACAGTCAATTGATAAAAAAATCCTGACTAACATGCGCTTGCGGTATTAGTTCCGAAAGGCGAGTGAGGTTGTGGAGGACCAAGGTACTTGAGACGTTGGAGAAAAGAGAAGGCACTCCGAGTATCTTGCCAGGTGAGCTCTGTAGTATCGGTGTCAGGCAAGCTTCCACAGTATTTGTAGATCAGGGATCCTGGATGAGTCCGTTAGCGGAGCCCCACGATGTCAGCACATAGCGTCGGCGAGTCCTGGGTGCCAGGAAGGCTCCTAGAAAGTGCTGCGTCGCTTCAGAGCGTCGTTACCCTAACATTTCACTTCAACTATCAGAAAAATTCTCAGTCTAGTTATCGCTTAAGAAGCTCGATCCATAGTTTGTAGATACTATGTTGTAGTACTCACATAAATAACTCGACTTAAACTGCCACTGCTGGGGCGGCGGTTTTCTTTTCTTTTCCATTCCATTCTTTTAAAATTCCTTTTACGATTTCAGTAATTCGAAACGTGTGATCGTCTGACCTACAAAGTAGTCTGCCAGGACGTATACAACCTTTTTGTCGGGATAAGATCCGAGAGTCCGTCGAGAACTAAAAGTTATAATTTAGAATACAGTTATTCAGTAGACAAATGTAAATAGATAGAAAAATTCAGATTTAGACTAGCCAAAACGTGAAAAAAAAAACAATTATAGTAGCTTCGACCTCCATTAAATAGGCTAATTAGAAAAACTATGAAATAAAAGAATAAGTAGACTGTCATCATAATTATTGATAGATACACAAATCTATTTAAATAAAAATAAATCTCTATTTCCCTCGGTCATCGCATCACGGGTGAACGGATGGAACAATTTCGCTGATAATTGTGATAAAAGCCAGACGCCATCTTGCTGGAACCACATGTCGTTCACGTCCATATTGTTCAATTCAAGCCAAAAGAAATTGTTTATCATTGATCTGTAGCGCTCGTCGTTGACGGTGATGGCCTCGCCAACGTCGTTTTCGAAGAAGTACGGACCAATGACGCCGCCAGACCAAAATCCGCAACAAACAGTAACTTTTTGTGGATGCATTGCCACCTGGTGAACCTCATGTGGGTTGTGGTCATCCCATATACGGCAATTTTGCTTATTAACAAAACCAATCCTCCAAAAATGTGCCTCGTCGCTAAAGGTTATTTTTCCGCCAAAATCGGGGTCCTCTTCCAAGCGTTCCGAAGCCCATTCAGCGAACACACGGCGTTGTCTATAGTCATTAACTTTGATCTCTTGGGTTAGTTGGATCTTGTACGGATGCAGGCCCAAGTCCCGAGGCAAAATTCTCCAAGTTGAAATCTGCGAAAGGCCGAGTTCTTGTGCGCGGCGAGAAATCGACTGCCTCGGAGTCTCCTGAACACTCTCACGTACAGCGGCGATGTTCTCGGCCGATCTGGCGTTCCTTTGGCGTAAAGGTGTTGGTTGGTTGTTTACCGAACCGGTCGTCTCAAATTTGGTCACCAATCGTTGGAGAGTAGACTTTGAAGGGCCACCGCGTCTGCCGTAAAATGGGCGCAATGCGTGCAACGTTTGCACTAACGAACACTCATTTTGATAATAAAGATTTATCATTTGCACATGCTGCTCAACCGTGTAACTTGCCATGGTGATTTGGCATCAGTGACTGAATAAGAAAAAACAGATTTGACAGATGCCGCCAAAACAAAATGGCCGCCACAGATTATTATCTCTATTAATATCACATGTACTGTACCCTACTTACTAGCAAATAAATATTTGAATTTGAATTTATTAACATCGATCCGCTCTATTTGAAAGACCTTTAGTTTTCTAATTTTCAGCCGAAAATTGTAAGAAGTGTGTGTGTGTGCGCCAACAAGACCTAGTGAAACGGATCCTGATAATTAAAACAAATAAACAATAAGTTTCAAAGTGATATAAAAGAAGTACAACAAAAATAAAACCGGCCAAGTGCGAGCAGGACTCGCGCACCGAGGGTTCCATACAAACCTATACCAGACCACCCATCACGCATCACGACAATCGAGTAATAGTTATGGTATTTTTATTGCAAAATGAAATCCATAATATTACCCCACAGGTATAGGAATGATAAAAAAAATGTTTGAGTTTCAGTTCTAAGTATGGGGAACCCCAAATTTTATTGTTTTTTTTTCTATTTTTGTGCAAAAATTTTAATGCGGTTTACAGAATACATCTACTTACCAAGTTTCAACAGTATAGTTCTTATAGTTTCGGAAAAAAGTGGCTGTGACATATGGACGGACAAACAGACATGACGAATCTATAAGGGTGCCGTTTTTTGCCATTTGGCTACGGAACCCTAAAAACCTAGTACGTAGTTAGTAGCTGCAGCAGGCAGATACTACAATAATGTTTTACGTTAGTGCAGATAATTTCTTTATTTTAAACGGTTTCATACCTATAAATGCAATTTATACGAGAATTTGCGATCCATTCTAGTAATATAACACTTAAGTACACCAACTTCGAATAGTATATCTATTTAACCTTTGCACTCCACCGCGTCACTTTCGAACCGGCGCCATTTTGGTTTGTCTGGACAGAAATAACTGACGGCCTTTACTGGAAGTAATTACGTATTGTTTTGGCGATTGCCATCTTTTGCAACCCTATAATAATTGCAAAACTCTGATAGAGACTTAGCTGATAAATGCATTACCGTAATAATTTTGTTTATTTTGAATGAGGCTACTTCATTTGTTATTTTTTTGTATTCGTTGTCTGCATAAAGGATTGAGGCAGAATGACCTAGATGAGAACAGTGAAAAGGGTCAGCTGTCATCTCAGCGTTAAAAAATGAAACTTTTTAGGGTTCCGTGCATCAAATAAAAAAAAGAAATCCATAGTAGCAAATTTGCTGTGACTATCCTTCATATGTCAGCTAACAGCCAATTAGCTTCGAATCGGCTTATGTTGATTAATTTGGTACACATACACTTAACTTTGAATAAATTTTGACTATGGGACCCACTTATGGAAGGCAAATTATAAAGTATAAATAAATAATTTTTGAAAACTAATTCTAAAAAAATATGAAAAAAATAACTATGGCGCGTGACATATCACATAGGACTTATTTTGAGTGTCTCTAATATATATTTTTATAAGTAATTTTAAAATTAATACTTCAAATAATTTAATAAAATTGATGAAAAGTGATTTCTGCTGCCTGATCTCTGAAACGAGCTTAAAATAAAATAAAATACTGAAAAAGTCCTTTACCAGTAGATACAGGAAAACATATAAATACAAGTGAGAGGCGGTCAAGCAATGAAATGTTACAATATTTTATCGAAATTAACACTTTCATTATTTTTGATTTCATACCTATTTTTATGCACGTGCTGTTTTATGACAAGTGGCAACTTCAAAGGTTTTTACCATCTATATCAATTGACCGAGGCGATTATGTGCGTAAGATTTAAGGCACTATTTGTCATGCTAGCATGTAAGTAATTGTTCCAAACTCTAACACAGTACGATTTAGTTTTATTTTTGTTGATTAAAGATATGGGAAATTTAAAAGAACGCGTTTTATATGAAACAACAATATATTGGTCTTGCTGGAGTTTTATTTGTTGTTCCCTGATCATCATTCTCTTCTGACAATCTCAAAACAAATATACGTTATTTTAAGGCAGGAACGCACCTATTGCCTCCACATTCACTTCCCATTTAATTTTTTTCGAGATTAAAACTGTATTTCAATCGCCATGACACGTAACCGACCGCCGGCAGGTGGGTAATGGTTTAAATGGCTCCATTATTCGCGTGCGCGTGTGTAGGTAGATTTATTACGGGTTTGATTCCCGTCTGACGCGGGTCGCCGAGTCAATGTCGCAAGGGGATGTTATTCGTTTTTAAATGGTGAATGAAGTTGATTTTGCAATGGTTTTGGATGATATATTGAATTTTGTATCACATATTTTTGTGTTCAACAGATATTACTCGTACTCATTAATACTTATTTATTCAGTATGAGCATATATGCCTCTTCCCGGCACTTTTACACGTCCCAAAATATAGCTTAGCCCTACCACCGCCAACGGTACCAATCCTTATGTAGAGCCAGGTCTGCTGTTAATTGTTAAGCGATAATATGTTATTTTACCACAATATTTTATTGGATCACTTGATCCAGTAGCTACACTGTCGATTAGTTGGGAAATAAGATGTAATGGTTTCTATTAGAGAAAATTTATCGCTCGAAGGTATAAAGGTGGATACGAGTACTGACCGGCGGTATGTACCTAACATTCGCAGCGAGCACGTTTTTTTACATCAAGTGTTAAAATCCATGTTAATCTAGCTCGTTGCTCGCTTTTCACTCCGTATTTTTGCTTTGGAACGTTTTCAATGTTGATTCTGAACTGGATATTCAGATATGAACTTTTTTAACTTCTCACAGTTTTGTAAGAAGTTAAAAAAGTTAATTGGGTGTGTATTCACCCAAGCACAATGCACCCACAAACACATCACACACACACATACACACCAAAATGTGCTAAACTATAAATTGTCAGTGAATATTATCTATAACACTTATTATACAAAATAAAAACTTTTCGTATTTTAATCATAATAAAGGAAAAGTACTAATACTTATTATGTTATGGAAGAGTGTTTTTTTTTACATAGGTGCAATAGCACTTAAAAGAATGTGTTAATCTATGTTCTAGTTTAAGATAAATTGTTAAAGAAATAAAAAAATATCAATTAAGTATTAATATTTGTTACGCCCCGTAAAGCTGGTGATATTTCTTCGGGCAATACATTTTCTCTATTTACAAATATCAAATATATTTGTGAGTTATGTTCAAAATCGCAATCACACTTCTCAAAACACATTATTCGCGCTTACAAGTTCCAATCTAGACAAATTCACTCAAGTCTAGGATATTCCCGCCCGCGAGCTGTTTAAGCAAGAGAAACAAAATTATTTAAAGTCCGGGAAATCTCGAACAGAGCTTCGGGCGGAGAAAGCCGGCGGATCGAATTAAGTTATACCTTTCGAATGCTTTTAGGTTTTACACAAATGTTTAACGTTTTTACACACTTTTTAAAATACATATAAAATGCCACTAGACTAAAATGTGTTCGCATTTTTAATCATTATTATTTAAAACTTACCAATGTTTACATTTTGAAGAGATTAGAATCTGGATGACTTACCTGAAAACAAAAAGGATACAATTAAAAAAACGAACGTATGATTTATTATTCTAAACTTTGTTTTATTGTTGTAATTGCTCAAAAAAGAAATAATGCCTTATTCTTTAATAGCCAATGAATGTTATTGTTTTTTTTAAATCACAACGAAGAAACGAGTAAACGAAACTACATGCATTTTTTAAAACGAAAAGCAAAACACGTTCGACGGACGTAAAAAAGATTGGTAATTTGTACTATTCATTGTGGTTATCGAAACAAACAATCTTACTCCGCATTCTGTAAATAGACAGACAGACAGTAGAAAACATTTTTAGAAGAATACCTATTTATATTGAATGATGATGCAAATACGGATACTGTAGTCATAAACGACTGTGATAAGAAACGCTATCTTAAAAGACTTTAAACTGCCAATCATCATCATTATCATCATCATTTCAGCCATAGGACGCGTCCA
Source organism: Anania hortulata (assembly GCA_963576865.1). Lineage (NCBI taxonomy): Eukaryota > Metazoa > Arthropoda > Insecta > Lepidoptera > Crambidae > Anania > Anania hortulata. Next base: position 454,488 of record OY756408.1, on the reverse strand, counting down.
CTGTTAAACAATATCTGATAATATCTGAACTTATTTAATAACACACATTTTCCATTTAAAAAAAAGTACAAATGGCAGACTTAATGCCAAGAACCTTTCTCCAAAATTCAAATCAAAAAGTCATAAAACTTAAATACGGAAATATTGTACAGTAGTATCTTTCAAGTGCATTTCAATTATAAATTAAACTCTTATCTAAATCTATGCCATTTGTACAATGGAAGTTCAGCTTATATTGGACAAGTGCAGTTAACATTGATGATGTACCCGTAATTGCAATACACAAAACTATACATTTTCTCGATCAGGTAGCCGAAAAAAATAAGAGATAGAAAATATCCGATTGCAATAACAAATATACTCTGAAATGGCAATTTCTTAGAGGGAATATTTCCCTATCTTTTATCAGCTAAGCATTTCTGTTATTTCTCCCTGTATTTTCGGCCATAAATCCGCTGGTGACGTCACGCCTCCCACAGAAGCCAAAATATAATAAATACTAGACTTGTGAGGGATACGATGCTTCGGATACGGATATTCAGTATCTTTCAAGAAATACCTGCATGTACAACGTGTTCCGTTTTATTTCCCATAAATTAAAGATGTAAGTTAGACTGACTCAAAGAACATGTTAAAAGATTTTTTGGAATAAATCACTTTTTTTCTTTTTATTTGATTTCTTAAAACTATTTCTATGCATTGATGTCATATGACAATTGGCAACTTCTAAGGCTTTTACCGTTTATATTGACCGAGGTGACTATTTGCGTAATACTTAAGGCGCTATCTGTCATGCTAGCAGAAACTCCATACTTGTACAATTTGTACTCTAACACTGAGCGACTGAGTTTTTTTTTCTTTTGACAAATATTTTTGTACGTTACAGCATCGTTAGTTAGAATTATGGGAAATCAAAAAGATTACGTTGTATATTAAAATAATTAATCATGTTCCTAATAAATTTGAGTAACGAATAAAACATTGATTTAAGGGTCTAGTATTAAATATGTAAATTATAAATTTGCCGCCACGCAAAACACCAGACCTCGCCTGACATCAAAGTATTAAAAACTTAACTTTTTTGCTTAATAATGGCGTTAAGATTTTGTAACCACAAGTGTAAATAGCAAAGTTAAGATATTAATAAATAACTAGGCTAATGGAACCTGGGGGAAGCAAAAGCCAGGTTAGAATAAAAGTAGAATTTAGTTTAAAATATTTTAAAGGCAGTAGCCATCATCATCATCATTTCAGCCATAGGACTTCCACTGCTGAAAATAGGCCTCGCCCATTGACTTCCAGATTAATTGATTTATACGATAGATGTTACAGAGATAATTGCGAAGTCACTAATTTATTTTAAAACAAAACAGTTCTTGTAAGAAATTATATGAAAAGTAAGAAAAATTAATTTAGGGCTGATTTTTCAATAGCCGATAACTTATATGACGATTGAGTTTAACAAGTTGACAGTTTTCGTATAAAAAAAAATATTTAAAATTTAAAAAACCCCCGACACAGATGGGTTGCATTAGCTCAAGGCATCGATCATCATTTATCCAACACCGACTCATTGAAACCATTCTTATGAGTCTAAATACGATATATCTGCTGTGAGTTACTGAGGACTTGGGAATCCAGCAGTCTCTTTGATGTGCATCATCAGTTCAAGGCCTCGATCATCATCTATTTAACACCTACTCATTTAAACCATGCTTGTGAGCCCAAACACGCTAAATCGGCTGTAAATTGCCGAGTAATTGGAAATCCCGCAGAACTTCTTGATGTGCAGCATCAGCTCAAGGTTTCAATCATCATCTATTTCGTCAGGGGTTTAAAACAAAACGCCACAAACAATACATAATTTAACTTGCTCTTAGCAAACTGTTGGTATTGTATTTTAATTAACCATGTTTAGAGCCATGAAAAGAATTCGGTATATTATTATGGTTAAGAATATTATTTTCATTCGGATATAATATCCTTTATTTGAAACATCCCTAACAAATACACGGAAAATATGAGTCGAGTTTCCTGAGTTAGTAGGTGCTGGAAGAAAATCCCTACTTTGGAGAAGAAATATTATATTTTCTTCCTTGATGCTGGTATTATTACTTTTTGAAATTGAGGGCAGTATTTTTATTGTGTAAAAATATGATATTTATTCCTAATATGGCATGTAATCATAAAAAAATGGAAAACTTAGAGGTATTAGATCATAAAAAAGAGGAAAGCCTTTACCTTAATGTGCACTTGGGGCTAGTACAAATTATTTGTGCTGGGAGACATTCTCGGCAAAAGTTATTTATTTAATAAATTTTGCAATGACAAAAATAATATTTTTTTTTAGTGTTCCGCCGTTGGCCCCATAGTTAGGGTTCCCCCAGACGCAACGCTTACGCAATGGCATTTACTTAACGGTGATTGGACACTGCGACGTCGACGCTGGAAAGACGCTAGTGTGGGAGGGGGGGGGGGGGGGGGTTTCTAAACGCTGTTTACTTTAATAAGCAAAACCTCCTTGTCATATGTATAGATTCCCTCGATCAATCTGTTAGGTATACAGGGTGTTCCGTAACATAAAGATTTCTTTGTAACAAAATATTCTATAGGTAGATAATGATGAAAATAATTTGTTCTATGACGTAAAAAAATGCATAGTTTTTATACAATTTCAATCAGCATTTTGGTTATGAACGGGAACGCCTTTCGTTAGTTAACCTATTGTATATTTGCGTGTCCAACCTCACCAGATAGTATGTGATGAAGTCCAAGGTGAGATTACACTTACTTATATTTATTGCTCATCTACTCAGAACTGCATTTCTACGCAGAACATAGCGACGCTGTTTGATGATTCGGATGGTGGTGCCCATGATGGAAGCGCAGATCACCGTACTACCGGTAGGTCAGTCTCGTTTGATCAACACGAAGCCAAATCTGTTCTTGCAGAGGTTTGCGTTACGGACTACAAAGCCGATGGCTGCGGGTTCGGAGCAAATGTTTGTAAAACACGAAAATTTGCATCTAAGTCATGGATGTTCATAATATATTTAATTATACTTCTCTGTTATAAAATCTAGTCGCTATTAAAGCTTGAAATTTTTTGTAGTAGTTTGTAATGAGTAGCTAAATCACTTGTGTCATATAAATCAGAAACAACGACGTTTGTGAGTTAGTTTGGAGTTATATAGGTGTAACTGTTAGAACCATTTATTTATTTATCCCTGATCCTGTTTGGTACGACAAAACGAAACCAGCAAACACAATAGCAAACAAATCGCAAGCCTAGATAAAGAGTAGCCCAACTCGAAATAGTATAATAGGTGAATTATTACGATAATCAAAAAGTGCGTGGAATAGGTTAGTGTAGGCACTAACTCCAGAGACACCCGCGTACTTGCGACGTCATCATCATTTCAGCCATAGGACGCCCACTGCTGAACACAGGCCTCCCCCAATGATTTTCATTGAGAAGATAGATAGATAGATAGACACTTTATTGCACAAAACATTATAGGTGGCGGCCTTATCGCCAAAAGCGATCTCTTCCAGACAACTTATTAGAGGACTTATTATTATTAAAGGAGGATTGCCAATACTCGCCACGCTTGGCAGGCGGGTTGGCGAGCGCAGGTTTTTATAAGGTTTCGCACGCTGACGCTGCTGCCCGTCTCGTGCTACAGGAATCAGTCCCCTCTAACGACACGCCTCCTTTTGGCGGTGGGAAAGTGTATTCTTTACGGCCGTCCCCACACGACACTACTTGAGACGTGCTACTCTTTAATTTGATTTCATACTACAATAACTTCAAAAGACACACATTTATTTTGTGTCGAGTCATCGCGTATTTCGAGTTGTGTCACTTTATCTAGGTGTGAGAAATGTGGTGAGGGTGAGATATGGCGCCAGCTGGAAGGCAGGAAAAAGATCGCAGTAATGTCTGACTGAAAGCAAATTATCAAAATACTGAAATTCGACTCCATCAGTTTGAACATGAAATATAAATCAAAATATATTCTAAAACATGCAATATTTTTGTTTGCACTCAGGGAACTGAGGGTTCAAGCTTTATTGTTTTAGGATCGGTTGGGATAACATATGTATTCCTGTTATATCCTGTGGATCGATAAAACAAGCAAACAGCCCCCTTAGGATGAGCACCAAAACACGATATGTTATAGCGATATATTGACATCAATTGCAAAAATATGATACATATAGCCGCCATTTTGATTATTTATCGAAACAGCGATAATATGTGACGTCACCGGCACGGCAATTCAACATGGCGGCTATATCTGTCATATTTTTACAGTTGGTGTCAATATATGGATACATCATTATAGTGTTTTGGTGCTCATGCAGCCAGATGAATGATGTTATGTAAAGTTATTCTATATTAAGTAACATCCATGACTTAGGTAATAAATGCTTGTAAATATTAGATACATTGAATATACATGAAATTGTATATTCAATCTATCAAATTATTGTAGAAATCGCTTTGTATATCTTTGCATAACAAAATAACATTCCCCATTATTCGGAAGTACAGAAATTTTCCGTCGTTTGATTTTTGATAATTATCAACAATTGCGTTAACAACATGAACATGTACGAGTATCTTCCAAGAATCAAGTTATCTGGCCTCAAACTAGCACTATAGCGACTAGATAATGGATAGAAAAACTTTAATCTAGTGTTTTTTTTAAAATAGTTGCCAAAAAGGAGGCGAATGTTTTCATCAATACAAACAACTTATTCTGTGGGTCAACAACTGAATCGCGATTAACGCTCTACCTCGATGAAAATTAATGAAACTGCCTGTTTTTTCACTGTTTTCGACCCCTTTGTAAAATTCATTGCATTGATACACACATTCACATTCACCTTCTTAAATTCATCAAATGTTTTAAAAGTAGACTTATTATAGTAATTTAATTAAGAGATTTATGATTTCAATAATTCTCTGACCAATTTATAATGAATGAGAATCATCCGGTTAGAAACCTTTCTTTTAGAGGCTTGTTAATTAATTTTTATTCACTCTGTATGAGGTTTTCATTCAAGTTTTACTTGATGCAAAATAACACAATTTTTGCGTCATTAGGGAGGTACAGACGACAGCACGTCAACCTACCACAAAACGTAAAAATTTCTTAATTGATATTGATCTCTAAAAGTTGGACATAAAGTTGAGAATCAATTCAGTGACCTTTTAACTTTTTGAGTAGGTTGATCTGCCGTTATCTGTACCTTTGCCATTAAAGTTAAAATAACATTACCACAAACCATTTCCGAATGTAGCTACAGCAAAGCTCAGGATTGCGGTCCATTATGTGTCAGGATTTACTACAAATCCATGAGGATTATTTATAGAAATTTAAATTATTGGTATGTGCCCACGCAATTATTTCGTAAATTTATGAGATGTCAATAAATAACCATAAACTGATACCAAAAGTAAGTTACTTACAAATAAAAATTAATAACTTTTTGTTACATAAAACGAGAAATATTTAAAAATATTAACATTACATTTTATATGACCTTTTGCCGAAGACTTTCTGACGACTACACAAACACTCTTTGCAGATAATAATAATAATGAAAGGGATACCTACATATTATAATGCCTACAATATTTTTACTATCTAATTTCTTTTATTCCAAAATTACCATTAAACCAACATTCGCTCGTTGGCGGCTGTCTGTTGAGGGGGAGAAAGGGGAAATTTGGAGAGTACTCAAATCCAGGGGTTTAACAATTGTTTGGGTTCCGCACCGTCTATTAATTATTAACGGGCCCAAATCCGCTCCCTTGCAGAAATTTTCCGTTTTTGCGCCGTGACTTAGACGACAGTCAAGGGCAAAAGTGATTAAGTATTTTTGACTACACAAAACCACCTTTTATTTTTGCATGCAGTTAAATATGTGTGAAGCAGTATCAAAATACAGTTTTCGTCAGTTGGTGATTGGTAAAAAAAAATGGCAAAACAATGTTTTTTTTCTTTCAAACGTTTTGTTCAGATCCTAATCGTGGTAAGCTTTTTTTATCCTGGATGCGGAAAGTCTGGTTATTATGATTGGCAAACCAGTAACCAGATGCCACAAAAACATACCAAATATAGTAGTATGACAGTACCTAGAGTTATTTTTTATTACTTCATTAATGTCAACTATTCCTTACTAACACGTAAATATTATTATGATAAGCGTTAAATGTATATAACTTTTATTGTGATTCAGACAATAAAGATTTTATATCGCAGAAATGGAGGTACAAAAACAGCTGGGCAATAATAAAGTCGTAAAATGAATAGTAAACGACTTGTGTCGCGACTGTACTGCGTGAAATATGAACAGGATTAACAGGAGATTCTCTTTGACTGTTGTTTTTGGTTTCACGTAACATTTCTTAAGTTAGAAAAATACTTTCATTAGAAGAAGGCTGCGTCATAAATAATACCGCGGTGTCCATTTCTTAATTTATTAAACGTACTTTGCTCGTAACAAAGAGACTTTGTTTCAATTTGTCTAAGTTATGTCTAAGCTTAATTTTTCAAGAACATCTAAATGGAATTTCTAGATTAGTAAGGCTTAAGCTTTAACTATTTAAAGTCTAGCTCTAACTATTTATTAACAAGAGTCGTGATGGAATCGTATTCACGCGAAGTAACAATAAATAGAGAAAGACAGTTTAAGAAATGGGAATTAATATCTCTGAGTTTGCCGGTCCACACATAGCCAAAGGCAAACGCATTGAAATCCTTCAAGCAAAAGGAGAACCAGATGATAAAAGTATAAATAAATAAATAACTTAATAATATATTGAAATGTTTGTAAAAGTTTTGCAATAAAGACTTTAATTTAGACGATAAACACAATTTTAGAAAAACGATTTGATGTGAATGTTGCATTTGTATTTTGACAAGATCATGTTTCTTTTGTTTTGCTTATTTTTATCTTTTTTTATGGTTTGATTGTTATTATTTAGTGTTTGTGCCAAATAAATCATTCTTATTCTTATATTTTTACCCGTCCCATGATCACGATCAGTTTATACTTAATAACGTTCATATAAAATATCATAACAAAAATATATTTATTCCTAACTTTCACCCAACTGTACAATCTATTTCAATTCATCATAACACTCTAGTAAATCTAATTCGGTTGCTGTAAAAGTGAAAATGCAATAAAACCGTTGCTTGCTAGTTTACGGGCGGCAGGCGGTCTCTATTAAGCGGAACAACAATAGATCACAAGATTGACAGACGAACAGGCGAAAGCAGAACTTATTTGCATTTTTTGCAGCTAGCGATTTTTTTTAACGCAAAATGAAGTTTTCGTGTGTTGTTACTTCATGTAAATCTTACAATAAATATTTTGAATTAAATTGAGTAGGTAACTTCTGAAGATTTTCAAAACAGGAAGGAGTTTAATTGTAAGCAAACAAAAAAAAAGTGTAACAAAAAAATTCTGGATATTTTTTTTACAAATTGACATCGTCACGAAAAAAAACCACTAAGTCAACTGAACACAAAATGGCCTCGAACCGAAGATAAATTTATACTTTCAATAACCAACAGGAAACAGACAGATCAAAGACAAAGTCATAACTAAAAACAAGCCCATGATATTAATTTCACCAATCATTTAAATTCCAATTTTATGGCTGCCATTTTTCAAACGTATAAGATAAGTTCGTTCGCCAAAGTCGGCTCGTTTTCCCGCCATAACTGTTTTGGAAGCTATTTAAATGTAATAAAATGGCTGGAATGTCAGCAGCACATGAATTATTGACTGTTGTTACTTTTTTGTGCTAATGTCGTTAATGTTAGGTTTGTGATCCAGCGATAAAGAGTAGCTGATAATATAGTGCATTAGTAGATACTTTTTAGTTACACAAGGTCATAAATGCACGATGCATTTTATTAGTGTTCGAAGTGGAACATAGGTAATTGTCAGGCGGATAACTGTTTTAAGTCAATGGGCTAGTTTCCTAAAAATATCTAATTAGTCCGTCAGTTGGTTTAACAGAAAATATTGGACACGTATTTTTTCTTTTCTCAATCAACAATTATGAAGATATAGCCCGTTAAAGTCCGTTAAACGTCACGTCTTGCGACACTTCTTAGAAAGGCGTGACGTCACGTGCTCACTTTGATGCGCTTTTTCTTCATATATATTTTTTTTTATTGAGAAACGACAAAATATGGGTCCAATATTTTTTGATAATATAACTGACGGACTAAATAGAATCTTTTTTTTGACCCAGGAAACTAGCCTATTATATTAAGTAGTTCATTCATAAGAAAATCTATAAAACAATGAAGAATTTTTGGCACACATCTAAGGAGAAAAAAAAGTTTTTTTTTGCTTAACCAAGGTAAACTTTTATATTATGTTTAATTTAGTTCTGTTTACTTTTTTAAAAAAGTACTCTTTATTTTAAAAATGTTGTTACCCACTAGACTTACAGTAAATGACCGCCATTAACTACTTTCTACTCTATTTAATCTTTGACTATCTTCACTATATTTAAAACATGACCTTGATGGCTAGTCTCTGTAGTTATCTTAGCTTTTTTAATCGGACCTGTCCAGATACAATTAAACTTCGATTAGAAGTTGGACAACTCTGATTGATTGTGTTTTGAACTTAGTTACTCAGATAAAAGAGTTTCGTTTTGTTTGACGTTGATTGGAGAGCTATTGTCGGCAAATAATTGTTAAAGTAATTTTCTGGTCTAGTAAATGGTTTTTGGAGTTGTTTCTATTAAGTTAACAATGAACATTGTTATAATATTTATTTTTGAATAAGAAAATATCGGTATCAAGAGCATGTTGTTTAAGGGGGATGTTTGTATTTTATATAAATATTTTTTGTTTATTTGTAATGAATGATTTAAGACGTTCGACTGGTCTATAAATGATTCGCGCTGCGGACTACAAAGCCAGGCGGTCGTGGGTTCAATTCCCGCAAGAGGCCAATGTTTGTACCTTAGTCATGGATGTTTATGTATCTAGTCGCCATAGTGCAAGATTTGCTAAGTTTGGGACTAGACAATTAGTGTAGTTGTATTTTTTTTTCAATAACAGTATTAACAGTATTATTTGAAAAGTAATTAAATTTATTTTGTATTTAAACTTAATCTCTTCCAAGGCCTGTTCTGTCACAGTCCCCGCAAACAAATAGCTTGCAAATAAATTCCGGGCTCCTGTACACATTTATATGGTCAATATATTTCAGACGCCCCCTGGGAACAACACGTGAAACTGAGGCTGCGGCATTTTCGTGGTTTGCTAAATCTGTGTAAGTTATGAATATATTAACATCAAGTATTTATAACGAAACATGTTTAACATTTTTGGCGGCTTTGGCGGACTTGAGTTTAATTTGCCTTAAATTTCAAGGTATAATATTATAAAGAACACCTTAGGTCTGATTATCTTTTTATATGACCACTTTGGAAATGGCTATGCTCGGTGTTTCTTTGCGAGATCGAATCAGGAGTGAGGAGATTCGTAAACGAACAGAAGTTGCTGATATAGCCCAACGGATAAGCAAGCTGAAGTGGCAGTGGGCAGGGCACATAGCACTTAGAACTGACGGCCGATGGGGCAGAAAGGATCTGGAATGGAGGCCACGTACCGGCAAGTGCAGCGTAGGACGTCCACCTACAAGGTGGACAGACGACCTGGTAAAGTTTGCAGGAAGCCACTGGATGCGGGCCGCTTCCAACCGGTCACTGAGGGAGGCCTATGTTCAGCAGTGGACGTCCTATGAAATGATGATGATGACTTGGGAAATATTTTGTGCTAAGCATACTTTAGTTAGTACAATCCTAATCTCATGCATCAGATGGTTTCAATTCTTCACTACGCGGCTACCCTGCAGCAAATTATGTGTATACGGAAATAATTTCGAATTTAACTAAGAACTTTATTGCAAGACCCAAGTCAATAAGTGAGAATATGTGCTTAAATATTATAGTCCGTAACAAAACTTTGAATGTATTTTTAATCACGGTTTTAATTTAGTTTAAGACAAGATTTCCCATCTTTTTGTGTGTGTAGTGCTAAAGGTTTCACATTCTTCGTCTTTGGAACAAATAGACATAAAGCAGAAAATAACGAAAAGCCGTGCCCACCATTATATAGATGCATAGCCAGGAAGAGAAAGAAAGATAGTTTTAATTCAGTTCAAATTCATTAACCTTATCGTACTTAGTATAGTAAATAAATAAAAAAAACAAATTTCTAACGACAAAATACCCTAACTAGTAGGAATACATAAAGTCACTAAGCGCGTCGGGCGCAGGACGCAACGATCGGACGCGCGTTAATAACATGCGCATTCATTGACTCCATAGTTTCCTCTTTGAACATATCTCGCCGATAGTTAGCCACTAGCGTTAGCATAGAGAAACTTTTTATTTATCCATGACCACTAGGAACACATGCACACTAACTATGCCAGAGTTTTTTTAAATCGTGTTTTCTTTCTCAACCGTGACGTGTTTCAATTGACCCCAGTCTACTCTAATCTACTGCTGCACCTGTAATAAGGACCCATTATAATATCAATATTGAAAAACTTACCATTTCATGCATTATTATCTACCTTGAGTAGGATTATAAAAATGAAAAATGATTATGATATTATAGATAGTCTAAGAAGATAGAGTTACGTAAAGCTGCTGACAGCGGCCACAAAATACTCAACGGCAAAGGTATTTTAAGGGCTATTTATCTCCAATGGCAGAGGCCTTTGTCCAGCAGTGGGCTGATGTCGGCTGATTATAAAAACAATGAATGTAGAAAAGGCTACGAGCAATAAATACACAAATAACAACAATTACAAAACTGATTGCTACAACAAAGCTTAATGCAGCCATGCCGCTAAATTATGTATTGTAAGAGTTAATATTATGCGCATTTATTACGAACGTTCTTTTGCGGAGCGTAGCGATGCGGATGCGGACGACGAAGCGGAAAATTATGGATATGGCCAAGTGAAGCCTTCTGATTGCTGAAATATGGAGCGGAGACATGCAGGCGACGAAGCGGGGCGTTGCGAATGCGGACGAGACAAGGGGAAATGGGTAGTCAGTCTGAGTTGCATGTAAACAGTAACGGTTGTTGTGTGAAAAATAACTGAGATAGCACTTCATTTGAAAAATATATAAAATTGCTCATTGTCATCATCATCATCATTATTTCAGCCTTAGGACGTCCACTGCTGAACATAGGCCCATTGACTTCCAGATTGGCCGGTTGGAAGCGGCCTGCATCCAGCGTCTTCCTGCGACCTTTACCAGGTCGTCCGACCACCTTGTGAGTAGACCACCTTTTGAAAAATATCGTGAATATGTTGTTTTAGTCATTTTCAAGAAAAATACTATGCAAAATCAACGGAACGTCTCTTTACTCATTATTGAGATGTGGATGTGTCATGTAAAAACACATATCTTCTCCTCTCTTTTGGTTGAAACCTATCTTTACCCACCGACATACTTCCTCTTTCTGACCTAGATACTTGTACTCTAAAAATAAAACAAAATATTGCTCTATTATTAATTTATTCATCGTTAATTAGTAAGGAAGGTACAAAGGCCGTTTGCATTCCTTTAAAGGAAACAATTTTATCACCAATCTCTACCACACAAGACTTGCATGCAATGGCGCAGCGGCGGCTCAAACGGAAATGCAAGATATCGGCGAGGCGCAGTTGCTCGCCTTGTGAGATGCGTATCCTAGTAGAGTACCCAAGATCATTGGAGTACTTAGGAGAAAGTAGGACCGGAAGTAAATAAACTTAGTAAATTAGTGTTGAAATTCTATAATATTAAACTGAAGAAGTAAAATATTGTTGAGATAAATACTCATTTATAAATTAGAATAAATATATTGTTAATACATATACATATATATATAGAATAATTTGATTAAGACGGGTTAACCTAATCAAAATGGAATTTGTTTTAATAAATAATAATAGTCAAAACTAAGCTTGTACAATGGCAACTAGAAAATGGATAAACATATATAAATACATTTATAAATTGTTTATGAATAAATGAAAAATGAAATGAAATGAAATAAATATCTGGATCAATGACTTAGGTTCAAATGCTTGTGCACATCACCCGAACCCGCAACCGCTTGGTTTGGAGGCCGGAGCGCGAACCACTAGATAAGATGAATCTGATGAAAAACAGATTAGCTAAAGGTTTGTTTTGAACATTTATGTGTAATTACGCTACTTACATACTACAAACTACTACATACTACAATCAAACAGTACCCCTTTTTATATAACAAAATCCGGATCTACCGAATATTGAAGAATCTATTTTAGGACTGTAATTTATAAGGGTTTATTTGATAAAGCGTCCTTCTTGTCCTTTCAGATTTAAAATAAATAAAATATTCGCTACATTACCTATAATGACAAGTATCCTACATAATCAACGCTCAGCCCCAGGTGGTCATCGCCATAAATCACACGAGACGACGTATTGAGACGGAACAGCCTCGCGCGGCTAATCTCGAGCTATGATTAATGGTAGCCACAGCAACAGCGAACGTGAAGAATGGCGGCGTATTGTAGTCTCAACGAAATGGATTCACCATTTTATTGGTTTATTCAGAAACATAAATTGGAATAACATAGATATTCAAAAATTTAATAAACCTTTTTTTTTTGCCTGAACAGTAAACTTTGTGTTGTGTAGCGTTAACTTATTTTTTACTACTTTTTGAAGGAAACATGTCCTCCAGTTCTCCTCTTCTTCATCAATATGGTCAATCCCGGTTGCGTCCAAAACCATTGCTTTAGAGGCCAGAGTCCGCGAAACGTGTCCTCCATTTTGTTTAACATATTGTAAGGTCACCCTACCACCGTCCATTGCCGTTGCCTGTTTTACCCCTGTTCTAAAGTCCAGACATTTCTATCGCGACATCGAACTTTTGACTTGGGCACGTGTTTTAAAGTGTTTGTTGTACTACAAAGAAAAATGCTATCTATATTGCTGATAACATTTTATTGTATCATTATTACATTTTTGTTCTGTTTTACCTAAATAGTTTCAACTTTACTGTTTAAGTTGAAGTATATTGAAGGTTTACCTAGATATTGGTAGATCTACAATTGCGAAAAAAAAATTGTTACTCGTGGCAGATTGTTTTCTGTTTAGATGTTATTTTCTATGAAAAGAAACTTTCTCAAAATATTTTCAAATGACCTACTTATTATAAAAAATGCCTGGTATTGAATCTAAATATATAAAATAAAGTCGAGTTAGTTACACCATTTATAAATCAAGAACGGCTAGACCGATTTTATATTGTTTGATATTTTTGATTTGTTTTCGCCCCGAATCATCATCATCATTTCAGCCATAGGACGTCCACAGCTGAACATAGGCCTCCCCCATTAACTTTCAGATATATTTCTGATATTTCAGAATAATATTATAAAAATCACGAAAAAAAAACGAATAAAAAGGCGGTTCGACATTCGACGGGACAGCTAGTTCTTAATAAAAAAAACAGGCCATTTGATTACAGCTTCATTACATCTCAAGAATCGTGATGCAAAATCGCATGTATCTAATATTGACCCTGACTCCAGCCGCAGCAGAGTCGCAACAGTTGCTCAGCTGGTGGGTCAACGACCCCGCCCACTATCGATCCCATTCATGCCCGATACTATGAACGGCCCGTGATAGCGTTCCGATAGCAAGAGCTTGTGATTTATAGCGATATAGAGTCCAGTTGCTATGTACAGGCGTCTATAAAAAAAAGAGTGTATAATATTTTCGGGTACACGTGCGTTTGTCAGTGTCTTTATTACACCAATTGACGACCTGGCCCCCGATTCAGGACCCTTCGATATCAAATTGACAGTCGGTAAATCATAGTATGTTAAATCCTATAATTTCACGTGGTTTTCCGGTCGACAATTTGCAATCGAACGTTTTTGGATCGAGGGCCTGGTGGGCATAGTATTGCGGTGGTTCGCATTGAACTCAAAGTGTCCCGGGTTTGAATCCCAGTTGGGGTAATTCAGAAAAATACTTTACTAATTTGATCTAGGTTTGGGTCTGCTAGGAAACGCCCTTTGCAAAATTCACTGTCCAGTACCTTTTAACACAACGATGTTAATTCCTTAACTCAAGAATAAGACAATGATTGTATCATCATCATCATCATCATGATCATCAGCATCATCATCATCATCATCATCATCATTACAGCCACAGAACGTCCACTGCTGAACATAGGCCTCCCCAAATGACTTTCATTGGGGGGGATTGCCAATACTCACCACGCTTGGGTTGATGAAGATGATGATTGTATAGTCCGGCTTATATTTTACTGAAAAAATGCTTCGACCGATTTAGAGCCTTCTTCAGCATTTATGAGAAGAATAAGTTTGACATGTTGACATTTTTCGTATAGCAACTACGTCGAAACAATTTCATTCGTCGGATGATAGTAATCTGGCGTTTGAAAAATGGGCTCTAAGAAGTATGTAAGTAAAAGTTATTGTTTGAATTAGGAAGACATTGGAAAGACAGTACTTATTGAAATGTCAAAATTTCGCGGTTTATTGTTATTATTAGACATCGGATTATATGCATTTGCATGTTTGCATATGCAAATGCATAAAACTCCCTAATTACGGCGTTAGTGCATATTTTAGCCTTTTTTTTAAACCGTGCATATTTCGTTAAGTAGAACATTAATGGCTACATCAACGGCACAAGTCGTACCCTGCCTGAACAGGTATCTCCAGAAATGGCGCCAATTTTAAATATTGCCCAATGATGACAGTTGATGTGAAGAGGTCATTCTCGGCGTACAAATCGATACTGGGTCAACAAACGTCACAAATTTGCGCTCGAAAATTTGTAAAAATACTTAATTGTATATTGCCTCAAAAACTATACTTAATTTTAAGAGAGTTTCGCTGTTTTTGTACACTCTTTGATTAAAATATAAAAATAATAAAGGTTTTTTGATTTTGTATTGTGCATATTTTAGGCATATCAATCGTTTTTAGTGCATATTTGGGCCTTTTTTATTGCATATTTGCATGCATGTTTTGGCATTTTGTTAGTGCATATAATCCGATATCTAGTGATAATGAGACATTTGACTTCATCTTACAAACGGACCGTGATAGAGTAGCAGTGTCCGGTTTTACAAAGTCAATTTCGACATAGAGATATATTGATAATATTGTTCAATTTCAATGTCAAATATTTCAGAATAGTAAAGAGTACGGAATGTGATGGCATCTCCATGAATAGAATCATGAAACAAGTTATAATATGGTTTATCATTACACTCAAAACTGAATTATATTTAACGGTTATTGAATAAAACTAAAAACATCGTTCTTACATCTGCTGTCTGGGGACGGACGTAAAGAATACACTTCCCCACCGCCAACAGGAGGCGTGTCGTGAGTGGCGACTAATTCCTGTAGCACAAGACAGGCAGCAGCGTCTACGTGCGAAATCTTATCTAAAAACTACGCTCGCCTGACAGGCGTGGCGAGTGTTGGCAAAGGCCTATGTTCAGCAGTGGACTTCCTGTAGCTGAAATGATGATGATGATGATATCTGTTTTTGCACCGTTTTATTTACAATGCACTCCAAAAGGTTTACGTAAATCTTGCAATAAATTAACCCGTTGAGGATTATAAGAACGCCGGCGGTCGCATAACAATGTAATTTCTATTGTGTCTCGTTCACACATGCTTGACAGGACTATAACGACACAAAGCTGCATTGCTCAAAACTAAAACTGTTATACGACTAAAAATGTAGCACATATTCTAATTTGAGCTGCACTAAAACTACGGAACTGCCTGTTTAATGGCTTACTTCAGCCTGCTCTGGGTATAGGTATCTACACAGATACAGTAGTCTCACTTATGACTAATAATAAGCTTACTGGCTTAAAAAAAACATAAACTTACATAAATATGTAGACAGCATTAATGCGATAAGAACAATGATTTGACCCTAACCTTGAAAATGGGACTCAGATTTCCTAACAGATAAGGGGAAAATAATTCTATAGACAAATGAATTTTAAAACGTAAAGCAATGTGTGAGTATAGCGTTCCCACGACATTATGGCGCTTATAAACTTTGCTGACGAAGATTTACAAGCGAATGGAGTAATGTCACTCTCGTGCGGTAGAACTCGGCCGCTTGCGATCTAGTATGAGATCAGCTTAATGTGAGCGTGCTTGACGCATTATGTGCAAGTTTGAGATCAAAGAAGTGGGTCTACTGTATACATACATTGTACATTGTACCCTAGACGGACCGGGCAGATATGCTAATCTTATTGCCTCAAATTACAGCGTTTTATAATTAGCACGGGTATTTTGCGAAAATTTTATTAATTTTGTGAAAGAAAATGTTAAGAGCGTAGCTGAATAAGTATTATTAATGGCAATTTATTGTAATGGGAGCAAATACATAAAATGTCGAAAAAAAAAACATACAGTCTATCAAGTCTCGTTTCTAGAGACTATGGCGTAGCGTTTAATTTAAATGTATGGCAACTATGAGAGCGTTCATGCACACGCGAACGCTGTGTTGTATATCCAAATAACACGGGCTGAAACACATCGCGGTTGCAGCCGCGCAAAGCATTTGGTCTCCGTAAACGAAGACTAGGGTTCTAACATAAACGTTCATCATCATCATTTTAGCCATAGGACGTCCCTGCTAAACATAGGCCTCCTCCAATGACTTCCAGATTAGCCGGTTGGAAGCGGCCTGCATCCAGCGGCTCCCTGCAACCTTCATCAGACAGATCATCTGTTTATATTGTAGGTGGATGTCTCACGCTGCACCTGCCCACTGCCACTTTAGCTTGCTTTGGGGTTATGTCAGTGACTTTAACATGAACATTTTCAGGTAGGGACACCTCGTTTAGTCTTAAAACGCACATACTAAGATACTTCATTGCGAAAACTTATGCGCTTTTTGTGTTTCATCTCAATTGAAATACATAATTTTTTACACCAAATAATGTTATGCGAATTGTTATGACGTCAAAGTTATCACGTTTGCGATTTCTTAAGGTGTATTAATAGTAATATAGCTTAATTTAACATTTTTTGAGATTTAATTTCAAAATTACTGTCGCGGATCGTCGCTCAAGTCTTAAATATTTGCCAGGACCAAAGGAAACTCAACTCAATTATATTGTTTTAATTTGAAAACTCCTATCTCGGACTGATTGGTCCTCGAATTGGAGTTATAACAGTTCTATAACGACTTTGTAAGTTTTCCAAGCCTTTTAGGCCTTCAGAATGAAATACAATTGGTTGATGTTCTATGAACCCCGTTTTGACTGACAATGTGATTAGTAACTTCGCAGCTTAGTGATGAATTAAAGTCGGAAAATTTACAGTAAATGGCTAAATACCTGAAACTTATAATAAGTATTGTATTATATAAGTTTCTAGTTTAAATGCCGTTTTATGATTTCACTTAGGATAAAATTCGAGACTTTTATGCGACATTTTCACAGGTGTCTTAAATGTCTGTAAATATAATGAGGAAATTAATGAAACATGGATCTCGTTACTTATCAGTAATCACGTCATTTAAGTTTCCATTAATTACATTTTTAAATGTTATTTTCTAACAAAGTTAGTCATATAGCAAGCAGTTCACTTCAATATAGTATCGAATCAAAACACTTTGATGGTATCTATTTAGTAGCATTTTTAATAAAAAACCGACCGTCAAAAAACCGACAAACGACGATTTCGCCATATTTACTTTGATTGTGGAATGTAACTTTGTTTATTTTTTTATTTATTGGATTAATTACTTTAAATCAGAAGTTCGGGACTCTAAAACATCGTATCATACATACAAAAGCTCGTGCTTATGATACAACCGTTTGCCCCTTGCTGCGTCCGGACTCCGGACCCGCCTTGGTTGTCCAGTGCAACCACTGGACGGTTGCCAATTACAATCATTTTCTTCAGCCATAGGATGTTTACTGCTGAACAAAGGCCTCCAATGACCTGAGGGCGGGTTTGGCGAGCGTAATTATTATGAAGGTTAAAATAAATAACTGACGGAAAAGTATTTTTTCGCAACTTTTTCACAGTAGTCACACTTTACACATCGATAACTTATAGCAAAGAATAAATCTAGCTGTCGAGTTGGCTAATAGGCAGAAGATTTGCGAGTAACTTCCTCGGAGGACAACTAAACGACGAAAGTTTTATCTTCGATACTCTTCCTAATGCGTTGGAGGCTAGTAGTGTTGTCTGTCGTGATCTCAACAGTGCAAATTTATCGATACAGAATTGATGTATTTAAAAATAATTACTTTTTTTAACTCTTTGAGATTGATAAAATTCTATTTTAGGAAACAAAAACTGATAGCAGTCTTAATGGCATAATTTTATTTATCATAAATAACTTGAACTGATGTTGTTATAGAAAAACCTGTGTCGTTTCGATCTCTCTTTTTCAACTTGTCTCCATTCATTGCTAAGTGTAGGTATCCTCCATAGCACGCCATTCCAAATAATCTTGAGCCTTCTGCATCCATCTATCCTCCCCGCCAACTGCACAGGTCATCGGTCCACCTAGCTCGTGGCCTGCCTACGCTTGTTTGATAAGTTCTAAGTCTCCACTCTAACACTTTCCTGCCCCAACTACTGTGCAAAAGCGATAAATCGTTGTTATTTACACAACATTTTAAAAGACTTAGTTTGATGCTGGATTTTTATTTTATAACATGGAGGGATGTGTATTGTTCTTCTTGTGTTCATTTTTTAATGAAATTCTTTGATTGGCAGATAGTATCGTCACGTTTTACTGTATCGACAATTCATCGATATCATACACAACCCCAACACTAGTCTAAATGGCGTAAGTTTGATGCTCGATCCTCGCCCTAATGCATGGGGGAGACATGTTTCTTCAATATATCGACATGTTTCGCTTTCTCACTTCGTGACAGCCGCCTCCAGCGAGGGGTTATGATGGAAAATATAACAGGAAATATTGTTTTCATAGAGCCAAGTGAATACTGTTAGCGTTCGTTAGAAATCATTTCTTCTAATAAACTAGTTTCCACCCGCGGCTGCGCCCGCGCGTAGTTCGATCTGTCACTTAAAGTGGTTATTAACGATCCATGTCACTTCCCAGCTCTAAATAATTTAATAAACCACATCAACAATTCGCTCTAAAAGTTAAAAAAATCAATTCATTATGTTAGAACAAATTTGATTATTATCATAAAAAAGGTTATAGTGAGTGTTGACTCACCTCTAACCTCTCTAACCGAAAAGATAGATATATGCTGTAACGGACTTTTTTAACTTTTAAAGGGGAACAAATTATTCGTCATCATAATTTTTTCGTAACCCGTTTACTCAAAGCCCGCAACGGAAGCTCTCTAAAGATTATTTGTTCCCGTTTTAGCAAACGGGAATATACGACGACCAATACCAATACCAATACGACCAATAACAGCGGAGTATCAAAGAAAAATTTCTTTGATACTCCGCTGTTATTGGTCGTAGCGTAATGTTATATAGCTTAAAACCTTCCTTAATAAATGGACTATTTAACACAAAAAAAAATTTCATTCGCACCCGTTAGTCCTTGAGTTTACCGCGTTCAAACAAACAAACAAACTCTTCGGCTTTATAATATTAAGTATAGAATAACACACCGGGTATATCTTGAAACATTTTGTTCCCTTCCTGGTCAGGGCACGCTTAATTATGATCGTAGATTACATTTAAGTAATTGCCAATCGACCTACGTAGCCCTTGGACAGGGGAACCATACCATTTTGATTGTGGTTAAACAATTACACATCCAGCATAACTAAAGATGCATTACAATACTTTCATTTATTAGTTTCTTTTATTGCCATAGGGCCGATTTTACAACAGCCAGTTATTCTAATAATATATATTAATACCTAAGTTGTATTTTCTACAGAAAATGTGTCAAGTGTCACTTTGTCGTGTAAAAGTTAACAGGTAATTAAAAACAGACTAGTGTTAAATAAAAAATCCTAAAAATCACGATCCAATCCAATGTCAAACTCCTATATCTGAACTATCGTCGCATTTCAACATACCTACTATACTTTATTTTCATTTGAATTCTTATACTTTGTGATTTTTACTTTTAGAGCACTTTCATAAAGACAGTGGTAGAAATCTTATTCAATGAACTCTCAATCCGAAAACGATTCAGAATAAGAGAACCACTAAAAGCGATGTAAGAACTGATAATAACACGGGCTAAGTGCAAAAACGTCAATTGAAATATTATTATTGCAGTAGATTTCAAGAATTTTCTTACCTCAATGTTAACTTTCTTCAATATTTCTTTATCTTTGGGATTAGGAAAGAAGAAAATTGAATTCACTTATTGGGTATTAAAAACCAAATCAGATTCTCATATTTCATTAAAATTTAATTCAAAGGTCATCGAAGAAAAAAATTAAATGTTAAGAAGAAAGAAATAAATAATGGTTAAACAAATAAATAAATGTTATTTTCATACTAATCCAGTAATATACAGTCATCAGCAGGTAAACCTACCAAAAAGGGCAAATTAATGTATTTTCAACTTTAAATCCAGCTTATACAGTTTATCGTTTTGTGAGAGGTATATGAGTTGTTGACTGTACGTCAATTTTGATGCCGCCAGAGTACATTTTTTTATGTTTGTAGCGCGAGAACTGTACAAAACTCAGATCAAATCAAACGTTATTCGCAAGACTACATGCATACTGTGAAGCTTAATGTGCTCTTTTAGTGATGTAAATAGTTTTAGTAACAAAACATAAACTTGTTTTTAAAGTTAGCAATTATGTATGCGCTGTTCACTTGGATCAATGGACGCAAAATATACTTTTTTGTAACATAATGTCCTCTCGTTTAATATACTAATTTTCTCAGTTTCTTCCTCAAAAAGTCGATGCATTTAAGTACCTAGATTGTGAACCTACGGCCCAAGCCTCTCCAATTAGTGAAGGCTGGCTACCAGCTCCTGGAACTGGTCCTTGTTTTTGATGAGGCGAGCCAAATATTCCTGAATAAAAAAAAATATTTCAAAATAATCCGGTAAAACTTGTATTGCAACAACGCAAAAACAAATGTAGTTAGTTAAAATCTATCACAGCAATAACTGCGGAAACAACCAGTTGCGTCAAAATTATTAATATCGCTAACCAATTGCATTGAAATGCATTGTTAATGCGAGTGGATGAGACAATGGCGCTGATTACGCGCTAACGCTGCTGTGTTTGCGTTAGCTGAGCGCTGGGCTGGTAGTGCTGGTACAGTGCGCGCCATAAATTGTGGTCACAGTACTGTATAGGTTAGGTATGGACGTTGGATATCGATAACAGGATGCGCTATCACAATTAGTCATAATAAAAAAGGGAAGTTTCAAAAATAAAATGAGTAATATTTACGCACAGCTGCAAGAAATTTGTTACTGTTTTTTTTTATGTATGTTTAGTTGGCTTTATTTGCCGGCAGTACCGGGTTTTTGCTGGACGGCTACTGTTCAGGCACACATGCATGTTTTGTCCAAGTGGTGGAGCGGGTATAGTAAAACCTGCCGCAAATTTGGCTACCGCCAAATTTAAATTATCGCGCGCAAAATACGCGCAAATTTACATGACGCGCGACGACAGCGCCGCAAGGAAAGCTCTCTCTCGCCAAACGCCGGAACGAGCACGTTTTTACTCGGCTTCAAAATATATGTGAAATATGTGATTCTATCCGGATACATTAAATACAATTGACTGTGTGCTGTATCAGTGACAGTGTGGACAGGTTTTCTGTGGTGACAGCGTCGTCGCACCTTGGAGTCGCCCTCATCCTCAGCCCTCATCTTCAATGCTAAAGCGGATCAACACGCATCACAGGTACCTACTTGCTCGTTTCTGCTACCCACGATAAACTGTATGTTGTGCCTGAGATTAGGGACCTAGCTTAATCAGATCAGCTATCGAAGGAAGTATATAACAGCTACATTATGTCGTATACTTTCGGCTTGCCCGTCGGGCTGTTCGCCGACATAAAAACCTAATTTATAAGGTAAAGCTTTGTGCAATTTTATAAAGAAATTTTTCATTATTTACAGCTTGTAGTGTGTAGTGTTGTAGCTGTATTTAACGATCAAAATAAGTTCTTTTTATATCAAATTCATTTATGCCTATTGTAGTGTTAAATGAAAGTTTGTGGTATTTAATCGACAGAGTCATAGCCAAGCACCGTCCCATCCCTAAGTCCGACTACCTTCTAATAATTTGAATTAGTTATGAGAAATTCAAGTTTGGTTTGGTACGTCTGCAAATTACAGCAAGATACAAGCTTCTGCTGAATAAGTAATTTGTTGCTGAACGGATCAGCCAAGTGGACGGAACAACTGGTCGGTAAGCAATTTCTTACCAAAGACGTTTAAATTAAGCGGATTATGATCGTCTGCTATTTCAACTATCTACTAGTACTTATGTAATTTCAAATATTATTTGATTTCAAGTTTCAGATCGGTCTATTTTAAACAAGGGCCTCAAGGTAATTTCTGATCTCATAATCTCATAATCCTAAGACCTAAATATGACGTATTCTGGTCAAGTTTGTAGTATTACAGTCACCGTCAAGGTATGTTTACACTTTTGTTGAGACTTGATTGGTAAAACTCTTCTTCTTCTTCATCTATACGGTCAATCCCGGCTGCGTCCAAAGCCTTTGCTTTGGAGCCCAGGGTCCGCTTTCCTTGATTTACTCCTCGCGCGCATGTTAACCCTCACGACGTCAAGCCAGCATTTCTTGGGTCTACCCCTTTTGCCAGGACCTGGCGGTGGCGGCATGGCCAGACATTTGTTTAGTGCCGTTCCGCAAAACATGGCCGTACCAGCGAAGGCGACTCTCCTGCAGTTTGTCAGCAATATCACGGACACGAAGGCTACCGCGAATGCGCGAGTTCCTCACGCGGTCCTTCCGCCTGACTCCGCACATCCACAACAGCATATTCATCTCCGTCACACGCAGCTCCTACTTGTGTCGCTCAAGTAGCGGCCACGCGTCGCGGCCATATAATAGGACAGGCCTAATGATGGACTTATAGATCTGTCCTTTCAGCTTAACCGGCATTCTGGGGTCACAAATGACACCAGTCACCTCTCGCTATGGTGCAGCAAAAAAGCAAGCAGCAATGCTTGCTTTGACGTCGCATCGATGTCTTCCGACGCGTGAAGTACAGATCCAAAGTATTAAAACTGGTCCGTGCGTTCAACCTTGTCTCCGCCTATACGGACGGGCGTTGGATCTGTAGAGTTACAGGCCAGGTACTCGGTCTTCACCACTTGATTGGTAAAACGTCTAGTGTTAATTTATTTTTGACGCTGACTATACCACGTAATATACGGATTTTATTTGCTTACTTTAAAGGTTCCGTAGTCAACATGGAACCCATATAGTTTCGCCGTGTGCCGTCTGCCTGCCCACGGCTTAGCTCAGAGACTCTCACTAGAAAGCCGTTATTTCGCATCAGTACCTATACATTTAAGTCACGGCGACGTAGTAGAACATTTTTTTTTAATTTTGTGCGTGATTCGCACTTGGCCGATTTCTCCTTAGATGGTCTTGACATCTAAATTTTAATGAACAAAACCTAATTAGTTATTTTGATATTATTATTTGTCACGTCTTTCTCTAGATTTGTTGAATATTAATATAATTAATTAATATACTGTTTATTCAGCTGTAACAAAATCTGTTAGTTGGAGTCTCAAAGAAATTTCCCAAGAAGACCATCTTTAAATGATTTCTGTCGAAAATTGACGACGGAGAGAGTTTCAAAGAATAATGTTTTGATTAGCATAATTTAATAATAAAGACCTTCTGGATTTATAGGAGGGTTTTATTTCAACAGTTGCATTAAATTCTGGCGAGATTGCCGTAAAAGATAATAAATTTTCCAAGGAAAACTGTTTTTAGAAAACCATTTCATGAATACTCGGCTTCTACAGTCAGCATCAAAAGTAGCTGATCAACAACTAACTTCTTAAAGTACAACTCTTCTAAATGTCACAA
This sequence comes from Anania hortulata, assembly GCA_963576865.1. Taxonomy (NCBI): domain Eukaryota; kingdom Metazoa; phylum Arthropoda; class Insecta; order Lepidoptera; family Crambidae; genus Anania; species Anania hortulata. The sequence goes on along the minus strand of OY756408.1, from coordinate 430,344 downwards.
TAACCTGACATCTTTGTTACACTTTAAAGTGGTTTTGCAATCCGGTTCTTTTAAAAAAATCTGATAAGCCACTTTTAGTGTTGTTTGTACGGTTTTAAGTTCAGTTTTAACACTAAATTGGGTTCTAGCAATGTTTAGGTTAGTGTTAGGTAACTTTGAGTGATTTACTACTTACTGTTAATTGAATCAAACTTATCATCCAGTTCATTTTCTTCTTATTGCATATGTAATTTGTATTAGTGAGTTCAGATAATTTATGTCAATGTTCCGGATACCGCAAAAAATAGCGATCCGACAAAATGGCTTATTCCGTTTTGCCAAAAAAAATAATAATACTGGAAAGCAAAACCGTAAAACTGCTTATTAACTTTAAACGATTGAAAAGTTTGATCAATAATAGCCAAGAACCTCACAAAAATAAGTCGATTCCTGTAAGAGCTACACAATGCCCTTACAGATACATCGACAGACACATAACACCCCTTTTTAACGTCGAGGGTTAAAAACAGATCACTCAGAATGTGTTTTGTGAAATCACACCCAGTACTTAGCGGTCTCGGTCTGGCACGAGCGACCCTGTGTGTGGATACGGAGTAACGTGTTGCATCATACAAACCATTCCAAGCATATGCATTTGATTAAATTAACTATCAGCAGTCTACTCATGTTTAGAACGAAACATTAAGTTTTCGTAAGATTTGAGGTGACAGAAGGAATTTTACGCAATGTCCCGGTTTTCAGTCATGAATTTGGCGATAAGTTAAATTGAATCAGAGATATGCATTAAGCCTTTAGACGGTATGAATAAATATTTCTAAAGCAAGGATGGCAACACTTCCTACACAGGCCTCTACTATTTTGCATTATTGCGAGCAGTAGATGGGCTAAATGACAAAATTTAAGTTTGTTAGGGTAAGAAAAGGGATGTATTATTCATTACATAAATGGTTATATTATTCACCACCTCATAACGTCACAAAAACTATCCTTGTCGGAAAAAAGCAAGGCAGAAGACCACGCGGTTGAAGACCGACGCGATGGTCGATCCTATAGGTACTTCTAAATCTTAGGCTGTTCCACGAAATACTGAAAACAGGCACAGATCGCAATAGCTGGTAAAGACACACCACAAATTAAATAGAAAGGGTCACGCCTCTAAACTTTTGAGTCATTTTTTCCTCCAACCTGTTCAATCCCACTGCTGGGCAAAGGTCTCCCCCAGACTCTTCCATCGATCTCTATCTATCGCCAATGACTCCCAATCCCTCGCTAAGCCAACCAATAAATAAGTCATAATCATCATTATTATCAGCTTAAGTCAACTGCTGAATAAAGGCCTCCCGCTATTTCTCGCCACAGCAAGCAGTGCCAGTTGCAGCCAGTGCGAAGGAGAAACATCATTCATAGTCAAAATATCTACCTGTCAAGTCTATGCTACATCTTGGAAATTCCTTGTAATTATCATAACTTACACCACTTTTCCCTGACATAAATCTGTTTTCCATGACTTATTACCCCAATACACACTAGTTTTTATCGTAATACGAGTAAATATACAATGATAACGTGTATTTAACGGACATATGTAGCTTTAGGTATAAGTTAACGGTTTTTTTAAAACTCAACGATGGAAGACCTTATCCAATTGTGATAGGGTTTACGTTTGCTTGACGCCCAAACCAGCGCCCGTTTAGGGTTTTAGGGATTGTCGGGAAAGGAAGCAATCAATCATAGGGGCCACTTTACATGGCTTACTCAAACAGGCAACAAATCCGACGTATATCATCGCAAGCCGCTATTTAGTCAGGAATGTGCTTTCTGCGTTGGGCAAACAGGGGAGACATATTTTTTCATATCAGAATCTACATATTAAATAAAGCCAAATAAACTAATAATGAAGAACCGAAGATTTTACGACACAGGTAGACTTTTTATAACTATTTATTATTATTATTAATGAAAGTCGGGTTAGTTACACCATTTATAAGTCAGGAACGGCTGGACCGATTTTATGATCTTTGGTTTATTGGATTTGTCTCCGCCCCAAATAGCAGAATAACTATAAAAACACAAAAAAAATCCCAAAAAAAAATGAGCGGTACGAAGTTTGCCGGGACAGCTATATTTCCCTTGGTCATCGCATCACGCGTGAACGGATGGAACAATTTCGCTGATTCTTTTTTAGTTGTGTTAATTATAGTCAGGAGAAGGTTCTTTTAAAAGAAAAAAAAATGCGCAGAGATTCCTTTATCAATAAACTAAAGACCACGGGAACGAAATCGGGGGCAACAGCTAGTAATAAACTAATTAATGGATTTAAACTACTCTCGATTTATTGGACCAATAGTAAATTCGAGAAAAGCAAATTAGCTGTAACATACTAAAATCCATGTGTTAATCGACCAATATGTATAGAACAGCTGTTTTTTTTTAAATCACTATCGATCGCATAGCACAATTTTTTAATAATTATAAATACTAAATTACTAAAATTTGGATGGTGATAAGAAAATCAAAAATTTTTTTTTTACTAAACATTTTTTTTCCGCTAATCGATTATATTTTGCCACCATCTCTATACCAGTGTTAAAATCGTAGTCGTGTTATCGTTTACAGCCGAGCTCTGTAACGACACTCCACGTTACAGCGCAGCTGGAAGCCGCGAATAGCGCCTTACGTCAAAGTGGGAAGACAAAAGAAGAGCACCTACCAGCACGTAAATTCTGAATTGACCTAAATACTCGGGTCAGGTCGACTAATAATTTAGATAAGCATTACTTTTGTTCAGCTTAGATATCGGCGATGTTATTCCTAGGATAAAGATTAATGGAGATTAATAAACTTTAATGAATGTTTATAGGTTTCCCTCGGCTTTCCACTAAGCTCAGGTTCTCTCGATTAGTGCACACGACATAAATGCGGATCGTGTTGGCTTTATTTTTTAATTAAATGTCTCCATAGACCAGCTTCCATATAAATAGATGGCCATGTGCAAAGCGATAGAAGTAAACACAAGACTAGAGGTATATAAGTTAACTATTGCATTATATAGATAGATACTCTTTATTGCACACCACACAAAACAATCAGTACAGAGAAACAATAAATTTAGAATGGTACAATTTAGGCGGTCTTATCACTAAGAGTGTACACAGGGTTACATTGTAAAGGGGTGCCAAATTTTTAAGAGTGGCTCAGAAACAGTAACTTTATCGAACTATGCAAAGAACGAGTTTTTTTTTCACATTTAATTATTTCTGTCTGCTGTCAAAAATCGTACGCGTGGATAATTTAACTCATTCATGAAAAACTTGCACCGTATGTGCACTGCGTAAGGTCCTTGTTGGCTCGCCGTACCTACGCCTCTGATAAATGACCGCTCGGCTTTCGTAGTCTCTTTATTGACTTTATTTTTGGATATTTTAAAGTATTTTTTTTCGTAACATACGATTATTAAAAATAATAACGATTAAGACGCTTCCAATTGTTCCCTAGATCTTATTTTTTAAATTTGGCACCCCTTTGCAATGTAACCCTGTATAATACAACTTCTATATTGTAAGTAGAAAGTTTTAGTGAGCCAGCTGTGGAATGATCTAAATTTCAAAAAGGTTGATTATTGAAAAAAAAAACAAATCATAAATACCTGATTCAGGACTCTGTCCTAGGGAGTGTAGGTCCTGCTGCGACCTTCTCCTCTGCCGATACTCGGCCCTGTAGTCCGGCCACCGGCCGTACTGAGCCGGCGCATTCAAATACTCCTGCGACGAGAACCGCGACGCACGAGGGGGGGAGAACCCCATCTGGGCGTAGTAGTCATGCCTGAATACCACATCAGGGTGCCCCGTGATCCCTCCAGGTGCAATCTGACTTCCAAAGTGACTACGGTGTCCCAGATACTCCGGTTTGACCGGACCGTCAGTCAGTTCGTGTCCGTGGATAGAAGTGGAACGCTGAGGGCCATAATCCCTCATCCGGTTGGAGTACTCCATGCTCATGCGATGAGGAGAGTAGTCAAGTCCGCGCGGACCCATCTCGAAGTGGCCATGAGGACGGCTGCTTCGTTGCTGCTGATAATAATGAGGAGAAAATGGATTTTTGCTCTCTTGATTCGCCTGACGAGCAGGGCTGTAGGTCACATCAGGTTTAGCCTTCTCTTCAGGTTTTGCCTTCTCAGGCAATGGTTTATCAGTGCCATTCAGATTAGGTTCCTTCTTTGGAGTTGACTCCGTAGATCTTTGCGTCTTCGCATGAGCAATCGCTTCTGACATATCCTGGGATGCTCTCCTGTTAAACTCCTGGACTTTCTCAGGCACAAACCCTTGCTGCGGCACTTGAGACATCCTTCACTCTTGTATAAACGACATCAAAATTCTTACTACTACAATTATATACGTATATCTTCAAAATTGACTACACAAATAGTGCGTATATCAAAAGTCTACAATTGTGTTACTACGCTAGGTATATCCTTATAAACAGTTAATCAGATGTGCAATATTAATAGATGAAATAATCACAACCAAATACACAGACTGGAAACCAGAGCGCGCATTAAATTTTCACTTTCAGTTTCACGTTTGTAATTTTTGTAACTAGTACGAGTAATTAAACGTAAGGTGGTGATTGGTTGACTACGTATATACACATATCCAGGATAAGAAATTTAATTTACAAAAAAAAGAGTAAAATTTGTTGCTTATCTATTTCTGGAGGTTTCTAAGTAATAATCAGTGATCGGAGTAGGTAGATTGATTTGATGTACTTTGGTAGTGCTAGCATAATATGGATATGCCTTTTTTTCAAAAACTGATACCAAGAAATTCCGTAATCCCGGAGGCATGTCCATATTAACACCAGTGTTTGAGATCATTGACCCCAAACAGTCTATCCTACTCCGATCACTGGTAATAGTACACAAATACATGTTTGTATCTTGATATTCTCGTGCTATTCTTTTAAAATAGATAATCATTTTCATTTTCAAGATGCATTTTACAAAAACGAACGGCACATTCAACATAAAAACACTTAATAATGTGTCATTTTTGACTAACATTTATAATCCAATCCTCAAGAAATTCCCAAGTTCATAACTTCCAGCACTTACAAAATTACATAATCACATCCACCTTGTCATGTCTGCTATTCTATACCATCTTAGATATTTGGTCTTTGATCTTATCCCCAATCTAATTTAGATCTTAGTTGTACGTCTTAAGGTTCATTTGAGGTCCTGAAATTACATTTGCTCTAAGCCAGAATTTTGTGAGTGTCCCACAGATGAGTAATTTGATTTGCTTGTACTTCAGTGGATTCAGATATTGTATTAGGGTCTTGTACTTGTAAGTATATCTATGACGTAAATGTATACAGGGTTATATTGCAATGTGGTGCCAAATTTTTAAGAGTGGCTCAGAACCAGTAACTTAATCGAACTATGCATAAAACAAAAAAAAGGTTTCACATATAATTATTCCTATCTGCTGTTAACAATCATACGCGTGGATAATTAAATTAATTCATGAAACAATTGCACCGTATGTGCACTGGGTAAAGTCCTTGTTGGCTCGCCGTACCTACGCCTCTGTTAAATGACCGCGCGGCTTTCGTAATCTTTCTTTTTTGACTTTATTGACTTTATTTTCGGCTATTTTAAAGTATTTTTTCGTAACATACGATTAATAAAAATAATAACCATTAAGACGCTTCTTTATATTGTTCCCTAGATCTTATTTTTTAAAATTTGCCACCCCTTTGCAATGTAATCCTGTAGTTTCTAGCTTAATATTGCATGAATATGAAATGTATCCAACATTTGTAAGTGGTTCATAAATCTTAATGCAATTAAGGTTATTGATGACGTGTAGAATTTAACTAGATTTGATTTAAATATAGATAACAAATATAGTTAAATATAGATACGTGCCGTGTGGGGATCGACGTAAAAAATTACACTTCTCCACCGCCAACAGGAGGCGTCTCGTAAGAGGCGACTAATTACCCGCCTACCAAGCGTAGCAAGTATTAGCAAAGTTCCCTGAAAATGGGGGACCCCTCCCTAGGAGGCCTATGTTCAGCAGTAGACAAGTGAAAAAAGGCTACGGCCTACGGCTGAAATGATAAATGATGATAATATATAGATATAAGAGACAGATCTGTCTGACTGCCAAACACATCGACACACAGCAGAAACCGCTGGACCTATAAACATTGAAATTACATAGATACATGAACTACTTAGAAAGTATTTAAAAACAACCTTCAAGGTGGTAAAATAGAGGGTAAATGTTGGGCTAGAGAGAGATAGAGAGATAAAGTAGCTTATGTCCAGAAGTGGACTGACGTGGACAGATTATGATTATCTCTGACACTCTAAACTACTACAGAGTGCAACTACATTGCAGATATTGGACAACATCTCTTAATTGCTCCGAGCCTAAGGTTTGTAGTTTAGTTTGTTGTTTAGTTTTAGTTTGCTTGTGTCATAAAAATCAGAAACAAAGACGGTAGGTACAGCGGCAAGTCAACCTACCCAAAAAGTTAAAGGTCATTGAATTGATTTTCAACTTTATGTTCAACACTTAGAGATAAATATCAATTGAGAAAATTTGATGTTTTGTGGTAGATTGACGTGCTGTTGCCTGTACCACAACTAATAAATATTGAAAACACTTAAATTAGCCACAAATTGTGACCAATTTTAGTTAGCTTGAATAGTAATATTCAAGGTAATACATCAGTGCTAATGTGTTGGGTAGTACCCAGTGGGTACCGCGCCCGGAACTCTAGTGGACATAGGGTAATGTTACTAATTACGGGACTAATAATAGACTGCGGATCCGAGGGGTGGGGGTTAGGCTTTGTTTGTCATCTGCTGTCTAAAACATACATTAAAGACTAGTTACGTTGGATGGTAAAAAAAAACGCTTTTAACACATTACTGAAGATTTTTTAATAACACTAATGGCGGCGTCTTTTCTATACTATGCGCAGGTACTACTGAGTATATTATTTATTTATTGTACTTATACCCAAATTGTTTGTCTATAGTGTTGATCGTATCAAAACCTTTACAGTAGTTTTAACGATTAGCCTGAACAGACTAACAGGACGGACGGAGAACCGTCAACTGTAAAAAAAATACCTTTCTGTACAAAATTAGCATCTAACTTGACAATTATCCGGTTCGGGTCAATTTAAAAATATATTTTTCTATAATTATCTCGGGTCAGGCTGCTAAGAAAAAACATGTCTGCTACCTTGTAACACGAGGATATTAATTATTTACTTCAGAACCGTGTTGTCAAGCGCATACTCGTATTTATTAATTTATATTTACTATATAGCTTAGTGATTCTACCCTATAATTGTGAATTGTAAACTGAAGGTACGAACTAGCCACAATCGCACCTGCAAATCCGCTGGCCGCGGTCCAGCGCTGTAATACCCCAACCCACTGTGCGCTTCACCGCTGCCGACAATTTGAACCAAATCGAGACTTGGGTCGAGAGTTGTTTTCAAGAAAGAATTGACGTATCGGCAAGCACAACGTGGGACGTCACACAAAGTGGACAACCTGGTAAAGGTTGCAGGAAACCGTTGGATGTAGGCCGCTTCAACCGGCCAATCTGGAAAGAATCAGAATCCCGACGGATCGGTAGCGCAGAAACGAGGTCTAAATCGAATATTAGATAAGGGTTCTATTCCCATTCCAGCTAATTATAAAAAGTTTTTTTTAGTTTAATCTGCGAGACCCATGCAAATATTTGTGGACAGATAATGTAACATACAAATCTGCTTAGTGTTTTACCTTAAGACTGTCATGTTGTCTAAAAAGCACTATTACACGACATGGCAACAAACTAAAATATGTTTTCAATAATTGGCTTTTACGGGAATGCTTTTACTCTAATAAAGAATTTATGGACATAAAAATAAACGATTGTACCTTTGACTGTTAACTGACGACTCATGAGAAAATAATTTCAATTAATAATAATGTATAATTTAATAATAATTTAATAGCAAATTTTGTAACATTAACATTTCTACGCCTAAACCAATGGCAGAATATGTTGTACTTGTGCATAGCTCTAAGATTTTGTGTTACCATGTTCTTGGAAATAAATTATTTATCATTATCATGGCTGCCCAAAAAGCAGTGTAATAATTTTAGGGTTTATGTAGGTATGTGTGTGAGTTTTTTTAATCTACCTTATTGACTAAACGCTTAAACCGCTTCAGATCTTTAAGGTAACATTAGAATCCTTACGTTCTCCTAGGTGAAATAGGCGTTGTCATAGAAAACAATATGGCGAATTTTATATTAAAAAATGTGCGGACTGAAGGAAAAAAATCCAAACTTGTCGGATGGGGTATTAAAATAAAGATTATAAAAGGTTTACATTTTATTTAATGCATTAATGTAATCTGTGATGACGAATTGTTAAAAAAGTAGGTCCCCCCGCAAACGATTTCGTACTACATTCACAATTAATTTCTAACTTTTTAGTATTCTTTTATTAACGAACGCCGTTTTTAATTTTTTTATTATATTTTTTACGAGAAACTCCTGGATAGTGCCTACCTGAATTATTAAATTACGACATTACAATTCAATTAATTCCTTTTGAAGCTGAAAGTAGTTTTGTTTACACGTCCAACAACAACAATATAAATAATTTCAAATATCCGATGCATCATCCATCCCATCTATAAATCCTACACACCTGCATAAACCATCGCGTTCGTGACCGCAGCCGCTGCTGTGCCTCGATGATATTATACCAGATAACCGATGAATCTCTCTTTCGCACCCATTAAATATTAACCACGATAGAGCAAGAGGGTAGGTACAAAGGGAAGGCAAGGAATTTAGGTGTAGGTAGATTTATGGGTAAAGTTAGCGGCTGGACTTTACGGCACGCTGTAAAATGGCTGCTTCCAGCTAAGGGCTAATTATGTAACATGTAGTAAACACTATATTCAGTAGACTTTACAAGTTCAATGTTAAGTTGACAACAGTTTTAATTAGCTGGACTGTACTAGTGATTACAGCAAAGATTCTCTTGAGCACTAGCTGTTGCCTGCGTTCGAGTAGTCTTTAGTAGGATTTTCAGGGCAACATTCTTATTATTTTTTCCGTAAGAACCTTCTTCTGACAATAAGTAACATAACGAAAAAAGAATTAGCGAAATTGTTCCATCCACTCATGCGTGATGCGGCGATCAAGGAAAATAGAGGTTCATTTTTATAAATAAAGATTATTATGATGTTCTAATTTAAAACGTTATAATTAATATCAACGTGTGAATTGTATTTTATTAAATACTAGCTTTCCCGGCGAACTTCGTACTGCTTCTTTTTTTGTGAATTTTTTATTTGTTATTTTGCTATTCGGTGCGAAGACAAATCCAACTAACCAAAAACATAAAAATCAGTCCAGCCGTTCTTGACTTATTAATGGTTTAACTAACGCGACTTTCTTTTAATATTTATAGATTTGCTGACCCGGCAAACTTCACACATCAGACCAATAAATATGTCTTTTTATTCGTAATTTTTTACATGTTCTAATTGTTATTCTGCTATTCGGGGCGGAGACAAATCCAACAAATCACAGATCATAAAAATCAGTTCTTGAGTATGTAACTATTCCGATTTTGTTCTAGATATTTATAAAAAAATGTGCATGTACTTATTATACCTCTATAGTAAACATTTCTTTTTTATATAGAAGTTGAATTTACTATATTTTTTACCGTCTTACTCACGATTACGTAAACTCTACTGGGAGAGAATAGAATCTCAAACGATATTGTTTTTTTATATAATTTATTTTTAATATTCGACAACATCACATACTGACATTGCTCTCATCCTACGATAAGAAACTTAAGCATTTGTGTTACAGAAATCAGAAACAACGACGGTACCGGTACACCTAGACCCGTGACAATATAGAATAGTTATTTTTCTACATTGACCGACCGGAACTCGATCCCGGAACCTCAGAGATAGCGACACCATGTCCGGTATGCTCGCCTCTTAGCTACCGAGGTCTTTGTACAAGCACCAACAAAATATTGTATGCTTTACTAATTATTATTTTTAACACCCTCTACAAATGTAACATACTATTTGCAAAATAAACGAAATATGAAAGACTGGTCTAATTTGAACTTATCTTCGTTTTATTTGAATTGTAATATTTCGTTATCAACAGTACAAAAGTACCTCAAAATAATCGTAATCATTAAAACTACTGGTTTATCGCTACAACTTACTTTTTAATAAGTTATTACAATAACTTTCGATCGCTTACAACGTTTAGGCCACGTAAAGGGTTAAGAATGCCCAGGGTCAGATTTATGTGCAAAGTTATTCTGCGGTCTCGATACGTGAAGGGTTGGAACTTGGGTTAAGTGTTGTTGAGGTGGGTTCGATCTCGCGATTGTTTGTGCCAAGGTCAGGTTTCTGTTAGCAAAAAATTTGTAAAGGAATATTGAAAAATGGAAGGAAAATTTTAAGAGGTAGGTAATTTTTGATATTATTTTTGGAAATAGTGGTCTTATTTGTTATACTATCTTAGTTTTTCTCACATTAGACAAGTTGCAACCAGTTGTCAACTTTAACGCTTACCTTATGTCTGACAGATGTAACACGATTAAGTTTAAGCTATCAAATTTAGAGATTGACCATTTTCAATTCAAGTCTTTATTGCTTTTCCACAATGTACATAAAGGTCTTAATAATTAAAATACAGATCATCATGGGCCTTATGTTTATGTTTAAAACAAACAGAACCTAAAATTACTGATTTACTTAAAAACTCTAGAAACCGACTTTTAATAAATATAATTCTTAATATAATAATAATATGAATTACCTAAAAGTAGTTAATGCTTGACAAGCAGTGAACAAACGAATTATAACATGATTAGTACCTACCTATTTCATCAGTTTTAGCCATCAAATATAGATTTATGCCAGCCCCTCTAGCATGTCCACCAAAACACGATATGATATGATGTTATATAGCGATTTATCGACAACAACTGCAAAAATGTGATAAATATAGCCGCCATGTGGAACCGCCGTGCCGGGGACGTCACATGTTATGATCGCTGTTTCGATAAAAATTCAACATTGCATCTATATCTATCATATTTTTGTAGTTGGTGTCGATAAATCGCTATATCATATCATATCGTGTTCTAATGGTCATGCTAGGGGGGCAGATTGACCATTATTTTAAACATACAATAACTAAAAGAGTACTGAGTGACTACAAAACTGACATTTAATAGATAGCCATTATAATTCTTGTAATGGATTTATATTCCCTGTAACTAGTTGCTTGACAAGCAATGAATAAACGAAATAAATACTTCGTTGCAAAATATCAAACGCTGCACACAAACTCGCATTTTCAGTTTGTACCGATATTGGATTGAAGCGTTGAATAGCGACTATAAAATCCAAAACGAACGCTGGATGACTCCCATTTCGGTTCTCGATATAATTATTGGGTTTTATTTGCACATAAAACAAAATACATGGTTCGGAACACACAAAGTATGTTTGTTCGTGTGTCGAACGACGGGAATTGTTCAGTTTAATGCTTTGCGACAGGAATAAATCGTCTCTAATGTAGAGTATTATGGATAACAGCGTATACTCGGTATTTATTCATTCATTGCTGTTTGCTTTTATTCTTCAGTCTACTTAAATATTGATGCAAACTAGATACAGCCCACAAAACATATTTAATACTAACAACAAATATCAAAAAGAAAAATTCTTTTTCTCTCCTAAACCACAAAAGATTCTTCTAACAGTATGTAATTTATTATTCTCCATACGTCCATAAAAGCCTAATATCGCGTCATCGCCTGCGTCTAATACAATAACACTTCCGAAGCGATAAAAACGCAATCTCGGAACACTTAACGCGATGGTACAGTCTGCCGCACATATTGGCTATTTACAACTTTATTTTCATAGGCAAATGATATGGGTCGACTTTGCAAAATTTTTGTAAAAAATACGTTGTCTTCAATATCGGTGACTTAATGCTTGAAGCTTGAATCATTATAGTCTATATATATCATGTCTTCAAAATCATTAGGATTTGCACATATTTTGATCATTACACATTAAAGGTTAATTAAAAAATATTGTTTGTGGGGAAACACATCAAAACGTGTGCAGCGTATTCAAGATGGTAAGATATATTAATAATTAATTAATTAAAACAGGTATTTATCAGTGTCAGGCCCTGCTCTAGTATTAGGTTACGAGGCTCTAGGACTTGGTACTAGCCTGCGCGCTTACGCAATTATATAATACGCAATGACTGTAAGATCTAGCTAGTTGTCAATAAATTGCTTAACACTATAGAAATTTTTGTCATTAAGCCATTCAGTTAATCTTTTATTAGGAAATTATTAGGTTATATTTGCTAAAAATATTAATATTTTTAGTACATTTTTTTTTTCTTTTGTCCTTCTTTTTTCTGTAAACTTTTTGTGTGCCAAAGAAATTAATATTCTATTCTATTCTACATAAAATAAAAGTAGGCTTGCAATATAAAAAATAAATAAAAATACACCACACACACATACACCATACACGTTTTCTAAATACCTACGTACTACAACGTCAATATAACTGAAAACTGTAATGTACACTAGAAAGTATATTATTTACTTTATGAGATGGTAGTAATGTCATTCAAAAATAAAGTCATACCAGGTTAAGGCACTTGAACCAAAATAATAAAAAAATGCTTTACAAAATGGAGTTAGTGTAATGAATCCTTAATAAGATACTTCTTTTGTTAGTTGTTCTTGACTGTAGTACGAATCAGCTATTCCTGAGTTTACAACCTTTGGTAAATGGCGGCCTCAGGCTCAGCCGTGCGCAGGTCGTAAGAAATGCATTACAGTAAACGTAGGTACACAGATGCTAAGATGCTCCATCGCAGACGGGGGTTAACAAATGCGAAAACGAATACAAGAACCAAGATCGGTGGAGATAATAGGATTTGTACTGGAGGTATTCATCTCGTTACTTGAACAATCTTGGTCAATTTTGTAGGAAAAACATTACATGTGAATGAAATTATGAAAACACTTGTCAATTGGGAAGCGCAGGCAAAGCTACATCTGTTAAACAGATGGCGCTAGAGTGTTTGGTCGTGTCAAATAATGTCAACGTAAATGTCAATGTTTTACGCCATCAATTAAAAGAAGAAAAAAAGAAAGTCTAGATTGTGATAAACATTCTGTGGCTGAAAACACACAAACATGTATTTGCGCTACACACAATACAGGCATCGTTTTGAACAAAGCTAATAGATATTAAATGTGTTAATTTTTTGGCACTCTCACTTGTGGCGTTCAAAATTAGGACACTCAAAATTAGCTGTCATTATATGGGACAGCTAGTCCAGGTATTTATACATAGCAGAACTGATGATTAAATAATCACTAGAACAGACCAAACACAATGGGACACTTATCGGGATAAATATGCAGTATGCTTACCTGTTAAGACATATTTGAGAAAGTAAAAAAAATTTTTTTTTTTTACTTTCCGTAGATACTAGTATATATTATTTTAAAACATTTGTATAGGTACCACTTGCTGAGGTGTGAGAGAAATCATAATGAGAAAACCTGAACATTCTGATATTTTTAAACTTGAACATTTTGATATTTTTTTATTTTAAAAATGATTTTGTTTTCTGATTCTGATTCTGCTTTCTCTACGTTTTCTTTTCACTGCCTAATTTCCCTTCCTTTTCACTGCTAGGTGTGTAGACATTAAAAATGTCTAGTTTAAGAAATAGTTACTGAGATCTATTTTCAATTACTAGACGTTTAATTACTAATCAAAGATCTTCTGGAAACTAATAACAAATTAATTAGAAGTTTAAAAAAGAAAATAAATTAAAGAACGTATGATTATGATGATGATCACTTCAAAAACGAATTCACCGTATTGCTTCCGAACTATATTCATTTAAATTTAACCCTTAAACAGATTCCGACATTTTTTATTAGTTTATGACCGGTAGTTACCCATATTGCCACTGCCTTGCTAAAGGTTAAGAAATTATTTGATACCTATCACTTTTTATAAAAAGAAAAAAAAAGCACAATTCTTTACAATAAATCGTATTATCTGTTATCTTGTTGTATCTATATCGTTAGTGCTCATAAGTATTGGCGGCGCGTTCATTTCGGCGTCTGGTCTGAATCGACTCATTATTGGCGTCGCGTCCTATGCTTTTTGATTTGGGAATGGACTGAAGTTATTTGGATAGTAGGTGTATGAATCCTTTGCACTTCAGGAAATCTAAGAACAAGTTCTTGTAATTTTTTATTGGTTACGGTTTCAGCAGTATACCATGTCATACCAAACTCGTCATGATTTTAATCTTAGCACAACTTTATAATATTTGTGTCGACAGTCCTGACTCCTGTTATATGGTTACATTGCAAGGTAATGCAAAATTTTAAAAATAAGATCTAGAGATCTATAATATAAAAGTGCGTCTTCGTTTTTTTTTAAACTATGCTATACTTTAATAACTAACTAGTTGTCCCGGCGAACTTCGTACCGCCTCGTTTTTTTCCGTGAATTTTTCGTTGTTTTAATAGTTATTCTGCTATTCGGGACGGAGAAAAATCGGAAAAATCATAAATCATAAAAATCGGCCCAGCCGTTCTTGACTTATAAATGGTGTCAGTAACCCAAATAGGTACATAAAAAAATTGTTTGTTTTTACGTAGATCGATCTAATTACCGATTCTGAGTGTTCCCTGAAAAATTGGCACTACTTTGAAATGTAACCCTGTATTCAAGCGATATTAGCCGGCACCAACTTTTAACATGACTTTCGAAAGCACGGAGATGCTTGTGATAAATGTCACTAAATATGGTTGGAAAGGTCACCCATCCACTCACAACCGAGGCGTAGGTTTGGTTATCACTACCAAAACGCTGCCGCCACTGAGCTACCTCGTCAACAATTTTTTGCAACTTTGCGACTATCGCATTGCGTTTTGGCGACTCTGAGATCGCTCGCTAGCATCCGCGACCGGCGATTCGACGACTGCATTGTGTTTTTTGCAACTTTTTAATGAGATTGAGTTTTAGTGGCAATATATAAAAAGTTGCAGTGCGTATGAGCCTCTCGTAATGATTTTACATACAAAATACGTTGCAGCAGTTCAATATATTTTTATGTAAGGTACCTACGTGGACATTTCACAGCAGCATATGGTTTTTATTGCTACACATCCTGCTGAAGCTGATAATATTTTTGTGGAAAAGTATGAGCTTGGTACACACTTTTGAATAAAACATTTTTTATGGTTTTTATCTAATGTAATTTTAAAGCTTAAACCTTCTATCGAGAGTTCGCTAAAAAGGCAAACTACACTGCCATAAGTGAGTTTGCGTGTTTGAGCCGCATCAAACTCTCTCATGACAATGTATAAGGTAAAACTTCATTGAATTAAAAGATAACTCTTAAGGTCATTCAGCACAAAAGCACTTTTAAAATTTTAAAACACATTTTAAAAAATGAGAATTTAAAGCTGTTAGTTTTAGACCATATTTGATACAAAGTTTATAGTAAAAACGCTTATAAAATACACCTTTCAAACTTGATTTGATTATACTGCAAACCCAGTATTAAAACAACAAAAACTATAGATCAGTCAAGTGCGAGTCGGCTTTGCTCTGAAGATCCCGAAGTAAATAAAAAAAAATAGTGGCACGTAACTCTCAGTGCGCGTGTCAGACTATTGCCGGCATATGGACGAATTTCTTAAATTACTTTTCGTGACGAAAATTTAACTTGTGACCTCTGAGATGTTTCTGTTCTGAACGTCTTTTAACGATCAGAATTTAATGCAGTTTTTATATCCAGCAGGAGATGTCACGATTGAAATCACTGACTTGAAACATTAAAATAAATTACATTTGCACATTTTTTTAAGTTCTCAGAAACTGAATTTTTTCAAGAGCCCTATTCAATTATACTTCGAAAATTAATGGCGTATAGTCTAATCGCATTTGAGCCAGCCATTATCAACTCGACAACCCAACAAGAAAATCCACAGAGCGAAATGTACGGAATTCACGACGCGGGTCATTGGCACGCGGGCTGCATACAAATGGACGGGCGAGCGGAATTAGCGGCCACAGTCGAAATGAATGCAGTGATTTCATCGTCCTCCTAGCGTTATACCTTAATGCTAGACCAAGTAATCTAACCTGACCTCAACAATCTTTGAACAAGAAAGCAGAACACTTTTCACGGTGTTTTCCCATGACCGCAATGGGTTGCGATAAATCCATAGTTTTTTTTGAGATTTCTGACTTGAAAGATGTAAAAGATAGTCCGACCGCACAGATTTTAGGTTGTCTTATCTGCTAAGTATTTTGATATAGGGGTTGCCATGAGAACACATGAGGTTGTCACATGAGATGGCATTCTAGTCGAAATATTTCTAATGAAAGTAGCGCGACCATAAACTGAATTATTGTGATTATGATTCCAGAGTGGAATTCTACTATAAATCTATAGTAAAACGATACACAGACCCTCATCATTTTAAAGAAATCTCTTTAGCTCTGCTAAGTGGCTAAGTGTAAGGCGGTCATGCACTAAGATTAAAGAGCTCCCGCTGCAAGAGTGGCCGGTTGTTGAGTATTTCTTTACATGAAGTGGGACTACTGTATTTACTCTCGCTTTGTAGCGCTGAGTGAGCGCTCGGGAGCGAGCGGAGCGGATAAGCTAAGCGGGAACAATGAGTAATGATTCAATGGAGCAGAACTAAGCGCGTGTAATCTAAGTGCGAGTACGAGCAATTGCTCTGTCGACATGAGTAACTCCAGTAACATGACTGCAAATTAATATGTACTGCAAATAAGTATTATGGTGTCCTGGTAGTGTTATTTTATTATGATACTGAACTCATTAAGTTATTTAGCGCTGACATATACTAAGACACGTGGCGGACTTTAACACCGTCGTTGGATTTTTTCATGCTTACTTAACGATCAAGAATACACTAAATAACCGGTCAGCTACTTGAAAACGGCCGATTAAATAACGCCTCACTTCAAAGGCGAGTCTTCTTTTGTCAAGTCAAGTCAAGTTATTCTGTACTTTATTTCTTAGACCATAAGAGTTGTAGTTACAATGAGTAGTTGCGGCAGATGTGTCAAAATAAAATAAGACCGGATTTTTACAAACACGTGTGAATATCGACATAAACAAAACTGCGCAATAACATTTGCGGTTAAGGCATACGTTAGGACCAAATTATTGATTGTTTTATAGTCCTCCTATCAGCAGTAAGGCGTTGACGCCAGTAAAAATAAGCCCATTGATTCTCTCGATTGTTCTACAATCCACGAATATGTACAAATACCCGCTATTAGTCAAGCCCTGGCTCGGACCGGCCGCGTTCAAACAAACATCACATGTCGGTGCATCGGTGTTTATTGATCACCGCAGTGGTTACTGATGAGATCGCCACGAGAGACCAGCGACCAGTCTCTCAGCGAGTTGTACCGGTTGGCATCAAAAACATCACTCAATTTTGAAAGAGATTAGGTCAACATTAATAACGTATAGTAGGTACGAATATATTGACGATATGAAGACCGTCTGGTGTAGTAGTTCGCGCTCCGGACTACAAAGCCAGTGGTTGCGGGTTCGAATACCACAAGGGGCAATTGTTTGTGTGATGAGCACGATCATTTGTACCTTTGTCTTGGATGTTTATAAAAGTATATAAGTATGTTTATCCGTTATTTCGTCGCCATAGTACAAGCTTTGCTTAGTTTGGGGCTAGATAATTGGTGTGATTATGGAAACAATGTATTTATATACCTATTAGTACAATGAGAAGCTCTGCTAGCTCAGTGGTCGGAGAATCTTGATTCTCGGTGTGGTGATTACGCAACTCACAGCACGTACTTACCGATACAATATGTACGGACTGTCTCACTGCAAGTCACAGGTATCACCTCAACATGAGATGGTTATAGTCACACTCCGTCATGCCAAGCGGGCCCAGTGCGAATTGGTGACCAAACCTCACTGTCAGATGTAATCAATTAATTCGCCTCGCATCTGACTAGACTTCACGACTAGAAGCAAGCTACTCGTATATTAGCCGGGATCAACTTCAAAAAAATAAAAATATAATATTTTCGATAATTTTATCTATCATCTTATCAAGTTGATGCATCAAAATTCCTAGTCAGGTCAAAAGAATAGAATACATGACAATTATCACCAAGAAGCTTTTTCAAAAAATACGAAGGACATAAAAATATTGAATATTTTGTGTATTTTTTAACTACTGTAAGTTTGGGACACAATATCAGAAGCGGCGATAAGCATTTAAAGGGCTAATGAGCCCTGAAATCCTTAAAAGATAAGAGTTTGTTCAAGTAAAATGCCTAAAGTAATATTTGCCACGAACAGATTCCGGGGAAGGGACGATCTTTCGTTATTTTGGACGATAGTGGCATTGTGGTGTGGTATAATCGCTATATATCGATATCGACTTTTTAATAGTATTATTAAGGCACCGTAATTTTTATTAAATAATATACATTGCTTTAACAGACACTGGTATTTCGGCGCTGTCAAAAGCGCCACGATCACAAATAGAGTTATTATAAAATGCCGTTATTTAATTTTAAATAAATAATGGAATGGAGCTCATCGCACTAGTCCTTTGCAGGTTGCAATTATAAAAATCTAGGTCATGTCGATAGATTTCTTATCGATAATGGCGCAGCCCTCAAGCCTCTCGAGCTCCATCTCAGTTGGAGGTAGTCCAGGGCCAGGCAATAAATATGTATGAATCGGACACGTCATGTTTTATAAGGGATATTATCGGAACTGCGGATATTGGTCGCTGTTCGGATACGACTGTGTTTGACGTTCGGTGGAGATCGCAAATGAGGGGAGATTCTAGAGATGGGTACATTATTTTGTGTTACGTATATAAAAGCAGTAGGTGGATTTTTATGGACTATTACAGTCACTATTAGATTTATTAGGGTTTTTTGAACAGAGGAGAAATATTCATGATCATAAAATTACATGTCAGTAATTATGAAATAATTACAGTAAAGTCAGCTACTTGTCTTGTATACTAAATAGATAGGAATCTCTCTACTGTATCGCACTGGGCCAGCCTGGTGAAGTAGGTATGACCCAAAAACTACCTGATTTTAAGGTGTGGCCTCTGCCTTGCTGTGAGACGCGTTTACATAGTATGTATATGTATATAGGCATACTTCACTTTAATTTCTTTAGGCTAATGATGTATTGCCATTATTGTTATCTAAGTCAGTTCTATTAGATTTCTAAAATAGTCTAAACGTAAAACGTAAGTTAGAATCGATGTCTACTGATCCTCGACCTTTTTATTTGTAATGATTGTGAAATGAAACACATAAATGACTTTGGTATGGATTGGCATTGCCTTTTCCATCTCAAAAACAGTTGTCAACAACCAACCAGTATGAGGGCTTACATACAATGTTTTTTCTTTACCATTTGATTGGGCGACAAATTTTAAAAACACTATAGTTAAATTATGTACAGACTCAGTAGTATAAGACGGGGATTGAACGCACGACCTGACGAATGAGTAGTGACGATTTTTCGCCTAAGCTATCACGACTGTTTAAGGTACTACAGTTTCATTTACAAAGAGTATGAATAATCTATAGAGGTAAAAGTTTTTAGAAATCATAATGAAGTAAAACACATATTTCAATTAACAATACTAACTTAAACATTGGTTTACTTAAGTATGTAATATGCATAAGTACTTAATGCATCCCCAAGAGATATAGATTAACTTGGAATCGATTCGCCAATCCCCTGTATCTAGTTCGGCGTAAGATTCCCTCTCGAGACTAAACGCTCCCGCGGGAACTCTCGCATAATCAGGCCGTTCACCTTAGTTTGGGGAGATTGTACATTTGATTAACATAAATCTAGTAGCACACTCGTTTTGTTAAGTGTTAAATATTGTGCTGTGATAGATCTATGATTGAATGTTTGTTACTTATAAAGGTTTCACGGCTAGAAATATAAATAAATAAACAATAACAATAAATATGACGACCTCCGTAGCCGAGAGGCGAGCATACCGGACTTGGTGTCGCTATCTCTGAGGTTCCGGGTTCGATTCCTGGTCGGGTCAATGTAGAAAAATAACTTTTCTATATTGCTTTGGGTCTGGGTGTTGTGGTACCGTCGTTGTTTCTGATTTCTGTGATACAAGTGCTTTGGCTACTTACTACAGGATCAGAGCAATGTATGTGATGTTGTCCAATATTTATTATATTTATTTATTTAAATATATATTGCACTACATAATTGCTCTGATCCTATAATATTTAGCTAAAGCACTTGTGTTACAGAAATCAGAAACAAGGACAGTACCACAACACCCAGACCCGAGACAATATAGAAAAGTTAATTTTCTACATTGACCGACCGGGAATCGAACCAAGGACCTCAGAGATAGAAATACCAAGTCCGGTGTGCTGGCCACTCGGCTACGGAGGTCGTCTAAGCTAACCTCTAAATAAGCTACGAGCATTATGTGATTGACGATCGTCTGGTGTAGTGGTTCGCGCTCCGGACTACAAAGCCAGCGGTTGCGGGTTCGAATCCCGCAAGGGGCAAATTGTTTATGTGATGAGCACGATCATTTGTACCCATCGAGCATATATGTTTGTACCTAAGTCATGGATGTTTATAACCGTATTTATGTATGTTTATCCGTTATCTAGTCGCCATAGCACGTAGCACGTAGAACTGACGGCCGATGGGGAAGAAAGGTTCTGGAATGGAGGCCACGTACCGGCAAGCGCAGCGTAGGACGTCCACCTACAAGGTGGACAGACCACCTGGTAAAGGTTGCAGGAAGCCGCTGGATGCGAGCCACTTTCAATCGGCCAATCTGGAAGTCACTGGGGGAGGCCTATGTTCAGCAGTGGACGTCCTATGGCTGAAATGATGGAGTCGCCATAGTACAAGCTTTGCTTAGTTTTGGGCTAGATAATTGGTGTGATTGTGGAAACAATTTATTTATTTATTATTATTGCTTAGTGCAGAGACCGCTGTTGCTTGCTATAATTTTATATATACTATTTTGGTAAATAAATACTGTTTAAATAGGTCAAAGCCAGTACAATGTTTTTTCATCGCAAACTAATGTCAGTGTGGCCACGGAATATAGTATCTGTCTCTAAGTTCACAATCACAATAGGCAAAATGGAAAAAGTGAAGGAGGAAATGTATATCTGTCCTACAGTGCGGAATAAATCTTATTTTTTATTTATTTATTTAGAAACCGTACAGCGTTACAAAAGTATAATAAAATGATGAGCATGTTGTATAAAGTGAGGCCAATTACAAGGTTTCCTTTTTCATGTTATTAGTAGGTAGCAAAATGAAATTAATAGTAAACTATGAACTGCTTCTGCCTCTTTTGTTTTGTTGTTTTCAAATATCAAATATTTAATTCAATTACGCATCTAAGTGAGGAGATATTATCATCATCATCATCATCATCTGCCTTTGGCATTGGTTTGAATTGCGGCTTCCCGCAACCTTGACTAGATCGTTACAGCCCACCGGGTGGGAAGTCTGCCCACGCTGCGTCTTGCAGTTCGTTGTCGCTACCCGATAACCTTAGTTTGTTTCCCAGAAGTTAACTTTATATCGTTACTAGCTGTGCCGGCGGCTTCGCCTGCGTGGAAAACAGGTAGTCGGTTTGTCACCCTTATTTTACTCCCATAGGAGGTAAATTCAAAATTAAAACCTATGTAATTTTCTGACTCGTAATCATTAACTATGCAAAAAATATGTCTAACCCTTCCTGTGTGAAAAAAAGGCCAAGTGGGAGTCGGACTCGCGCATGAAGGGTTCTGTACCATTATCTATATAACATTAGATACTGGAATATACAATTTAATATTCTGTGAATATTTTAAACGTCTACCTGTTCCCGTTATTAATATAAAGCAAAAAACGGCAAAACAATCACGTTTGTTGTATGGGAGCCCGCCTTAAATATTCATTTTATACTATAGTATTTGTTGTTTTAGCGGCAACAGAAATACATCATCTAAGAAAATTTCGACTATCTAGCTATCACGGTTCATGAGATTCAACCTGGTGACAGACAGACGGACAGACAGACAGACGGATAGACAGACAGACAGACAGACAGACGGACAGCGGAGTCTTAATAATAGGGCCCCGTTTTCACCCTTTGGGTACAGAACCCTAACAATACTCAACATCTCCATCAGTTTTTTTTTCGGAATAAAAAGTAATCTAAGTATCTGATATTCCAGACTATTATCTATCGCTGTACAAAATTTCATCCAGATCCGTTCAGCCGTTCAGGCGTGATCGAGTAACAAACATCCATTCACCCAAACTTTAGCATTTATAATTTTAGTAAGATTTATAATCAACACGTTCAGCCCACATCAGTCCAACAAAAAAATGTTATTACACAATAAACGAATACTTAAATGACAATAATCTAAAACAATAAATGAAATCCAAAGATAAAGAAATATTTAAATGCCTAAAAATACTATTTATTTGATTATATTGTTCAATATATTATTCAATAATTATATTATCATATGATTTCTTAATGTATTTTAATTCTTTACAACTTCTTAAAATAAACATATTGATCTAATTATGCATGGCATCATCCTCTCTGCCCACAATACCCATCCTATTGTTGTGCCCTACAGGGTCTATAATGAGCTGTTTTATGTACCTATTTATAAAATCTGTTTAACATTATAAAATGCAATAAAATATTGAATTGAATTGAATTGTCCACTGCTGTACATATGCCTCTATCTACGCCTTCGAGCCCGATCATCATATGCCATTAAGACAGGCAATAACATAACCTTAACCATAGTTTCAGTTTTAGAAACTAAGCTACCTAGTATAAAACCTTCAGAAGTGTTGCTCCTATTGAAATCTTGCGATAAATATATTTCCGAGAGTGAATAATTAACGTTTCATGTTACGAATAGTTTCACCCTTTTCCACCGAAATCAATTCGGGCATTTTTAATGGGTCTCCCTAACGGCCGGCCGTCCGAGCTCCCATAATAGTCAGTTCGAGTTTAATACTATATTTCCCGATGTTATCGGGTCGCGTGTCTCGGCATTTACACCGGTCGATATTCTGATTTAAAGCTCATTTATATGAGGCGACTCGGAAGGAGTGAGGCGTGGGAGTTGATTTGTGTATTTATGGTAAATTTTAAGAACAACTGTGTAAAGATGTAGGCAGCATAAATAAGCTCTACAATAACTGAATAATAATTGTTACTGATTCTATTATCTGACTTAAATAGTGTTTACAGTACTAGTACTAAATAGTGTTTACACCTAAGTGTAAGCCTCCTCATTCTTTATAAGACCTGATTAAGGTTAATGTACACAAGCTGTAATATAGCTATTCTGCTCTAAGGTTTTACATACCAAATTAGGTCTTTAGCGCTTGTGAGCTGCTTAGGAGGATCTTATACAACACTTTTAGAAACTAATTTGGCGTCTAAAAGGGGTAGCTTAAAAAGCAAGCTCTCGAGTGGAATCAACCAATAGATAAACTAAGTGTAGAACACACTATGACCTAATGGACTGGCGATTGGGAGTCACTGGCCAGGGTGGCGTGGAGGCAGAAAGCTGAAGAGTTGGAGCTGGTGTGCAACTTGCAAGATCTCCGTCCTTTTTTGGCCTTTGAAGAAGGACCTTTTTATATACTGCGCGTGAACGAATGTCGGCAAGAATTGAAGGCAATCAGTCTAGGTCCGGCCTACTAGCGGTGACCTCGACGCGGTCGCGTTTGAGGCTCAGGCACTTTCGCGGCGAAGTTTCATACTCGCTGATCACGCCCGTAAGGATTATGTCCCGCAGTGGAGGATGATTATATTGTTTATTGATTCAACTTAGAACGTAACCAAATAACAAAACCAAGCAATATCTGAACCGTCGCTGGTATCTTCAAGATTATAGACAAACAAGGCAGAGGCTTAAAGACTATTCGGAGTGCTCGGTGTAATTAATTGTCCATCTATCCGATAAGATCACTTCCTCACTTTTAATCCAATCCTCCCCTCTATGGGTCGAAGCCCCGATTACAGGGGTAGTTTCTTACCTATGAAGAACCTAATATCTTATTATCAACCACCATTGCAGTGCCGTGTGGGGACGGCCGTAAAGAATACACTTCTCCACCGCCAATAGGAGGCGTGTCGTAAGAGGCGACTAATTTCTATAGCAAGAGACGGGCAGCAGCGTCTACGTGCGAAATATTATAAAAACTGCGCTCGCCAACCTGCCTGCAAAGCGTGGCGAGTATTGGCATTCCCCCCGATGAGAAGTCATTAGGGGAGGCTTTCGTTTAGCAGTGGACGTCCTATGGCTGAAATGATGATGATGATGATGAACCACCATTGATGACTGTTTTTAAATAGATTAGATATAAAAACATTCTTTAATTGGTTAAGATCTGGCTGTCATGGGAGACGTCCCCAGCAACAAAAAAATAATGTTACTCCTTATTTCGAGATAATTATTGATAGGTGAAAAATATTTATAGAAATCAAAGCTTTTCAGTCACTCATACATATTATTATCATGTTTTCTCCTTTTATTATTTTTAGACTCGTCACCGCCTCCGTCTTAACTTTTAACTGTCCTCTACCTTATGATTATCTGGAAGAGATCGCTTCTAGCGATATGACCGCCTAAATTGTACTATTCTAAATGTATTCTTTTTCACTGTTTGTTTTGCGTGGTGTGCAATAAAGAGTATCTATCTATCTGTATTTTATTACTTCCTTTAGATAAGCTACAATGCTTCGTTTTACCTAAACAGTCGTCAGTGCCTTAAACACAATCAGATGATCTGATGGGATAGAGGTCCGACAAGAGTTGATCATTTGAATAGCATTTGTTAGTTATTTCAGTTTACTCAGTTATTTAGTGCACTCAGTCAACTAATATCGTCCCTTGTAAATAACCCATACGTCACAGAAACAAGCGAATTTACTGCTTGTACGTACACACGTAAATTTTATTTGTTTACAGAAGCCGAGCATTGGCATAGCGGCGCAATCTGTTGATTTGACGCCAAAAACCTCGCCTTGTGGCTGTCGTATTATTAGATACAGTTAATCACTTACTGTTCAAACTCGGTAATTAATCATATTAGCCGATTTAAAAATAATTATTTCAGTTGTTCATGCCAAGACAAGTGTTAGGTTAGGACCTGATAAACTTGTTATTTTCTTGTCATAGTTTATGTTACCAAAATAATTTGGAAATGTATGTAAAAAGAGTATAAAATAAGCAACAAGTTCCATCCATTTGTTAACCATTAGTTCTACAGAAACGATTTGTTTGAAAGCGTGTCGACACATTCAAGACATCCATTCCCACAGCTCGAATAATATGGTAGCCGGATGTTTAAATCTATTGACACACATAAAATCACATGTTATATATACAAGATACGAAATTGGTAATACTAAACAAACATTGTTTCATCAAAATTATGTTTACAATCATAAGACGATTGATTCACTTAATTATACCCAAAAACATGATTTTCCATAAATTGGAACTCAAGTTTATGAAATCATCCAATCACCACTATGCGCACTAGTCACAATTTGCGAGATTGACACCTTAGCACTAATAAGAAGCGTTGATATGTGGGTATAGGCCTCGGTTATGTCGCGGCGGGTCCGGGCGGGCGCAGTACGCGTGCGGCGCGGCGCGAGGGCGGGCGGCGACTGGTCGTAGGGCGGGCGGCCATGCCAGGGCGGGCGAAATAGGTTAACGATCATTTCCTTGCGAGCGATAGCAGCCCCTGATTTAGTACGATGAAGGTTACGTATGGTTGTTTTGATCAGATGAATGACTGAAGTTGAATGAGAGGATTGGTGCCAAGACTTTTACAGTCCCCTTTGAAACGGTGATTAGAAGAGATGAAGAATGTTTTGTTTGCTCGTGCATTATGTCATAAATCAAAAGATTAAAGTTTTTAATGAAAATCCAAGTCGGCTTTTGATCAGCATATTTTAACAGTCTGACAATGACGAATTAATTTCTAGCGACTTTTGTTTGGAATTACAATCCAAAGTTTTGCTCTGAAGGGAATAACGGTTAGAAATATGTTAAGACGTTCGATGGGCCATGCCTTCTTATGACAAGAAAGAGGATAAATTTATATCATGGTACATTTTGAAGTAATAATGCAGCACAAAATTTTTGCTCATTATTTTAGTTTTCGCGAAGACATTACGCTACCTTGAGCAGAATCCTGGGTACTCCCCTGGGAACCTTTGGATAGGATAAAAAACCTTCCCGGAACTTGAGACTTCAGAAGTGGAATATACCTTTTTGACCCTAAACTTTGTCAAAAGGTATTCTGTAAACCGGTTTAATAGTTATTGATTTATAACCGGAAAAACTGATATGAATGTTGTGTGTAAAGAACACAATATTTCTCAAGGATATAATAATGTCAAAGTCAAAGTCAAAAATCGATTTTTCAATTTAGGACAGAAAATTGCCACTTATTAACGTCAATGATAACTTGAAGTTACAACGAAAGCCAACATATGGTCTTAGATAAAAGTAGACGGCCGCTTTCCGTCTTGCTCAATTCTTGCATCCTAGATAGAGACCACTTATCTATCGCTCCAAATATGTATAATAGGGATGACTTTGATAATCTAACTGACGGTCTAAATAGAATTTGGAATTCTCTACCCAGCCGCCATCCCTATTACAGACTTGATACTTGGATGGTCAACCGTACCCTGTCCAGAAATGGGACTGAGTGCTAAGAGAACACGTGCACACCGAAGGTTCCCTACAAACTTGAAGGTATTCGGGAATCTGGTCACGAAATATTTTACCGCTTTTTCCAAGTTTTTTATTGTGATGTAACTACTGCAGTTTTTGGACTTTTTCCTTTACTTTTGCTATAAGACATTGCTTCTTGCCAAATTTCATGAATCTAGGTCAACGGGTAGTACTTTAGGTTTGGATTCCCTTGCGAGTAACAAAAATATGAGTAAACGTTCGTATCTTTTGATTGCGTTGACTTTAAAGTTTGATTTTTCATAGCTGTAAGGGATTGCAAACCTGAAACTTTGATATTAATTTCAACATGATACTAATCTTCTAAATCATAATGCAAAGAATTGACAGACAGACAGTCAGACGGATAAGTGATCCTATAAGGTTTTTTTTACCTTTTAATATGCAAAACCCTAAAAAAAATAGACACTATCTCATGTTTCCATAAAAACACCTATTTTTTAAATCATTTATGGTATCCACTTTGTTCCTATAACTACCATCCACCATTTTATTTATCTTATTCTAATTCACCCGTTTCTACTTGGTCAACATAGTCCAAAATTAAAACGCACAACAGACCTGACATTCTCCGAGAACATTCTTGAAACTTTACACCAGAAAGACCAGCTGTCATGAGCTAAGCAGGAAACCTTTTTGGCACAAAAGCTATAATAATAATGAATATGGTTACAGTGTTCTTAAAATAATATTTACCAACATATTCTATCAATTTAAATCATATAATTTGTTATGTAATATTATATATTATACTGCAATGATCTATAACTGTTTGATGTGTTTTTGTGCCAAGTAAAGCAATTCTAATCTTAAAATAAAAACCTTAGGGATAAGATCCTTAAGTGTAACTTTATGGCTATTTGTCCAGAGAGCAAAGGACCCTTTAAAAGATCCCATTTCATCAATCATAGGTATTAACTACCACTGCGGAATAAGCGAACTGTAAGCACTACAGACAGTCCAACCAATACAGGCTGGAAAAATTAAATCCTAATTAGATGAATACGTTTTCATAAACGTTGAATACGTTGGCATACACGTGACAAACACCCACATAACACAGCCAAGTCTTTGTCAAGCATTTCTTTCTTCCCTGCAAATGTTTTCATGTGTACCCAGAGCGAGGAAGTGTTTTCACTCCAGAAATACAATCGTGTACGACTACTTAGTATTACGCCTTTCATCAAGCAAAACAAACACGGTGCGCTAACTCGAGGCGTGCAAACAAACTTTGTAGCCCTTATGCTTAAGGGGCATAGAGTTCAAAATGCTGCGAGTGTGTGGTGGTAGTGGAATGCCAGTTTTGACCGTCGCGTCGCGGTCACTGTTAATATTTACATGTCTGACTCGACTCAAAGGGGCGGGGTATGACTATCGATATGGTTATCGATATTTATTTTTTAAATAAACCAAAAGTACGAGAGTCGACTTTATACATGCATTAGCAGTATTAACATAATGTAAATTCTTTATGCCAGAACAATGTGACCAAAAAAGAGAAAACGAAGCAAATAAATCAGAATCAAGTAAAGAAACGTTAACTACTCTATCAAAAGCGTTAAATTATAAAACAGGTCGGTACTTAACCTATTTGAGATTTGCAGACGATTTTTAAACTTCAGAAGTAACATCTATTAGTAAATGCCAAAACACGGCAAAAATAGACAACGCTTACAAAAACATCGACAAATACTTTGATCCTCTCTACCGTACTTCTGTATTCATAAGCGATGACAATAAAGTAATCACAATCATGTTTGCTAAAGGCTGGCGCGGAAAATAGTGATTTAAATTCATATGTTAAACCCCGGATGCGAGTTATTTAAGCGAAAATATTTGAAAGCGTATTGGGTGCTTATTTATTTATGATAGGATTGATTGACTTTTCACACAATGACTTATAGCGATTAATTGGCAATCTGGCTTCATATAATCATATTTTGTTTTATTAAAAAGCTGTATTTCTATTTTAATGGACTTTAAAAAATATATATAATAAGATGTTATCAAACGATATCGATAAAAATATTTTCTTATAGCACCTCACTAACAAGACGCAGAGCGCAGACAGTATGACCCCATGCTACGGCCCCCGTAGCGCGTAGCCCCCGCTACGCTACGCGTTACTACGAGGGCGCGTTACGAACGTTTTGTGATGGCGGCGAATTGGAAACTAAGTACTTGAATAGCACCTGATGGCTTTTGGTACCTTTTAATTCTTTACCCAGATCAGTTAAAGGTTTTGGTGGATTTAGTCGGCTTTTAAATTATCTAAATACTTTTACAATATTTTTCTTAGCAGTTGTATTGTGTAGGTTGTGTAAGTTACAAATGGTAAAAGTTAATTCTGTTTAAAAAGAATTATCATCATCATCATGGAAATATTTTATCGATGATTTATTTTATTTAAATAATTTAACAAATGAATAAACACAGTAACCAACGTCTTAAAAAATAATTAAATCAAAATAAAAAAACTATATTTTTTAAAACGACAAAAATAGCAAAATTTCAGTCTATTTTTTTAGGGTTTCTTAAACACGGGGCCCTTATACTTAGTTTTGCCATGTCCGTCTGTCTGTTTGTCTGTTCGCAGCTTAGCTCAAAGACTCTTAGTAAAAGACTCTTAGAAAGGCGTAATTTTGCATGGAAATACATATTCATCTCGCCGATAAAGTGGTAAAATAAAACACTGCAAATTTTTTAGGGTAACCTCCTTAGATTTGATCCACTTATCCTACATACCTACGTGTCCCTACTCCCAATTTAGGTTTGCTGGGTTTTTCCTTTCACTTACATCAGGAATACCTTTCTTTGAGGATAGTGATATTCAGAATTCAATCTATCCTTTTTACACTAATATGCTGCGTTCTATTTCGTCAAACGAACAATGTACTTTTTATTTTTGAGGATACTATTTTATTTTATAAAGAAAATCGTTGTAAATAACTTAAGTTTGAAGTTAACGAATATCTTGCTTTCATATCCCAAACTTGAACACCCTTGAACAATGTTAAAAATAAGTTTTAGTATGCACCTCTGTCTTTTATACGAAATTTCACCTTATTCTTTAATATTACAGTTAAATTTTCTGTGGCAACTAATAAACACTTTTCCGGTAATTGTAACAATAAAATTTGGACTCTATTCTATTGAATAAAAGTTGTTTCTTCAATGCACGACAGTAATTTGGTTTCCACGTGGGTGTAAGCTATAATAGATTTTATAGATGAGTGTTAAGGTATAATTTTGTCTGCGGATACGTTTAATGTGAGTAATTTACCGGTCGACCGGAGGCCCGAGGGAGGGAATCAATTTATTCCGGGAGGTACCTTTGGAGCTTCATAGTTTTTAGTTAGGCGGTGATAACAGGTTGCTCAAGATAGAAGAAGATGTTGGACTATAAGGTGATATTCAAAATCTATATCTGTAAAAGAAAAATCAATAAATATACACTATTTTAACACTTAATCAGAAAAACTATAAACTCAAAATTAAGTATCTAAAAAGAGTGTAACATTTTTTACATATTTATTTGCCAACCGGCCAATCTGGAAGTGACTGGGGGAGGCCTATGTTCAGCAGTGAACGTCCTATGGCTGAAACGATGATGATGATGATGATTTGCTGATAAAAGATATTTTTTATTAAACCTACATCTAAGTATAGGGTTGATAAGGAGGACTGAAGGTTTTATGTAACAATTGTTTCCTACGCTTCTTATAAACCTAAAAGTCATGATACATGTCATAATAATTTATTTATTTAAACTTTATTGCACAAGTAAGTACAATTGGCGGACTTAATGCTATACAACATTCTCTACCAGTCAACCTTGAGGTAATGCAGATAATGTTATCTTCATAATACCACCCACTGTCGCAAAACATGTTGAGCGTTGTAATATTTTTTTAACAAACTTTTACTAGCTTCACTTGTAATCAAATCTTAGAATTCGTTTTTAACCTAGGTACTGACGTATCGATTTAAAACTTTGAAAGTATTTGACATTCAGATGACAATACAATAATTTGACACCATCGTGCTGATCTGATGATGAAGGCAGGGGGTGGGTAGTGGAACTCATGAACAACTACTAGTAAAACATTCGGGTTTGGGCTCATTTGATTCGTTTTAAAGAGTTTATAAATACACAAGTGTATTATAGTTTTTTTAACTATGATTTCTTTTTCTTTTTTTCTAAAAAAGATAAAATAAACGATAAATTTTGTAATATCTTTTACTTCTCTTATAAATTTAATTCATTTCAATTATTAATTAAACTGTTTTACGAATCTTAACTAAAACAACATCACGTATGGAAGATTTTTTCTTTAAATTTCCAAAGAGGTTCATCATCATCATCATTTCAGCCATAGGACGTCCACTGCTGAACATAGGCCTCCCCCATTGACTTCCAGATTGGCCGGTTGGAAGCGGCCTGCATCCAGCGTCTTCCTGCGACCTTTACCAGGTCGTCTGACCACCTTGTGAGTGGACGTCCTACGCTGCGCTTGCCGGTACGCGGCCTCCATTCTAGAACCTTTCTGCCCCATCGGCCATCAGTTCTACGTGCTATGTGCCCCGCCCACTGCCACTTCAGCTTGCTAATCCAAAGAGGTTGCTTGTTCGAAACCAGAGAGATTTTCCACCAATACGTCTTGATTGGTATATATGACTTAAATAAAAATATACAAATATGTATTTTAAAAAGCATTTTAAGCTCTTTGTTGCTACAAATATATGTTTTGAGTGTGCCCTGTACAAGTTTACACTTTTTTCCTCTGCTCAGCCCCTTTTTATGCCGCGTTTTATTTCCACTTTATAGCATGAAGCTCCATTAGTTTGCGAGTTAGTCCGCGGTTGCGGTATTAACCGCACTAGGTTAAACTACAATTACGAGCAGTAGCACCGCTCGCTGCTGGGCAAGTAACAAGCTCTGCACTGCAATTCCGTACACAGCGATCTCTGCGCTTCGATCTCTAATGCGGCGACATATCAGTCTGTTTATGCGTGAGTCATACATTAAATCTACCATCAATCAAATAATTTATGCCAATAAGACCGCTCATAGACACGCGGCCTAATTTTTATACCCTACCACTGCTTCGGGTGTATTCTGGGCTAGTGACAGCGATTTTACATCACACAAGCGACCTACGGAAAAAAATTTGTCAATTTTAATGATTATTAACCAGAATTATTAGTTATGTCATTGAGCAAAATTATTTACCTACTTCTAGGTAAAAACAATAGTGTTATTAAAAATTATATAATTTTTAAACTATTTGTTTCCTAATTTATATTTTCCTAATACAAAAAAAAATAGGTTCCAGGTTCGTCCCGTACGCATACTCAACCTTGTGTTGTGTACAATTTGAGCAAATTGTATTTTTCTATCTTTATCAGAATTGGTAGACTTCACATTACGGTCGCTTGTACAGAGCATAAGGAAGTTACTTCATAATCAGCAAGTTAAGGTCACAGGCCTGGCTATGATTGAAACAGAGCAGATAATTGATGGAGCAGAGTAATGTTGATTCTAGCCCTTCGTCAAGATGGAATAGACGGACGATCAGTTTAATGTTGCTGGCGGTGATTGGAGAAAAGAGAGACGAGTTATGTATCGCGGTGGCGCGTGTTGGAAGCGATCTACGTTCAGCTGTGTATACCAAAGGCTGATAATGCCAATGAAATTATCCAGATGCAATGCGAAGCGAGCTTTCTGCATATTTTTGCTTTGTGGGAGAATAGAGTCGCGACCGCAAAGGTGGTGTGAACCACTTCACTGTATGGTTATTTTATATACCTTGCAAAGTTAGTTGTGATTATATGATAATGATGTTAGATTTAAAACTTATTGATGGTATTTGTCAATTTCTGACCGCGCGTGTACCAAAATAGTGTTGTTTAATACCTAGTAACAC
Source organism: Anania hortulata (assembly GCA_963576865.1). Taxonomy (NCBI): domain Eukaryota; kingdom Metazoa; phylum Arthropoda; class Insecta; order Lepidoptera; family Crambidae; genus Anania; species Anania hortulata. The sequence goes on along the minus strand of OY756408.1, from coordinate 397,408 downwards.
AGGAATAGAATACAGGGATATTAAATTTGTTAAGAACAATTGAATGTAATTTCAAAGTTACATTAAAAACTTAGATTTTAACACCACTCTTAAATTCACGTACAAAAAACACCCTTGAAAACTGATGTGTATTCAAAAACCCTTGGCTGAAACTTAATAAGAGCAGGCATTAACGAGGACAGAGGACGACACTCCCGACCTCTTCAGCCGCAAACGAATACGGAGTTAAGGCGCGACCACATCACCGACAACAAATGTAAAAGTAGTCTGTGGGACATGCTACCATAAACATTATTTTGTTTGTAAATTTTGATACTTGAACTATTAGACTTTTGAAATATATAAAAAAAGAAATTGTTTTCACAATCTCACAAATTATCTAGCTCCAAACTAAGCAAAGCTGTACTATTGCGACTAGACAACGGACAAACGTCCTTAAATACATTTATAAACACTCATGACTTTAGGATAAATGCTCGTGCTCATCACACAAACAATTGCCCCTTGCGGGATTCGAAACCCCAACCGCTGGCTTTGTAGTCCGGAGCGCGAACCACTACACCAGACGGTCGTCAAAATAAAGAACAAAATATGTTCATGGTTGCCAGACTGTATTATTTTAATTCATATTGTTTGTTATTGGGTTAAAGGCTCAAAACAATTTATTTATTTAAATTTATTTAGTTAAACATAACGTTAAACTTCCGACTTAAAACGAAAAATTTTTAAACAGTCTGTTTAAACATTTTTTATCTTTTCTGATCAAGTTAAGATATATTATCGTACTAACATTAGGTAAGTAATTATCAAGTATTTATTTGGCACCATTAATAATTTTAAAAAAAAACTTTAATAAATACATTTATTAAGTTATGGTTACCGTGATAACAAGTATGTTATATACAGTCACGAGCAATAAAATGGATACGTTAATACGTTGAAGATTTCATATCAACGCAATACATTGCGAATGGCAATACAGTTGAAAATGGAAGAGGGGTGGGGGTTTTTGTCCATTAGTGAAACACAGTGATAAAATAACCAATGGAATTAAATATTTTTAAGTTGGAAAGGTCATTTGTTAAATATTTTTTGTCCAAAATCCAAAATATGGCAAAGGGTCTTAAATTTATTGTCGGACTTTAAACAGATTATAAAAGTACAGCTGTGGTTAGACCCTAAGTCCTGAATAAAGGGTCCTGCCCAAGTGGCGCGGAGTCAGGAGGCGTGCTGAAGACGGGTCGTCCTTCTGCCCTCCTAACGAGATATATTACATAGTTTTTTACCCAACTAGCCATGGCTACAAGATGAGTAATGTAATTTAGTGTTACGTGATTTTCAACTACAGTTTCGTTTAATCAATTAAACAACTGTAACATTAGTACTCAATCTTCATATGAAATACGAAATATAAAAGAGTATCATACTATTGTGTAAATAATAAAAAATATAATTTCATTTTGACACATATATTTTTTGCTGAATTTTAAATATGATTTTATTAAGAACTAACTAGCTTCTAGCGTTGGTTTGTCTTTATCAACGAGCAAATAATGCATTATTTTAGAACAAATTTGATTAACTCAGAAGGTTGTAATGAGCCAACCTTAAAAGATAGACATAATATGCTGTCACGGACTTTTTTTTGAAATTTTAAAGTGGAACAATTTCATCATACATTATTTTTCCGTAACGCTAACAGAAACTGTCAAAAAGGAATATTTTTTCCCGTTTTTGATACTTCGCTCCTATTAGTCGTGTATTATATAGCCTATAACACTCCACGATAAATTGACTACACAACAGAAAAAAAAACAATCCAAAACAGTAGTTCCATAAATTAGCGCGTTCAACCAAATAAACTCTTTAGCTTTATAATATTAATGCTTTAAAATTTGAAGCCACCTTAATTAAATAAAAGTAAAAAAGGGAGAAACAAGAACACGGAGCTCAACTTTAGAATAGAAATAGAAATATATTAGATAATAATATAAGGTATGTCAAGTTAGTAGAACAAAATATGTGGACTAAATCTGCATTCTGTAAAACACGTTTCGGTAATTCTTAACTAGAACCAACAAAGTCGATCAAACTCTACCTAGCATCGTACAAAGACACTAATAAATCAAGAAACGCAAACCAAACATTAAAAAAACCTATCAATTGAGGTCTAATCAAACAACATAGAAACATTTTTAATCTCCAAATAACGGAAGCGTGGCTTTTCTACCAGGCAGTCGTTAATCACGACAAGCAGGCGCTAAATCAGTCGGTGCCATTTGTATCGACTTGTTCCAATCGAGTTTTTGTAATCTCTGTATTTAAATTCATTGCTCTTCGTCCATTTTCTTCGATTTTTAATACGTTAGAACGACGACCCGAGTTTGCAGCGATTCACTTTGAACGCAACGAGTTCCAAGTTTGAATGTTGGTTTTGGTTGGCAGAAGACGATACTAAAATCCTATGACAATTGGTGTATTTTATGGCCTTTAAGTATAATATAATTAAGTTATGTAGTATATAGAGATTAAATCTCAATCTCCGACGAATATAGCCGACGTGTATATCGGTAGGCGGTAAATATATGTATGATATTCTAGTATAAGTATTTGTTCTAAGGTTTGTCAGTGAGTCCGATAATATTTTTGACCGTGAGTGGCCGTTTTTGGTTATTTTACTATCGTTTTATTTGTTTTTATTTTCTCTATATGACCCGATTTTGATGGTTTTTAAAAATTCTGTTTACTTTAAAGGTAGTCTTTTAATAAATTTGCAGAAAAAAACCACTAAGAGTGAAAAAATAGGAGATGAAATCAGTCAACAGCAGATATCCTTTCTTCAAACTAAAGTGATTCGTCTTGGCGCCAGCCATCGAGTTTAAATGTTTCCATTCTTCTTCGACTCCAAAAATAACTGATTACTTGTGTAAGAAAGACAAAATATTATTTTTATAGCATATTACAGTTGCCGTATACCGGATACCGTATGCCTATATTAAAATAAGACCATCTGAGTACATCGACAACACAATGTGTAACACCTGGTAGTAACCGAAAAATATGGCCAAAACTGCGATGGTTGTTGTTGATAACAAAGACTTGAAGAGCTGCACAATGTCACTGAAGATGCACAGCATCGGGCAAAGTGAAGGAAAAAAAGCAGGAAATCGGACCAGACGCTAGATTCAGAACCGTTCGTTAGCAAATTGTGGATGGGAAAACCACGTGAGAATACAGGACTTAATATTAGTGTCACGTGATTTATCGGTTGACAATTAATTGTAAAAGGGTTCGGAATCGGGACCAGTAGTCACAGGACGGGATATACGCTAGAAAGAAGTTTTGTTTTCATATCACTGTCTAGTTTTTTTATACGTTATATGCTAGTACCAGAGGTCATGTAATTAAAGCAAAATCATAATCAGACTATGTTTCTAGCTTAGGCTTCATCAAAATTCTAGAAAATCTATTTTTGCTGCGTACAATGAATAAGAAATAATAAAATTTTATAAAAAAAAATAAAACCGACTTCAAAACACTAAAATGCTAAAAATAATCCTAACACTTAAGTACCTAATCAGTTACTTTTGGAGTCGGTGCCAGCCGATGAGAGATTCAATGTTTTTGTTTGCACCGACTCCAAAAGTAACTGATTAGGTACTTGTGTTAGGATTATTTTTAGCATTTTAGTGTTTTGAAGTCGGTTTTATTTTTTTTAATAAAATTTACTTATTTCATCAATTTTTTGTGATAAATCCTAATCTAACTGCTGAACACCGATTTCATCCCCTATTTTCCTACCATTAGGGGTGATTTTTATTTTGCAAACTTTTATCATATTATCTTTGAAGTATAAGCTATTCAATAAAACAAAAATCATCAAAATCGGCTCATATTTGTCGAAGATAGGTAACAAGAACCACAACCAAAATATTATCTGGGTATATATTTGTTGATTTTCTCAAGAAGTTCTAAATCAATTTCGATAAAATTTATATGGGACCACCTCTGAAGTATGATCTACCAAACAAAAAAAGAATCATTAAAATCGATTTATAATTGGCGGAGTAATCGCGTAACAAACATACAAAAAAAAAAAAAAAACATACAGTCGAATTGAGAACCTCCTCCTTTTTTGAAGTCGGTTGAAAACAAAGATTCATCTCATCGCAATGCAAGACGGATACATAAATCTATGGAGTAACAGAACAAAACCGCAGTTTATATAACTCATATTGTAGACGTAGTTCCTCGGGACGGCATCGAAAGCAATTTGTTTGCCATCGACTGAACGATGTTTATTTCAGGTTATTTGCGGCGAATCCATCAGATCACATTATTGTTTCATCGGGAATACAGTCAATAGGTAAGTATTGCTACCTATTTGATGCTGGTAATACAAAAATAGACGACTCTGTTCTATCTTAGTTACCATTCAATGATAATAATGATGAGTAAAATAATAAAATGACAATAGTTAGTAAAAGAAGTAGGCTATCCCCTCCATTGCGCAAGGGTTTGCTAAGCGTCAAAACGCAAAAAAACTCGCATATTTATTTTGACGGTCAAGCGAGTCGAACGCAACGTGTGCCTAATTAAAACGAAAAGTGATTGTCTATGACTTAAGCTATTCTCATCCTAACTTGGTTAAATGTATTTTGTTCCTGAAATATGCCATTATTTATATGTATAATAAAAATGTGAATTATAAATAGACTTACCTTTGCCGTGCAGCTGCTGTCTGTTTTCGGTGCCCTTGAGGCTCTCCGCTGTGTGGAGGAGCTCATCCAACTGAGGCTTTTTCTGCTCCAACTCACGCAACACTCCCTATGGAACAAACATTACCAACTTTAGAGTAATATTCTTTGAAAATATCTACAACATTACTAAATATGCCCTCTTTCGGGCACTTATTGACGTCCCACAAGATAGCATTGCCGTTTAACCGCTTCAGAGACTACATATCAGCAAGTTTAAAGGCGACGTCATTTTCGGAAAATGTATTACATTATAGGTTTCATAACCCTGAACTAATCAAGCCCTAATTTGCGTACATAATAGAATAGAGATCTTAACTAACGAGAAAAAGACCGATGTTGGCTCTAATATCCATTCTTACGCCGCAAGTATATTTAAGTTGTCAAGAAATATTGTAGACTTGGTGTGTTACTTAAACACAGAGACTAGATGCAACTACACTATTTAAAATCCCTTCGGTAATCATCGCTGAACAACAAGCAACATATAAATGACTAATCACATAATATAATATATAATATCATAATCACATAAGAACGAAAATTGCGGATCAACTTCTGTTGCTAGGCGTAATACCTCTTTCTTGTCACTTGGTACGCTGGGCAAAAACGCGGTCATTGAAAAGGGCCTTAAGTCCTCGATAGGTCCATTGTATGGGACAATACGGGCCCGCTAATGTTTACTTTTCCGTTTTTCCTGCCCTGGAGTGTAGGGTTGACACTTGACATACAACACCTGCCCGTATTCTTTAAAAAATTATGACATTAATTAATAATTAAAAAACAATTGTCGCACCTCTAAATGCTTCACTATCTAAAAAATCTTATAATAACCTTAATCTTTAAACTATATCTCATAAGAGTAATTATAAATATTAATTTAGAGTAATGAGATAAAAAATCTGTAATTGGCTCCTTGTTTTAAGTACCAAACGATTATTTTTTGTTAATATATAGAGTATAGTGTGATTTTGATGCAGGACTAACGTCCATGACATTATTAGTTAAAATAGAGATGGAGTAGTAATGAGTGTAACGATACTACCTACACAATGAATGTTTTGCCAAGCTGACATCATCAAATGCGAAAAGAATAGCATGTCTTTTTAAAAAAATGGAAGATTATAAAATATCATCATACCTATACAAGAATTATTCATATTGTATTCTTAATGAATTCACATTAAGAAAACCAATTTCAATCCACACAGAGAGAAAACTTGATAAAAATTGGTCTCTCATTTCAACACTTTCTTTCTAAATTCCATCAAAAATGCACCGTGTAAGCTCCAGCACTCAGTACGCTATCACTTAGAATATAAAGTAAGTTTACTTCGTAATAAAAAGTCAATAATCGGGAACTGTAAAGTGGCAACCCTGATCGAACTAGCCAATTCCGCTGGCCGTAAATAAGGCAGATAAAAAGTTGGTTTACGAACGCGGTGGAGGGTAGACTACTACCGGGATAACACGTAAAAACCATCCAGGAGCAAGCCAGGAGTGTTTAGGGTTCAGTACCTGGACTATTAGCTACAATATAAGGCCATTATTCTTTTAAATGTTCTTTCAATATGGTCCTAAACTTATAGAAATAACCTTTAACTAAAGGAGAGTACTGCCCCTAAATTAGCGACTCAACGCGTGGTGATACGAATGTTTTAAAAAGTGACTGTTACGATAATTCACTTGGGGAAAACAATATTTTTCGGATGTTTTTTTTTTTTTGTTTTTTAATGATGATTTCAATTTTTCTCCTGAAGTATAAAAACACTAGATTAGAAACAATAAATGCTATGCTCAAAATTTTGTGTAGGTTTGGATAATTCTTGTTTTTTTATATCTGACAATTTGAGCTTAAAAGTATACACTTTCCCACCGCCAACATGAGGCATGTCGTAAGAGTACTAATTCCTGTAGCACGAGCAGCATCTACGTGGGAAATTTTATAAAAAAACTGCGCTTGCTAACCCGCCTGCCAAGCGTGGCGAAGTTCCGGGTTCGATTCCCGGTCGGTCTATGTTGAAAAATAACTTTCTTTTTCTCGGGTCTGGGTGTTGCGGTACCGTCTTTTTTATTTATTTCTGTAACACGAGAGCTATTTATCATAGGATCAGAGCAATGTATGTGATGTTGACCAAATATTTATTTATTTACTTTATCCCTACTAATATTATAAATGCGACAGTAACTCTTGTCTGTTACGTTTTCACCTCTACCCGCTGACCGAATTTTGATCAAAGAGATATATTTGACCTTGGAGAAGGACATAGACAGACTACTATTTGTATAAAAATGGGTAGAATGAGTACGAAAAAAGAATGTGCCCTAGGAATGAAATAGGCTATCTTTATCCTACTCCTAAGGGAGTAAAATAGGGGTGACATGCAGTATTCCACGCGAGCAAAGCCGCGAGCACAGCTAGTTTATTATAAAAAAAAAAACTGTAATCTGTTAGTTACCAACAATGCTCGGTGAAATTGCGTCTAGCTTTAACAATAACACACAAAACATCTTCGTATAAACAAACAACCAGCGCTATCTGGTACAAATTAAAGTCAACATACTCGATCGTAACAATACAAACACTGTTATATAGATAGTTCGTATATCTTTAAGTTTAGCCTCACCCCATAAAATAACTATCTTTGTAATTTGAACCTAAAACCAAAGACATTTAAGTTTATTACCGAATGTACAACCATTCATCCATCCAAACAATGGATTGCTCTAAGAAGTACAAGTGCCCCATAATATTTTGTTCGGCCCACGCTATAGTGTAGTGATTGCTTGACCCAAGCTACCATTTTGGAATCTCGAGTATTAATAAAACTGGTCGAATTCGTGTTGAATCACATAATAAATAAAACTTCTCAAGACACATAAAACTATTGTGTGAGCGAAAACTAAAAATGAAAACACCTTACCATGAGATGAGAAGATTTAAACATCTGATGTTACGATTTATTTATACAAAACTTCGTATTGTTGATTAATTAAATTGAAAAAAAAAATGGATGAATGGATTTTGGTGTACTAGGAGACAGACGCCACTGACAATATTCACGGTCACCATACCTAGTGCCGAAAGGTACTAAAAAAACAAAGATTTTTACAAACAAGATACAATAATACTCTTCCAGACAGTCTCTGGGTAGAAAACAACTATTTTAGTTGATTTCATTAATTTATACCTAAATTACAACTATTCAGTACATACTGTCTTACTTTTTCTAATATTTTATTCCTAAAATTTACACTGCAAATTGAACAAATAACTATAAATAAATACCTAAATAGATATTGGACAACATCACATACATCCTATAGTAAGTAGCTAGAGTTGTGTTATAGAAATCAGAAAAAACGACGGTACCACAACACCCAGACCCGAGACAACATAGAAAAAGTCAAAAATCATTTATTCAATTTAGAACAAAAAATTGCCACTGAACGTCAATAATATTATAGACCCGAATGGGGCCAGAACATGTCCCCTCATTTTTTGGGGCCTACTAGCGCTTCGAGACAAGACACATACAATCTAGCAAGTGCTGAGAAGTTAGTTTTCTTCATTGACCCGACCAAGAATAGAACCCGGAACTTCAGAGATGACAAACGCCAAATCCGGTGTACTCGCCTCTCGGCTACGGAGGTCGTCATTGAATAGCCTCTGAAATGTGCATTTCTAAACATCACCATTTTTACACGACTACCTCGTTAAACTAGGATGTTAATATTGAAGACCGTCTGGTTCGTACCCCGGACTACAAAGCGAATAGGTTGTGGGTTCGAATCCCGCAAGGGGCTAATCACAAATGTTTGTGTAATTAGCACGTTTATGGCTAAGTCATGGATGTTTATAAACATATTATCCGCTATCTAATCGTCATAAGCTTTGTTTAGTTTGGGGCTACATAATTATTGTGATGGTGGAGACATTGGAATGATTTCATTGATTACTTCGAGACCAAGATAATTATTGGTATCTTATCTGGCGCATATTAAAATGTATCTATTTTAAAATTGTTGCCATCATGGAAGAAAAAAGTTAAAAAAAGTTCGTATTTTATAGCGACCTGTCAAATAGTTGCGTAATATTACCTATTATTTAACTGTCCTATACCTGAAGGTTGTCTACAATAGATCGTTCCAGCGATAAGACCGCCTAAGTTGAGCTATTCTCAATGTATTTATTTTCCTATGATTTGTTCCTTTTGTGTGGTGTACAATAAAGAGTATCTATCTATTTATCTATCTACATACACTTACATTATTTACCACCGCCAGGTCCTGGCAAAAGGGGTAGACCCAAGAAATGCTGGCTTGACGTTGTGAGGGTTGACATGCGTGCCAATGATCTCACAACTAGAGACGCTCAAGACCGCGCGAAGTGGAGGAGTAAATCAAGGAAAGCGGACCCTGGGCTCCAAAGCAATGGCTTTGGACGCAACCGGGATTGACCGTATAGATGATGATGATACACTTACATTATTTAGTTTTATCACGTAAATAAAGCAATAACAATATTTTGTTGTGGTCACAGTACGTTTTGCAATAATTATAGCTGTAAAACAAAAGGGTGTCTGGTGTCCAAAATTAATAAAACGCGCGATATAATTAGTGAGCACAACCACAGTATATATATATTCTATACAGTAAGGTAGCTACCTATAAACGTTCGATATGACGTACACACACAGACGAACACCTCAACAAGAGCCCTAAGCGGTCGTCGCAGTGCTGTCAGTCGCGGGTGCCGAGTACTGCCGAGCCGAGACGAGTTGTCATTTGTCAAGCTTTGCGATTATCTCTATAGAATGGTCACTAAACAAAAACTAATGACCCATTGGAGGGTAGGTTTTTTTTTTCAACCTATTTAATTCCACTGTTGGGCAAAGGTCTTTCCCAAACTCTTCCATCAATCTCTATCTATGGGCAACGACTCCCAATCCCTCGTCAGGTTAACCAAATCGTTACTTACACCATCTTTTTTTGGGTCTACCTCTTGCGCGACAGACGTCTGTAGGTATCCATGGAGTGACGATTTGGGCCCACTTATCCGGATGCATTCTACACACATGTCCTGCCCACTCCTACTTAAGCTTTGCGGTTTTCTCGCCCACATCAATGTCAACAAATAGGCCAAGTTTCGGTACTGGTTTAGCTTATCTATATACTGTGGCACAACGTAATGACGTCACAGCCCGACACCGCACTCGACGCTCGCGCGCGCCCTGTGACTACCCACCTAGGTAATTGTGTTCCGGTAATAGTGCGGCTAATTACGATGCGTCGAATGATTTAGGATATTCCGCAACAATACGGAACAGCGAAAACTGTTTAAATAAAAAGCGCAAATTTAACTTCTTTGGACTGGTAGAGAATGCTTTTGGCATTAAGCGACCACCGGCTAAATGCGTGTCGGGCCACGCGCAATGTAGGATTTTGTATTGGGTTTGTCTTAGTATGCGGTATTTTCTACCTGCTGTACCAACCTCATCTATGTAATTTTCTTCTTCAAGTACCATTTAAAAGTTAACTCGGTTCGGTATCTTGTAAAGCCTACCTAGAAAGAATCCTTTGCAGTCAATTAAAATTTCCAGATTTCTAAGTATTAATCACTCTGTGTAATGCGAAATATTATAAAAAACTGCGCTCGCCAACCCGCCTGCCAAACGTGGTGAGTATCAATTGGCAAACCCCCTGATGATAGTTAATTGGGGGAGGCCTATGTTCAGCAATGGACATTCTTTGGCTCAAATGATGATGATGATGATGAACCCTCTGTATCCAAGGATCGAAACAGGTTAATATTTATTTTAGAATATACAGGTTGGCCAGAAAGTGACGTCCAAAATTTTTTTTAGGTGCCTCGTGTTGAGAGGTATCTGAATCACCCCTATGTATGTTCTACGATTTTTCGTAGTTTTTGAGTTACGATTTTTTAATAGCCTATGAAGTACTAAGTACTTTTTTATTATTATTATGAAAGCTTGAGAGTCTAGCACATTCTCTGAAGCTACTTAGAAACCAAGATATTATCAGTTTACATTTTTAATTTTAAGTTGAAAATTTAAATTATAACTTACCAACTTAAATACTCAACTTTAGGTTAATTTTGTAGTAACTTCCATTAAAGTTATGAGGCTGTTTATTTTATGCATAAATGCACAGTTCATAGAGATTTGGCTAAAAAAAATTTGAAGAAACCTTCTACTTTTTTTTTTAAATTTTTCAAATTGAACCGGTAGCAAAAATTCATTAAAAAAATCGTAACTCGAAAACTACGAAAAGTCCTAGAACATACATAGGGGTGATTCAGATACCTATCAACACGAAGAAAAAAAATTGACGTCACTTTTCTGGCCACCCTGTATAAGACCCATTCCCAACATTTGATAGTAGTTGTAAAGATTTGACCATAGAACTAAATTCGGCATGGCTTTTATGTCGGTAGTTGGAGTATGTGATATTTAATTTAGCGAAAACCTTTATTATTCCGGTTAAGGTTTTAAGGTTCATAGTACAATAACAGGTTTCCGATCCCTGTCGATATCATGAACTGTAATAATCTGACCAGTATTTAACGTAAGCAAAGCCATAGTCTGTATTTTAAAATTATTAAATTTTTTACTTCAAATAACATGAATTTACGGAAACAAATAAACAAACCACTTATTCCGAGCTAAGTTGCGAGAAGAGCATAAAAACAAAGAGGTGATTTAAGCAAGCGATATTAAATTCCTTTCATTCATGCAGGGGGAAGCGCACGGCCACTCATGCTCAGACTGACTGAACATTTTCACCTTGTTAAAAGGACTACAGGAACTGAATTATTATAATTTAGGAGCATGTGAAATTAAACCTATTTAAATATCGATTAATTGAAATGCTAAAATATTGTACAATAATTATAATGGAATGCTGATATTGTTAAGATTAATTTTATCAAATAATTGAGTTCACGAATGCCTCATAGAGGTTATAATGTAACTATTTTATTACCATCTTTTTATGCCTATTAACTGTACTGCTATTGGTTTACATTATAAAGTGAATAAATGAATATAAAAATAAAATAAAAAGTTGTTCCGATAACTAGACTTGGATTGTGGAGAAAAATAAAGGATTGGATCGAAGGATCGTAGTTTATTATTTTGAGCGCCGAGTTCCATATGCCAATCCAAGTTGCAAAAATAAAGGATTTGATCGAAGGATCGTAGTTTATTCTTTTGAGCGCCGAGTTCCATATGCCAATCCAAGTATGCCGAGTTCCAATTCCATATTAAAATGACGATAAGACGTCATTGGCGGTCCATGCGTTAACTAACCCATTGTGTAATTGAGAAAATGCGTTTTAAAGCATTTTCTATAGGTCATACCGGTAGAAAACAAGACAAAATAGTGCCTTTTGATTTAAAATGAAGTATGTTGAGAACCTGAGTTTTTTTCCGATTTCGATATTGGTCGCAGAGTAAAAGTTATAGTAAGTACGTACTTACTTTAGGACCAGAATCAGTTCCGAAGAGATTTCAGTTTTTTAAAAATATGTATTATATATACTTTATTGCTGAACAACATGGATGTATGATTGGTTTTCTACAATTCAACTATCACTTCACACTTCTACAATAATATAATGCTTTTCATCCTGAATCAGACAACGTCTCACTTTTTTTTGCCGCGGTCATTATCAGAAACGTATAGAAACTCAAAACACTAAATTGCAAAAGCGTTTAATCTATTACTTGGCGCTATCGCTAGCGTGTCAACGTATCGCCAAGTTAACGTTAACGACCCGACTTTATCTGCCGAGCCGTTGATTAATCTCGCCGTGCTTCGTTTGAGCGGGACGCTGAATTCTGCAGTATACATTATCCATCAGGATTCAAGCAATCAGAATAGTTTCCCAGTCATGGGATGTGGAGCAAGCCTTAAACTAATGAAACCAGTAGAGAGCTGCTTCATCGAATGACACCGCAAAAATATCAAGGATTAACAGATTTGGTTAGTGGTACAGGGTACATGGCACTCTAGAAAAGAGTACTTTACCCTGCAGTTGCGTTAAAAAAGACCTGACGTGACTATTTATAACAGTCAAACTTTTTTAACATATATCTCGCTCTCTATGTAGAGCAGTGATTCTGCCAATGTCAAGTATTTATTGGAGACACGTAGGAGACTGGCCAGTGTTATAAAGTAAAGTCAAAGATTCACCGAGACTACAAGTTTGATTCGCGTCGTTTGATGATTACAGAAACAATTATGACTAGCAATGAAAATAGAAAGTAGCTTCATTTGTAGTAGACAAAAAGAGCAACAAGAAAGTGAAAAAAAGAAATAACAAACATGGTGGACTGTCCATTTCACAAAAATGTGAAACTGTGAAAAGATCTTGGATTTAGTACAGGATGCGAAGATCTCAATCGATGTAAATAAAGGGCACGATTAAGAATTGGAAACTAATCTTAAGAGGGAAGCAGACAACGACTAAATCCAACATTAATTTAATAATTAATGTTGGTTAATAAATTAAAAGACGCCTAACCTTACCTTTGTTGATGATGGAGCACAAAAAAAAACTGGTTAAAAACAACTATTATAAAAATAATGAAAAGAAAAAAGAATAGAATCGTGCCCAATATGGGATCGGAAAAGCCCCTCGTGCCAGTAACTCCCTTGCGTGAAGAGGGCACAAATGCGCGGGCTCATTAGTGCGCGAAGGGTCCTCAATGAAATTATATGGCAGTTGACCTCCGGCACCAGACACAATGCAGCGGCTTGGGTAAGGACTGCTTCTGTTTCTTACTTTGTTTGCACAGGAAAGAAATACAAAAAAATCGGTTAATTAAACGTTTCTTTTGAAGAAATAAGGATTTATCTTAATGAATAACAAGCAACAAAGTATGTTTAAGAAACCGGAGAAAATAAAATAAGTCTAGCCACCAAAAGTTATGATTGTAGTGTGATTTTCGAGCTGAAACAAGATACAGTCGATTATTGTCGCAAAACAAGGCATTTTTAGTTTCTGCTAGCCATAACTAAGCCGGATGACGATGATAGCTTTAGCACAGCTTTATACGATAAAACTGTAGATTATCTCTGAACATCCGACATAAACAGAGCCTTGTTAAGAAATACCATTTATTATATTTTTTAATAACATAACATCTTAATTTTGTAAAACAACATTATCTTATTTCATGACAATCTAATAAAGTCCTAAATTTTTCCTCCAAAGATATAACAATATTCGAAATTTAAAGATATACAAAAAATATTTACGCCACGAGATTAAATATTTTCTATTCCACAGATTAATAGAATGCAGATGAAAGAAGCCAGTTAGATGAAACTACTACAAGAAAAACTAAAGCGCGTGCAACGACTCAACAAAATTGAACAACTTTAAAATTCAGAACAAATCTGATAAAAGCTTCTTAGATACTAAGAAAATAGAAAGTCTGTAAAAGAAATACTCAATACAAAGTTAGAACGACTTCGAAAATCTGTAAGATATTTCAACAGCATTCATCTAATACATCTTCAGGATTGATATAAGTTTCAGCGATATAGCCGAGCACCAATTTCAAGTTTAGCCAATGCTCCACTCGAAAACTTTACGAGGATTATTTCAAATTTGAAGACTTAAAAGTTTCGGATTAGGGTGTTACATTAGCTACATCTTCTTCATGAAGAATATCAATATTGTTAACTTTGTAGTTTCTTGTCAAATGATTACAATCACGTTTTTGTATTTATTGTTAAAAATGTTAGTACATTCATAGGGGTTCTAGAAATTAGAAAACAAAAATGAAGAAATCCTCTGCCTCCCCTGACAGTTGCCACGCGACTGCCGACCGGCGAGCGACGCCGGGACCCACCACCGCACCCCACCCTTATTGATCCCCTCACCTCCGCCCGACTGCGTAACAACCACCCAGTGAAGCTCGACCTCCCCTGCTTATCTCTTCTAGTACTCTTCAAGACGAATCAGGAAGACTTCGTTAAAGATTGCGAAGGTCATGGTTATTTGGTGGGCTTCCACTCTTCAGCAGGTGGGCTTTCTTGCAATTTTTATAGCACCAACGGCGGGGAAACGATTTTGTCTTTATAATTTGAGGCAAATATTTATTGTTTCTTTTTACGAGATTACTTTGGGACGGTAATAAAGCGAGTTTTTAAGCTTTTAAGGGAATTCTTGCGAAACGACGTTGATATTTTTTATCAAGTATCTGAGTTTGCTGTTACTTCTGCTAAGTTAATCGTCTGAAGACCATATCATAGCTATAGTGATCTAGTGGTCCTGATGTCATCGGATTTACGTCTTGGACAAGGAAGATTTAGTTAATTTACATTTCATAACTGTGTCATAGGTTTAGTGACTCTACGTGATTCTTCTTCTTCTTTTTGAGCAGTAGGTGAGATAACCGATCATACGAGTAGCGTGCAGATTACTATTTTTACTATTCAAGGATATTCAATACTATTCGGGCTTACTACATCAATTGGTTGATTAAAGCAAACTTAACACACAGCCTCAACTGGCTATGATGCGAGGAGCGACACGGACAGACAATTCTAAACGTGTCTGACGTAGAATTTATTCGAAACAGTGACTTTGGCTGTCCAATAGTTTAATAAATTGACCAAAGAGGTGTACCCTAAATTAAACTCTGATCAAAAACCAAAAGAATGGACTCTTCAATTAATCTACTGAGCTAATATAACATATTGATGGTTTTTATTATTAATTAATCACCTCTTCGTTGTTGAAAGCAATGACCTCGCTATAAAAATAAATGATCCATACTATAAAAAACAATAGCCCCAGTCGGCACGTGCTAATAGCGCCGCGGTCACGGCCGTTCTGACAATTTGGGCACATGTGGCTTGCCGGCTGGGCTGCGTTGCCTAGCAACCACGCTTCGCCACCCTACTCTATCTACTACGTTGAGGTGGCAAGGGCCGTATAGTGAAGGGATAGGAGTCGATACAAAACGACATAATTTTATCGAAAGTTTTTTTTATTTAACCTTTCTCGATGAATGTGCTTAAATTAGTAAAGCCTGAGATATACCCTACTTGACGATAGAGATATTATCTCTATAGTAGACTATTATGATGCCTGATTTCATATTTAGAAGTAACAAATGCTAGTTAAACGAGCATGTGGCAACTCGCAGGTATTACTGGTGGTACACAAGGCCTAAGCACTTAGGAATTTGATACTTGCACTTGTGGATATTTCAATATGTATTTTTTATATTTCTGTCCTGGTTGGTTCCTTCTTTCTTACAATAAACATTGCTTAACATTTCAATACATCTTCTAGTCCTTTACATGGCTTGTTCATTTTTTAAAATTATAATTGTAAGCAGAGCAGTGCGAGTACAACAATCAAATCAACATACTTAGTGATAGTAATAGACTGACCGTTTAACAAGATTTAACTTAGCTAGTTTTCACAAAATTTTACGTGGTAAAGTAAGTCAACCTAATCGATAAAACAACTGGCTTTTTGTGACACAAAAGAGATAATTTGATCTAGGTACCAAGGATCAAAACAGGTTAGTATTTATTTCAGAATGTATAAGACCAATTTCTACTATTTGATAGTAGTTGTAAAGATTTGACCATAAAACTAAATTTGCCATAGCTTTTAAGTCGGTATTTGGAGTATGTAATAGTTAATTTAGCGAAAACCTTTATTATTCCGGTTAAGGTTCCATAGTAAAATAACCGGTTTCCGATCCCTGCTAGGTACCTCGAAAAAAAAACTATTCAAGTAAAAAAAGTCGACTCTGCCCCATCTCTAACTTTCGCACATGCGTATAAATAACTTCAAAGCCTTTATAACGCGGTTGCGCTTAAACTACCTGGCATTCGATGCACAGTCTTCATCCTTCTCGACGGGTTTTTTGGTATTTATTTGGTAAACCTCGACAGAAGTTTTAATAGCTCTCACCATTTTGTACGAAATTATTTAATAGTTAAGTAAAGTTACGGTATTCTGTGAGTGAGTCATTTTGGTGAATTATACTTTAGATCCTCCATAAAGCTCTGCAATGTCATATCTTAGTTAAAAAGCTTTGAGCTTAATACTAGTAGGTATTCCAAAAGTTTAGTTACTTACCCAATTTAGTTCTGGAATTCATAGAGCTGGCCAAATATCTAAACTTGTCACAGAATTAGAAAAGTTCTGTTGTTAAACATAAGGTTGTAAATAAGATAAGTTGTATTAATTATATTTGTTTAGTCTAATGGTCGACTGATAGAGAATGCCACATGGCATTAAGTTCACCTTTTGTACGATTTTTATCTGTGCAATAAAGTCAATAATAAATAATAAATTGTTTCCACATCACACCAACTATCAAGCCCCAAACTAAGCAAAGATGTACTATGTACTATGGCGACTAGATAACGCATAAACATACTTAAATACTTTATAAACGTCCATGACTTAGGTACAAATGCTCGTGCTCATCACACTAACATTTGCCCATAACGGGATTCGAACCCGCAACCGGTGGCTTTGTAGTCCGAAGCGTCAACCACTACACCAGACGATCGTCAAATAAATAAATAAGTTTACTTTACTCACACGGTTTTAATGTTTTCTTTTATGGACCTCGTTTGTTTTGCGAGTGCGAAAGAGTTGCTCATCACACTAACATTTGCCCATAACGGGATTCGAACCCGCAACCGGTGGCTTTGTAGTCCGAAGCGTCAACCACTACACCAGACGATCGTCAAATAAATAAATAAGTTTACTTTACTCACACGGTTTTAATGTTTTCTTTTATGGACCTCGTTTGTTTTGCGAGTGCGAAAGAGTATCTATCTTTCATTATGATTATTTATGAAATACTACCCTCTCTTAATAATGATATTAAAGAATATATTCTTAATCAAAGACTGCAAATGGTGCATATCAAGTAATATTTTCTAGCAAAAATGCCCATTTTTATTAGCATATTTTTAAAAGGCATTACAAAATTTGCACTTTAAGTGCACATGTCGTCTGCAATGCAAAAAGGGGACATGGCTGTATTTGAATAATTCGGTTCTATCCAAAATGATAAAAAAATGCATTTTAATATTTTCATATTTCCCTTTTTTACCAAAGTGGTAAAAAAGTACCATAAAGCGACATCTAGTATGGCAAGGTAAGACTTCCAAACCGCGGTAGCAAACCGCTTAAGAATTATCGCTATAGATGGCGCAAGCCACCCAAAACGGAACTCAGTGAGAGCCTGTCTATAATAGGTAAAAATATGGCAAAATAATAGTTGAACGCAACAAATAATCAATTTGTAAAATAACGAATATGTACAATAAAGTGCGTAAAAAAACTGCAATATTTCGCTTTTTTAATACCGAATACTCGGAACCACAATGTACTGTCACATTAAAAGCCAGTTTCTTCTTTGTAACATAGATGGCGGCTAGTGACAACAAAAACATTTACCGAAAATGCGTTTAGTATCGCTAATTGCTAAAAATATTGTTTTTATCTACGCAGGTATTTCGTAAAACAACTGATCATCTTCTACCATGGTATACTTAGTAGCAAGATACATTGGCGACGCATCGGCGATAAAACGAAACCTTTTAGCGCTTATAAATACTTATCAAAGCGCTTATACTAATCAAAGCGCTACCTTAATTGAGATGGCGCAAAATAAAAATGAAAGCACTCATATTTTATTTAGAAATATTACGAAATGAATAAACACCAATTTTTATAACATTCCAGACAGTAAGTTTTTAATGGGATGACCAAGTCTCATACTGAAATTAAAAGTAAGTAAAGTAGTAAGTATAACAATACAAATATTGTTAGCATTTAGTTACTATAGGAAAAGAGAAAAAAAAAAACATTTCTGCCTATAATGGTATTAAACATTCCCACTTAGCCAGTGGTCATCAATGCGAGCAAAATCAAAGGCTTGTCCCATTTACCGAGGCACAAGCCAGTGAAATCAGACAGTACACTCCAAACAAATTGCTGACAAAAACTATGACACCTTACACTTCTTTGGATTTTTCCTTATTATGCTGTCTGGTTTAATTAATGTCCAATGCAAAAGTTTAAAAATAATTGTATTCTATATTCAATTCTGAAATAACCCCTTAAATTAGGCACGTACTTTTTCGCCACCCTGCATACTCTACTCGTATGTATAGTTTAGGACTAATTCTGATTTTCTTTAAATTAAAATAATTTGAAACGTGTCAAAAAGAAATACGCATTTATCCTTGAAATAACTTTACATCAGGTTAATCAGTGGATTTTACAATTTGAAATGTTGTCTTTGCCACATGTCTCAATAATGGTGACATATAATTTGTTTGGCGTATCAATACTCAATACTCAATTATTTATTGCGTTCCATAATGTACAAGATAGTAGAAGGTATATAATGATATAGAAACAATTATGGGCCCTGAAGAGCACAGCATAGTTAAGTAGGAGAGAGGAAGAGTGATCAATGTAATGCATTTACGATTATAAATATTTTTTATCAGTTAGATATCTTTTTAGTCATGGTTAAAACTTATCAATGTTTTTAATAATAAGGCCGCATGCATATAAGTTAAGCAGTGCAAATTTTTTGGTTGTTTTAGTAATCATGTATTCATTGTCATGTCATGTATTGTCATTGGTAATATATTTTTCAACAAGTTTAAGTTGACGGTTACTTTTGGGCTTTGGCAGGGGTGAGAACAAAGACCTATTTTTAGAACAAGCTCAATGGGGTTCGAAGGCTGAAGGGATATCACATTTTATGGCGAAGGCTAGATAAGTACATAATACGAGTAATACAATAGGAGCTTTTATGCTCCTATCAAGATCAGAAATTCTTTGATATTATAAAAAGCTAGACAATATTAGGAAAAATAAAAAACTGATAAACAAAATAAAGCTGTAGCCTTTTAGGACATAAATAATACAATTAATTAAACATACCTAAATCAGGATTTGATATTATAAAGTTAAAAAAGATAACAACATAGAAGTTTAGACTTAAAGGTCAAGAAAATAGCAGAAAATGTCATTTTCAAGACGCTTCTGCTGCGTAAGGCATGTACCATAATAGAATGCAATAAATATATTGAATTGAATTGAATTGAATAAGGCCTGAGACTAGAAAAAATAATCTTTTTTCTAAATTGACTTGACTGAAAATCAAACCCTGGACAACTCATAATAAAAACAAACATGCGAATTAATATAAATATAATATAAATCCAAAAAGTTATGAACATGTCATTATTTCTAAAGCAACGATTTCATTTTCTTATCTTTAAATAAGTTACAGAGCTACCCGTCTCGCCACATTTCCTCGGAGAGCGAGTGAAGCCGCGGTATTCATGTAACTTAGTCTGCCTCCTTGTATGCATTAATGCAAATTAGATTTCAATGCGCCTGAAGGAGTTGACTTTATGAAAATATTATGTAACTATATGCAACACCTTCCCCTTTCTTTAATGGTTGTCCTCTACCTAAAGGTTGTCTGGAAGAGATCGCTATTAGCGATAAGACCGCCTAAATTGTACATCTTTCTGTAAAAATCATGTGTATTTTACTTGTATGGTGTGCAATAAAGAGTATCTATCTATCTATCTATCTACTTGTTAAGTTTCATGTTTCTTTTGATGTGCAAAGCCTTTGCTTTGGCAATTTTAAGTTGACTATGGTGCCAAGAAAATGCTATAGTAAAGGCAGTAAATTAAAAAAAAGTAATTATTTGGTATTAATATCATTTACAAACGGTGTTTTTTTTAAAAAAATTATAAATTATTATCATCATTTCAGCCACAGGACGCCCACTGCTGAACATAGGCCACCTCTAATGAGTTCCAGATTGGCCGGTTGGAAGCGGCCTGCATCTACCTGCTTCCTGCAACCTTTACCAGTTCGTCTGTCCACCTCGTGTGGACATCCGAAGTTGCGTTTGCTAGATATGAGGGGAATAAAAGTTGCTTAGATAGCCCGATGGATGAGCAAGATAACTTTAGTAGAGCCAGGGTACCATAAAATGATTTGTTTTTATGAACTCCAATGAATAATTCCAGTAAAAAATTGATTGGCATTTTTACACGGATTGTTATTATTTTATCTCTCCTGGCAACAAAGTGTTACCTATCTTTAAGTCAAATTTTAAAATATATGCGAAAGCCATCATTATATTTTATAACTTCAAAATCAAATTAAGATTAAATGAAAATTAAATATACATTTAACAAAGGCGTGATAATTCCCAAAAACCGGATAACGCGTTACAATCCGGGTGCAAAATTAATGATATTCCCACCGCGTGTAGTCGGAGAGCCAGTCTTGGAATGTTTACAGGATTATTTGGGGCACATCTGGGGCTGATTATTAATTGAACGAGCTGGCTTTCGAAAGTGACTTTACTGATAAGAGCAGCCACCTCAATGTACACATTCTTAGGTTTCACATTTAGACCAAGAGCCTATTTCACATTCGTCAAGTAGCTCTTATTTGACGATTAAAATATAATGGGATTGATTATTATCCCTTCGCGTTCCGCTTACCCGTAGCAGACCGGAAAAATTTTGTGTGGCACGCAAAGGATTATACAGGGTGTAACGAAAAGGTGAAATAAAACTTTAAGGGGTTATTCTACGGCTAAATTACATCAACTTTTTCTTTGGGACCAACATCGAAATAGCAAAAAAAAAAACACTTTACCATACTAAAACGCGACCAGCTGGCATCAGTTTGTATGGAAACGTCAATTTTTTTTTGAGATTTTGATGTTGGTCCCATAGAAAAAGTTGATGTAATTTAGCCATAGAATAACCTCTTAAAGTTTTATTTCACCTTTTCGTTACACCCTGTATACCATTTAGTATACATGTTAGGAAAATAGACGATGACATTCTTAATTAAGGCGTATTATACTTTAATCGTCGGGTAATTTTTATTTGATGATAGTGAAATTGGCCCTTAATAGGTGTACTGAGGGGGTTTTTAATCATGATCAGCCCACGTCGGCCCACTGCTAGACATAGACCTCACCAGATTCATGCCAAAGAGCCCGATACTCAGCGTTACTACGTTACCCCCCTCCACTACAACTACAAGAGATCGCTTTTAGCAATAAGGCCGCCTGATTTTACATATATTTGTCTCTTGTTTGTATACGTTTAATGTTTTTTGTGCAATAAATTGTCTATCTATATATCTCTGCTATTCTATTCTATCCACTTTCAGCCGATTTGCGAATATCATTGCCTCACCTTGTCGGAAGGCGCCTTACACTGCGCTTGCTAAGTCGTTGTCTCTACTCAAGAATACGTCTAACCTATCGGTTATAAGTTTTAAAAAGGGCAAACGTGAGGTGGTTTAAAAAAAAACATTGCCTCAGGTGGGAATCGAAGCCACGGCTTTACGCTATCTTGGCGATTGCTTTTTCACTTGGCTATCAAGGACGAAATACTCAAGTAATTGAACGTTTGTGTGTTAAATTCATAACATAAACTATTGAAGTTATATTAACTAAATTATGAACATTTGAATTTACTTTGTTTGCCACTTTGTGACCCTTAGCTGCTCAAAGGTTGCCAACCTGAGATGTATGAGAGCACAGAATGAAACACCCGATTAGTTACAACGTTTAATTGTCACTGGATAGGAACCGCGGCGTGGCACAGCGCGCGCGCACTATATGTAGGTAGGTATACATATATATCACAACCTCTAAAACTTTATTCAAGGAGATGACATAATAGGTTTATACATGCTAGGTTGTTCCAATCCAACTGAGCAATCTTTTCATTTTAGGCTGTGTTAGGTGTCCACATGGATAGAATACCAATAGACAGAGGGGATGAAAATAAAAACCATACATATGTATTCGGGGAAAGACACGCGGGGATGTAACGAAATCCGATTGAATTGTCAAATATTTTGTAACACAATCAAAGAACGATAGAGTTTACACAGACTTTATACTGTGAGTTTGATTTTCTTGAAATATAATAAAACATCGCGTGACTTTGATCCATACCCTGAAATGGTACTATATTACGAAAAATATTAAGTTACTAAGATGTATGCAACAAGAACGCTAAAATAGACTCTTAAATGACATTTGACCTATTTCCATTACAGAATAGATATTATATTAAAAAACATGGTATAAGTTTTATGTACTTAACTGCGTTTTAGGAGCACTTCCAATGGCCCCAATTATATTCTACTATCTATGCGTCTCTTGCTTTGTAGGATTACAAAATTTTCTACAAGTACAGCACAGAAGAAGTATTCGTTTATACCTTTAATGTGACAAGAATCTGTTGTTGAAGATATGACGTAGATTAAATATGAACAAAGAAGCCTAATATTTTATGCAATATTGTTCATAAGTGACAGGTTTGTTTGAAACGTAATATTACGTATTCACACAATGAGCTTTATAGATATATGTGCCCTTTAAATCAAGGCATATCTCAGGCATTGTGTGGCTGCTAACTATGACCCATTGTTTGGTTCGGCCCACCCATAGATTTGGGCCCACCCTTAGCTCAATATAATATATTTGTTGGAGAGGAATCTACATGGATCGACTTCGGACGAGCGGCTAGACAACAGACAGGGATCTGTATTAAAGAATGCTAAAGTAAGGCATCTATTTAGTTTAAAAGTTGTATAGAACTACTAATATTATGCAAGGTCTTTTTTCAACACATTTTAGATTTAGCCTAAGTCAGCTTTCATAAACAAATCTGTATTTTTGGCAATTTATTTGAAGGTGATAATGTCTTAATCAAGATTACAAGCAAGTGCACAAAGACATAAGAAAATTTTTAAAACAAAACTGGGACCAAGCGAAGCCACATACATACGTTTGATTGTATTAAAAACCCTCTTAATAATAATTTTGTTTAACAACAACCTAATGAAGAGACTTCAAACTTTCAATCAAAAATAAACACTTCCCCGCCTAAATGGTACGATTCACTTCGAAAAACCTAATCTAGTGGCAAAAATAGACCCGTGTGAATTCCGCTTAGCGGAGCGGACTTGTTTCCTAGCCCCTGCACAAAAGGATTACACGCTTTACATTGAAATTTTAACTTAATCTTTATAAAGATTAGACTGAGATTTAAATGATGGATGTATTTCAAAGTAAGGTTTTGATGCTTTGTCGAAATTCTCAGCTAATCAATTTAGTAGTATTGTATGGTAGTGCTTAGTTTAAACTTAAACATGAATACATCTTGTTTGATGGGTGAAATAATAACTCGCTTTACAAGTACTTACTACGTGTACATGTGTGGTACGCCCCTTGGTATAACGGTGATCCAAAGCCGATGACTGGGGTAGACTTTATTTTATGATTAAAGAGTGTTTTTTTGGAATCATTTTTTTTTCTTATAAAATAAGTGCATAAAGAGTGGCACATTATTAGATTTAAGTTAAACTTAATTAAGTTATTATTATCTTATTTACAAAGCACTCAGGTAAAAGTGATTTATTTTTATACAAGAATTCTTAAAATACATTTTTTGGACTCCACTGATCATAGAGAAAACCAGGACACTGTTTTTAATTTTTTCTAGTCAATGTACAGGAATCGACTTTTTACAGTTTTATTATATGTATAGATTTGACATATACAGCAACTTGTTGTACATAGCACCAATATGTGTTTCTCAATTTCATAACCTAAATTCTTAAATGTTGTTTTACATAAAGGCCTAAGATTAAAGATCAAAGGTCAACTTTACTCCCTATGTCAAGGTCAAGGTCAACGTTACCTTTTGCTTGTCGAGCTGCTGCAGAATGTCGTCGACGTCGCCCACGGCGACCGGCTGCGCGCGCAGCATGTCCGCCTCCACTGACACCCAGTCGCGGATCTGAAACGAAAGGGAAATGTTTGACAAAGGAAAAAAATGAACACACAGAAAGGTGGTCTGTAAGAATTTTAAGTAATAAATGTATACCTCATTGCACAGTGGGGTCAATATGAGCCCATGTGTGTAAGTAAGGGTTGGGGAAAGTCTAACTTATACCTACAAATCTTGGAAGAGGTACGAGACGGTAAATAACACGCAGGGGACCTGGAAGTCTTTACCTACAAATCTAGCACGCTGAGGTCAATCGGATCTCAATTTAAGTTTAACGGTGTAAATGTGTGTGAACCAAAAAGTAATTTAGAAATGTTATCATCCGTTCACCCTGAATTTATGGTTATTATTTTAAAGTATTTAACTGTTGTGTGACTTGTGTGTATAACGGCTGGTAAAGTGCAATAATTCTTATAAATAAATTAAGCACAATCGAAGGTTTACAACAATAGTATTAGGTTAGGGTGTTGTCTCTTTTTTCCTCTCCTCTGTCGTTCGCAGAGTACCTACTATATCATGCAGTATCGCAATCATACTGCATGAAATAATTAAGTTTGTAAGTAATAAGTTAGAATACCGACTACGACCAACTGGCGCAGTGGCGGTGAATCGGAATGCCAGTTCGTAAAGAACTAACTTTTTAAATTGTCTTAAGCCTGGGTGTAAGCTACACAATGTTGTCTGGTATCTGTTACCGGTTACCCAAGGATTAATTTCTTTACTTCGAGATTATGATAGTTGGAGCGCTGCCTGGTGCATATTTATTTTTTTAACTAGCTGTTGCCAGCGACTTCTTCGCGTGGTCTTAAGTTTATTTAATAAGGATCTTTTGCGCAACTTCCTTTTTTTTCTTTTATAAGAACGTTCTCCTGTCAATAACACAAACAAAAAAATATTAGCAAAATTGTTCACGAGTGATGCGATGACCAAGGGAAATAGAGATTTAGTTTTATATATTGGTATATATTTCTTAAGACTGCAGCTGTACTTACTCCTCTTTTTATACATTGGTTAACTGGTAGAGAATACTTCTTGGCAATTAAAAAAAAAAACAAATGGCGTACATAATGTCCGCTTTGTGTGCAATAATTATTTTTAAATGTGCAATAAACTATAATAAGCAACAGTTTAGCAACAACAGTAACCACCAAACATAAATATATATGTATACTCTTTATTACACACTTTAAAAAGTAGATTACATATGTTTTTTAAAGTAAGACGTAACCAACATATACATACATATCTATACTAGCCTTCTCTTAATTAACGCAGATTCGCAACGAAAGTTGGATGATGAGGTTTGGAAGAAACGTTTGCTGGACACAGCTGTGCCCAGAACTTTTCGTGGACTTAGCTAACTAACTAACCGGACTATACCAGGTTAATAAAAGCTGACACACTCTTTAATTCGTTGGTCAATTAGCGTTTTGAGTCTCGAGCCTAGGAAATAATTGTGGTGAAAACCAGCCGAACGGTCTAGAGTCGCCTGACAGGAATATTGGAATATCATTTTACTGTTTCACTCAGAGACGTCAATTAACAGTAAAGTGTTCACTAACATTTTTGTTCATTCAATAATTGTCTTAATTTGTATCGATTTTAGAATCACAGATTTTTCTTAAGTAATCATTAAAGTTAAGTGACGTCTCTGAGTGCGGTGGTAAGAGTGCTAAATTAAATAAAGTAGAGGGGTGTTGTAAGGCCTTCAGTGACTAAACCTTACTGTCAAATGTCAAGGCATCTGACTAGGCTTTACGGCTAGTATCAAGCGATATAGCTATAATCAATATTTCACGTGTCTTACGGAGATTCTGGTTTCAAAAGATTCCAGTATAGAGATAAATCTGGTGATTTATTATGAGACTTGAACGTATATTTTTCTTGCAACTGAATACAAATGCGGCATAGAATTCCATCTAAAATAGCGGGTTCCGTTATATTTAATCCGCATAACGATGTCGCTTAGCATACAAACCGCTACGGCAGCGTAACGCTATCAAAGAACTATCAGCCCGCGTGCGTAGAACGACATAACGACAGCTTAGCTCGCGTTCGAGTACTATATTTGTGGCTGGGCTAATGCCAAATGGTACAGAAATATTAAATAGGCTTTGTTCTATGCAAACTTGGTAAACATAAGAAATCAGAATAAGTAGTGTTTATTTGCATCAAACATAGAAGGGTTTCATTGGTACTGGTAGCTTAGTTAGAAAGAGCAGCTGCCTGGATTGCGGAGAGACGTGGTATCTATTCCCATCTGAAGCGGTCATATTTTTTTATATTATCGAAGAAATACTTAACTGGCATGTAATTGCAAAAACAAAAAAAAATGCTATAAGGGTGTTATTTTTTTATTTAATTTCCATTCAATCTATAAAAAAAAAGTAAAATGTTCAACCCAAACGGGGGCAAACAGGATGTATCGCTACAAACGCATCGATCTTCCACAGTAAGTTTGGACTCGTGGACTCAGTTCCATGTAAAAAAGTTTCTTATTGCGTATCCATTGATTTTGTTAGATTTAAATCGTTTACAAACGAGTTTCCCGAAATCTGTGCAAAGCAGAACAAATGGGGCTTTATTTTAATGCTATCTGTTCCGTCAGAGGCGGAACGGCCGACCTCCGCAGAAATCATTTTATTGTATCGGTTTCCGATACCAACAAAAATTTTATTCGAGGACCACGCGATATGCCTCGCCACTTAGGGGTGGTAGTAAAAATACCGCGTACATTCTTGACCTCTGTTCGAAGGACAAGACATTTATATCATAATACTTAAACTTATATTTTATTTTTTAACTTTTAAAGTCACTTTCAGTATTAGTATGCGTTGACAACATAGTATTTGAAATGCTTAACTATTTAAACTGCCTTTTTAATACAGCCATATTCATAATCGGTAATTAACTTTAAGAAAGCCTTTAAATAGTGCTTTACAAATTTTGTTCTCATAAACGCTATTTAGAGCTAATCAATAGATTGATGTCAAATCAAAAAACCGCTGCACCTATAAAGACATCTAACAGCTGACATTGAATCCAATTTTTATTCAGTCAAGAGTGTCAATTTTTTTTAAATTTGACATTTGTCAAGAATAACGCGCAAGCATGGCAGCCAGATTACTACTATTCCTACCAAAAAAAGAAGTGCTTAACTAAGCAACGTTTATGAATACATTTTTTAAATCAGTGCTTACGTTTTTAATAAGCTATTAAGCACACGTTTGGTAAGGTCATAGGGTGATAAGATAACAAGTCATTTAAAATTATTTGAACACTATAAAGAGTGGTTTAATCCTAGTCAATTTAGATCTACATTTAATTCGATTTAAAAAGTTCGTTAATTATATGAAATTTACAACTATATCGAGTACTTAAATATAACATTAATTGCAGCAAAATGTTAAAGCAGGGTTAAGAATGACATATTACAGTTTTCAGCTAAGATGCTATATAATTATATAAAAAATATGGAGCACTAGCAACCCTAGCTAGGAGGCTTCTTGGAGGCACGTCCAGCGTTTTTCAATAGGAGTGCGATCACTCCCGCATACTGATTCGGGGACAGAGGAGGGCATTTTATCAAAATAGCCCTAACAGCTCCATGACCCAAGCCTTAGTTCCACACTTTTGACAACAGTATTCAAGGCTGTTTTTTTTTTAAACTTCATTGTTTCCATTTTAAAAATGCACGAATAATTAATTGCAAATAGGGAACCTTTTTTTTCGTTGCATTTTTGTTGTCTTGTTTGAGCACCAGAACAAACTTTTAGGGCCACCGCTGTCTGGAGCGGCGTCAAGCGGCGGACAACCGTCGCGGGCTTGATGACGACTACGGCGACGGACAGCACGACGCGCGCGCGACGTAGCGGTGGTCTTTGTTTTTCAGAACCATGAACCTACGTGGGCTTACCGGCGCGGACGTTAGTTTCACGCAGCGGAGGCTCTTAGCCTTTAACGATGAGTTATCATAATATGGCACTTTCTTGTCGTACTTATAAGCCTATATAGTTGTAAGCCTTTGCCATGGCTCGTCTATTTTTAAGGTCCACAACAAATAGGGAAACACAAAGACGGTTTTAATAAATCTATCAGCCGAAAGCCATAAAGCCGTAAATAGAACACAGGAAGTTAAAAGAAATGTAAACCTGTAAATTTTCATACAAAAAGCGATACCGTTATTCCCATCGTACTTACTAAAGCTTATTAGTCCATTTTTTTAAAACTAGGTCCGTACGGTTTCACTTTACAGAAATATCGCTTTTGTTAGAAGTTCTTAGCATCTAAATATTTATATTTCTGACGTAAAAGCTAACTAGAGCATTTTTTTTAAATAAACTTAATTACTTTAAAAAATGGCCAAGTGCGAGTCGGACTCGCGCGCGGGAGGTTCCGTACCATTATCTACATATTCTGTAGATATTTCAAGCGTCTACTTGTTACCCTTATAAATATCGAGCAAAAAATGGCAAAAAAAACGATTATTTTATGGAAGCCTCGTGACAGACCGACAGACGAACAGTGGAGCCTTAGTAATAGGGTCCCGTTTTTACCCTTTGGGAAATAGAAATAGAAATGTTTATTTGCTAAATACATGATATAAAGTTGTTACATAATTCATGACAGAAAGTGCACATGTTTTGCTACACAAGAATAGTAAGGAACCCTAAAAAAGAAAAAACGTACAGACGTATCATATCATTTATTAATTCATAAACGTAGATGGTTTACTGAACCTAATGAGATCAAAATTGTCACATTTCGTAAAAGTTTACAGAGGTGATAGGAGGATATCCCGAACATATATACCCGAACTAATATTACAAAAAGGAAATGTATGCAATTACCCCCACGACTTGCAACTCTCTCTATCGCACGAGAGAGGAGGCAGAGCGGTGTGAAACAGATAGCATTTTCGAAATACCTATCGCCACTTCACAATCCTCTTATATTCAACTTCGTATAGCCACATCTGGGCAGTAAGTCGGCGAGAACAAAGCCCGGTTGGCCGCGGCTCGCCGGAGTTCCGAGTTCCGACCAACTTCACTGGTAAGTTTTCTTTTCTTAGCTCTTTGGTACTAGGGTTGCTTAAGTACAAGTATTTTGGTATTTAAATATTTCGTTGCTTTAAAGGTATGCTTAGGGTTGCCCCCAAATTTATATTAAAGTGCTAGTTACAGTGCTTCAAACTCTTTGTACCCATTAATATTATCGTATCAAATTTTTCGTACCTCACACAGGCTGTACCGTATGGGTACGACCGTAAAGAAAACACTTCTCCACCGCCAACAGGAGACGTGTCGTAAGAGGCGACTAATTCCTGTAGCACAGGACGGGCAGCAGCGTCTGCGTGCGAAATCTTATAAAAAACTGCGCTCGCCAACCCGCCTGCCAAGCGTGGCGAGTATTGGCAATCCCCCCGATGATAGGTCATTGGGGGAGGCCTATATTCAGCAGTGTACTACCTATGGCTGCTATGGCGGCTATAATAATAATAATAAACAGGCTGTAAAAAATAAAACTACTTGAAATCACGCAATAGTTACGCACGCACGCAGCTGCTCATATACAACAACTTTGACTATAGAAACGACATACATTTGTAAAAATAAAGTTGATGCTCTATACATCATTATCAAACAAGCGCATTAGTTTGAATGGAGCATCTAAATTAATTTTACGATTTAATGTTCTTTCAATATTAAGTTGTAGTGAGCAGCTGAAGACGTGGTTTTAAGTAGTGTACTATTTTTGTACACCCTGTATTTTTTCTCAATTCTGTTGGTCAACTGTAGATTTTTGTAATATTTTTACAACCAATCCATTTTCGCTTTCCATATGACTCGGGTTGCGTTGGTATGCGGCAGCCGATCGACCGCAAACTGTCTTTAATCGAACTCAACTTCGACAAAATATTGGACCCGCAAGTTCTGTAGTAATGAATATCTGTTTTTAACAATATTTGTTTGTTTGTCTTTTGATTTTTCTGATATCAATCATGTAACCTTAATTGTTCAATTAGTTTATAACTAGCTGTGCCCACTGCTTCTACCGCGTGGATTTTGTGAATTTTTCGAAGTTTTAATTGTTATTCTGCTATTCGGGATAGAGACAAATCAAAGATCATAAAAATCGGTCCAGCCGTTTCGAATTTTTAAGTTGTGTAACCATGGAGCACATCACTATAGAGTAGAAATGTCATATTATTTGTTTGACAAAATTTTCCGCCTTTTTTAATGTATCTGCGTACTGTCTTTGTATGGGCGAGAGTTGACAAGACTTGTTATTTCATACTAAATGTAAGTGATAAATCACTAACGTGTGTCGGAGGAAGATAGTTCGTATTGCTGCTTTATAGGGTATGTGCTCGATGGGTGTAACTAACCCAACTGAGTTTTTTAAATAAAGAAGTAATTTAAGTAAAAACCACTGTTTGTACAACTGCCAGCCCTAGACTTCCCTTGCATTCCAAGGGCAGAACAAGAACTATTCGCGAAATGTAATTTTTGTTTGAGCCGGTAGGTAAGGTCGGTTGAAATTTAATGTTTTCGGAAGAATGCCGCCAGTGGGGCGGAAGAGATAAACGGGACTCGAACCCGCGACGACGAGAATGCATTTACGGGCTGGTTTAATACAAATGTCTTGACACAATGGAGCCAGGTGTAGCAGGTTCACGGATTATGATGAAAAAAACATGATTTTGTAATGAAAGAAAAAACAATGGTACTTACACAAGCCGACTTGCATTTGGCCGGTACTTTTCAATTTAGAACGAAATAGCAAAAACAGAAAGCCTTATTTACTGTCATTAAATAAAGTTTCATACAAACATTAATTTCAGGGTACACACCTACCTACTATTGAATTCTATATATTTTTTTAACTGACTGACAAATTATATGTAAAAGTACAAAGAAACAACAAGAAAAAAGAAACTACAAAGTGTATATGAGTCAATCCCTTGAGGAATAACGCGAAGTGTTGAAACCTATCAAGTTACACAACCAATTTTTATCTCACCTTGATATTAATGCCACACTGAAAAATACCTACAACACAGAGTGGCTGGTAAGACGAGGGAAAAACATTGAAAGGATGTTCCACCCATTAAAATGAGCAACTTTTACTATAGCATCCATATCTAAATCATAAGAATTAAAGTTCACCTTTCTATGCAAAATAGTCATTTCATCATCATTTTAGCCATAGGACGTCCACTGCTGAACATAGGCCTCCCCTGTTGACTTCCAAGTTGGCCGGTTGGAAGCGGCCTGCATGCAACGGCTTACTGCAACCTTTACCAGGTCGTCTGTCTACCTACGCTGCTTTGCCAGTACGAGGTAGTGCAATAGTATTTTACCTCAATGATAAGGTATGGCGAATCAGTTTAGTTTTTAAAGTGTTGCAACGTTGGCCCCATAGTTAATGGGCGAACATCTTGTCAAGTGATTTCTTATACAGTGTGTGGCCTAGAACCGGGGATAATATTGAAAACCAAGACTCTCTGGTCTATTAGTATTTTTTCTGAAAAGATTCCAGTCAACCAAAACCCATGTATTACACGCAATAATAATTTAAAGTTACGATTCATAATCAGTGTATTATTGCAAAACGATATTATCGCTAACGTTGTCAATGTCGTGTCAAAGAGACGTTCCGAGTAGCTCCGAATAAGTACGATGCAGATGAACTCAATCGATCAAGTTGAGCTGAATTATTGCATTGTTTGCATTACATAGAATTTACGATTAAGTTTCTTTGAAAAAATCAAAAAGTAATGTTTTAATTTTAATTAGTTAGAACAATAATGATTCAATTACTAATGACCTATAGAGTCTCTGTTTTCAATATTATCCCCGGTTCCAGGCCACACACTGTATAATTATCATCATAGAAATTTAAAAATCTAAAACCGTCTGTCTGGTGCAGTGGTTCGCGCTCCGAACTACAAAGCTAAGGCGGTTGCGGGTTCGAATCCCGCAAGGGACAAATGTTTGTGTGATGAGTACGAGCATATGTACCTAAGTCATGTATATTTATAAAAGTATATAAGTATGTTTATCTGTTATTCAGTCGCCATAACACAAGCATTGCTTAGTTTGGGGCTCGATAATGAAATACAAGGTCAGCCGTTACAGTCATTATTAGGCTGAGTTTCCACCAGGAAGAACTGTGAGAAGAAAAACTAATTTAGTAAAAATGACAATAGTTTGTTACAATGTTTGTGTTTTGTTTGTTACAATTCATAGGTAAATTATGTATTAATTCTTGAATGGATTTCGATGAAATGAGACGTAAAAGAGGAAAAGAGAAAATGTGGTTTTCTAGCCTTGGTTGCGATAAGGTGGTAAGGTAAGAGCAGGGTGTGGTGTGTGGTGTCAGGATAAGGCGGAGAGTGTTACCTGCTGGGCTGCAGTGTCGAAGTTGGCCAGCAGCGAGGCGGAGGACTGCTGCGACGAGCGGCGCCGCGACCCGCTGCGGCTGCTCCAATCTGTAACAAAACATCCGTCAGACTAGAGTTGTAAAGTGTCCGTCAAGTTATAAATGTCTGACCAATATGACCGAGCAAATTAGACATTTTCTCAATGGGACCGGACATTTTGGACATTTATTGTCACTAACGTCACATACAATTTTTTTGACCAACAAAAAAAAAATTTGGTCACAAATAAGTGCACTATTATAAGAGAGACAGGCTTTAGTAGTGATGATCTATAACGAAATGAAATTCCTAAAATTTAATTAACTTTTTGCACGAACAAGCTAAAAAGTGTCGTGTCGTTACCCGCGAGTTTTTTTTTTTTGAGTTCGATCCAGATTCAATTACATTTTTTATTGTCAAATACTTAACATTTAAGACTTACTTAGTTGGAATTCTTATTTTTTTAAATTTATACTGAAAAATATATGTGACCATCGTGACAATAAATGTCCAATGTGACCAAGCATTTATCATAAATGACGGACGCTTATAGCATATGACCGTCAAATTACAACTCTACGGCAGACACATTCGACGTTCGATAGATCACGTTCAAGTTCAAATTTAAAGGTTTATTTGCCAAAACACAGAAAATTTTAAGTTGACGAAAATGTATACAGTGCGTGTGAGTAGTCTGCTCGCAGACGTGCAATAATTCAGACTTGATAAAATTTTAATAAATACAAACAAGTCACAAACTAGAATTAAACAACAACAAACACACAAAATTATAATAAATTAATTAAAGTTGTGTCGCCAGATCGCTCAGTCATTCGACAAAGAAGAAGAAGAATTCTGTATAGTTTGTTGTCGAGGTTGCTGTCGGAAGGTATAATAATATTTTTGCCTTTTGTGTCTACTCAAACTTATATAAGTACATAAACAAGTAATAAAATCCATAAGATACATTTTAATCCTTTAGCAGCCTCTCAGCTGACACAGAAATGTTGTTTGCGTGTCACCGATAACCCATTGGCATTCAAGGTGTTATTATAAAATAATATTGAAGACAACCGTGTGCCATGTGGGGACGGCCGTAAAGAATACACTTCCCCACCGCCAACAGGAGGCGTGTCGTAAGAGGCGACTAACTCCTGTAGCACGAGACGGGCAGCAGCGTCTGCGTAAGAAATCTTATAAAAAAACTGCGCTCGTCAACCTGCCTGCCAATCGTTGCGAGTATTGGCAATCCCCCCCCGATAAAAGTCATTGGGGGAGGCCTATGTTCAGCAGTGGACGTCCTATGACTGAAATGATTGAAGACAACTAAGCGCGCTTAATACCGTCGCACGGTAATTTATCAGCTAGGTAGCTTCAGGTACAGTATGTATATATAAAAGTGGACTATTCATACTTGTCGGCAGGTGACGTCAGTGCCATGGAGGTGCCGCCGGCGACCGGAAACGAGCCGGCGATGGAGCGCTTCATATTCAAAAATGACAACGAAACGTGGACCATCGCATGTAGCGGACTTTACATTTGGGCAAAAAATTTACGTCCAAGTGAGAATAAAAGTGAAATATATAAAAGGAGAAACAAACCGCAATTAAAAAAGCAACACCGATATTAAAATTGAGGAAGTAGTGTAGTAGAAGTGGCATTTTTTATCTCGCTCAAATGCTAAGTAAACCAATAAAGATGAAATACAGCAGCATCTTAGCTACTTTTTTGCCTAGACCGAAAATTTTACATCAAAAAAATAAAAACACTGCTTGTAAACTTAAATGTTAACTTTTTCAATGTATTAAAAACATTTAACTGTTGAAATTATACATACATATAACTAAAACATTTCAGTATGGAATTTGTGTCAAAACTATAGTTGAATCTTGTATGTGACAAGATATAAAAGGTTTTTCATTATCGTATCATCCTATTAGGTCAAACAACACAGGAACAGCTGTATCTATTGACAATTAAATTGTGTCTCGTTGGAAATCCTGAGAGGCCATAGACATGCACTACTGAACCTAGGGTAATAGTGCTTGAATACAGGACAGGGCCCATCAGAGCCGGGCGTGGAACAGTCGTGATGAGGCAATTTCCTAGCGACATCGACGCCCCGTCATATCCGCCTGTCGCGATGATAGCGCCTCGGGCAGTGTTCCCACTTAACATGGTATATGAATTGAAAAAGCACATACCTAATAATTACGATAAATGAAAACCGTCACTCTGTCAAGTAACCCGCTGCCGGGTAGACATCATAGTTTTGCTATGTGTCCACTCATCCACAGATGAAGGATTTATAGAAAAGTTGCAAATTACAAAATACTAATGATCTGTGGCTATAAAATCTCTCACATGTAGAAAATTTTAAAGGTTTTATTAAAATTAGGAATGTGTTATTTAAATGGTCAACGCGAATTCGTGATCAATGTGTCTATAGTGTATATTTGTATAGCAGCTATAAATCCTAATATCCAATTGACGTTGTGTCACTCACCATAAGTTAGGGACGATTCGACTATAAATATAAATGTAGTATTTGGTCGTTAGATCCATAATACGACCTAATTAGGTCGTTCGTTAAATTAGTACGTAGCAAGTCATAACTCCAATTAGAAAAAATACAGATAAACCTAAGTGTAAAATAAAGACTATCAAATCTAGCTCCGCCAAGACGAGCCAAGCGAAGCGCAACAGCACTAATAACTACTTTTTCTCGATGCGATTTTTTAACCCTCATAACTTGGGTTTGGATTATAGGTACCAGATAAACAAAATTTTCAAGATATGATGTCAATAGTGAACTCATTAAACATGTGAAGTTCTTATTGCATAGCTCTCATATTAAGATTATATTGATATGTAAAAAAAAAATTCGTCACTTATTACTAATATTTCACATTTTCACAAATAAATGATTTGATTTGATGATCATTAAAATTTATAAGGTTTAGTTACTAACAAGAACTATTGTAAATATAACTGAAAAGTAGGTCTCGCTACTGTCACCTTACGCCTATGTCACGAGCGAAACGGCCAAGCCAGATATTTTGACTAAGATGTAGATAGAGTTTGTGGAGTTAGGGCTTGGAGAGTCAGAAGCCTGGCTCTACATGAGATTTGATTACCTTTTAACAGTGTCTGCCCTATGGTCTTGGCAACATTTTACATGAAAATATTTTTGGGATATACTTTAAAATCACTGTTTATTTGAAGTATAACTAATAAGAAAGCAAATTAGACCAAGAAGTGATAAATTTGTAACTCCCCAAACAAACGCACAAGAAGAGAGATCAAGTCATGAAATTTCCTCCTGTTTTTATAACTTCAACGCTGAGCGATATTGGGAAAGTTTTTATGTCAACCTTTGACAAGCCTAGGGTTGTCAGGCCTAATCAAAAGGTGATTTTTACCTTTAACATCCCAAAATTAATAATTTTAACTGTAAATTAATACCTAACAAGTCATTTTTAAAAATGTATTCAGTCATTCATTTTGACCTTCCAACTGGCCAATTTGGAAGTCAATGGAGGCCTATGTTTAGTAGTCCTATGGCTGAAATGATGATGATAATGAAGTTATTTTAAAAGTGTATCTTTATTTGGGTTTATCCTGGAATGTTTGATATTCCCACTCAATTTAGTACCCTATATATTTGCTTTCGATGGCAAAAGGTTTTCTTTTGTGTCTGATTATTAGTTAGTGGTTAGTTATTTGTCGAAGAATCTAAATATTGAAAGGAATTGTCATTTTTCAATAATTTTATTTTACTCGTATTTTTACACAAAAACTTTTGGTTAAATAAATAACATACAAACTTACATAATAGAAACAGACCATATGGATTATGCATATCAATTATTAAATATATTTTTATTTCCAGAAAAATACACACATCCCAAGAGATGTGCTGCGACGTCTTCCTGACCAAACTAGAAGGATGAAACTGTTATAACTTTGACCTTGACCTCTGCTGCCCGGTGTTGTTATGACCCGGGCGAGTGCCACCCCTGCATCCGAGTCATCTCGCAAAGTTCAGCTCGATCAAAGGAGTTTAAATCGAGTTGACATGTGATAGCTCTGAGTTGTTGACAAGAAGTTTCAACTCGGAGTTGTTAACGAGGACTCTAGGTTATTTTCAGACTTTTGCAGTAAAAATTAGGCTTTGAGGTGACGTGATCTGGGTTTAGTTGAGTCGTTTGAGTTTTTACATTAGATCTTATAAGTAAGAAAAGAATAAGATTTATGGACTTATTAAATTTTAAGTTATGTTAAGACTTGCTATGTATAAGTGTCATTTTGTAAAACAATAAAGATCAATAGAATAGAAGAGTGTGTTTGTCGATACAACGCGAATGATAACAATGACAATGAATATGTTGTAAATCTAAAATATAGCCTCATCATTTCAGCCATAGGACGTCCACTGCTGAACAAAGGCCTCCCCTAATGACTTATCATCGAGGGGGATTGCCAATACTCGTCACGCTTGGCAGGCGAGTTGGCGAAAGCATTTTTTTTATAAGATTTTGTACGAAGACGCTACTGCCCGTTTCGTGCTACAGGAATTAATCGCCTCTTACGGCACGCTTCGCCACAGTGGGGAAGTGTATTCTTTACGGCCGTCCCTACACGGCACATGTTCTTAATAATAACGTTATTGTCGAAACCTAGATTTTACAGATGATTTATTATTGTCACGTCAATGATTTACATTTATATTACATAAATACTTTAGTTTCTGTTGCTATAACCTCCCTAATCGATCCTGAGACAGGCGTGACAACAGTCCGTGTAACTCTAACGTAAGTCGTATAAAGTGCAGACACACTCCCACGGTCTGTTTCAGCGTAATGCCATAATCCATTTAGGCGCGCGCGCCGCGACCATTGAACTGCGTTTTATTGTACCTACCTAGTTTATTAGTTAACCATGTGTTTACATAATAAGATAGCAATATTTAAAAGTGCTTATTGTAAACAAGATTACCGAAACTCGTATGTGATACAGGCATGTGATGGCTACTGCGCCACTTGAGCCCAGTGTGGATCGCTAGAGTGTACCGTCTGCAAGGCAAGTAAATAAGCTCACAGTTCGATGTAATGAAGCCGTCCTAAGGTCTCCGATAAAGCTAACGACTAATGTCCAGCGATAATAGCCGGGACTAACAGTCAACATGACTTTCGAATTACAGATATGCTTGGATAAATGTCACTAAAGGTCGGAATGGTAATCCATACAAATACAATCGCGGCATGAGATGCTTAATTTTGGTACCGTATTAATATCAAAACTCTGCCGCCACTCTGAGCTACAAGCATTTGATCAATGAATGTTACAAAAGAATCATGCATGATCAGAGGCCGTTAAGTCAACTAATACCTCTACTAAAGGTAGACCACCATTTTAATTTAGCTTGCAAATATAGCAAGATTTGTAACATAATAATAATTATTTGTTTTTTTCTAC
Organism: Anania hortulata; assembly: GCA_963576865.1. Taxonomy (NCBI): domain Eukaryota; kingdom Metazoa; phylum Arthropoda; class Insecta; order Lepidoptera; family Crambidae; genus Anania; species Anania hortulata. Next base: position 358,858 of record OY756408.1, on the reverse strand, counting down.
TTTATATTTAGAACCCTACGATAACGAATTGTGAATCGGAAAACCACGTGACAGTATAGTATTTAGCATAAGTGTCACGTGATTTACCGGTTGTCAATTCTTAATCAACAGGTTCTGAATCGGGCCTTAAACCCTATAGTGTCACGTGGTTTTCCGGTCGATAATTTGTTGCCGAAAGGTTCTGAATCGGGGGCCAGGTCACTTAATTAAAACAAAATGTTAAAGAAAGATTGTTCACATCATCATCATTTCAGCCATAGGACGTCCACTGCTGAACATAGGCCTCCCCCAGTGACTTCCAGATTGGCCGGTTGAAAGCGGCCCGCATCCAGCGGCTTCCTGCAACCTTTACCAGGTCGTCTGTCTACCTTGTAGGTGGACGTCCTACGCTGCGCTTGCCGGTACGTGGCCTCCATTCCAGAACCTTTCTGCCCACCAATTGTTCAGATGCACTTGGCTAATTTACCCAACGGCATTTGAGGTAAAAGTAGAGTAATGTAAGGTATTTTCTTTGTGCAATTTTTCTAAAGACAATATCCATGATTACTAAGCGAGCGTCCCAAAGATTAAGCCTTTGTTAGGCTCGCCGCTCAGCTTAATCTCATTTACTGAAGTTAAACACTGCGCCATAGCCCAACAATAAAGAACACCCTATATACAATGTTAGATTGGACGAGAAACATACTTCTATTAGCTGTTTAATACAGTTTGATACTCTTTCTCGATACCGCGATTCCATCGTAATTAAAATTCTGTAGATAAGCTCAGAGACTCTTTCAATTCAATTCAATATTTTTATTGCGTGTCACATGGGAGCCGAACTTTTGCAAGAGTTTACGTATGAATTACGCCATGAGTGGTAATATAAAATCTCGAAAACAGAGCAAGTCCAGAATAAAACTATCTTTGTCGCATTTTTCTTATTTTTTTAAATATAAATATCTGACAACATCACATACCTGCTCTGATCCTATAGTAAGTAGCAAAAGCACTTGTGTTACAGAAATCAGAAACAACGACGGTACCACAACACCCAGACCCTAGAAAATATTATAGAAAAGTTATTATTCTACATTGCCCGACCGGGAATCGAACCCGGGACCTCAGTGATTAATAAGTCCCTATAAGAAGGTGACTTGCAACCTTTCCTAATCATGACACAATGGGACCGTTTTGCGTTGGCTGTAACACAACATTGCGGTCTAAATATGCAATTAAATGTAAAGGGTACTGAACAAGTGCTGTAATCGGGAATCCCGGGCCCCGGGCTTACCCCGGGATCGCGCTTAAAGCCGCGGGATCCGCGAACAATAGTCCGGTAGGCGCTTGGAAACCCCTCATGTATAATCTATTTGTTGTCTGACATTCATATATTTTGGGACATTATATTGTTACTTCGTGAGGACAAAAATCTGTTTTTTGTTGTTTTTGTTGCTGAAAATATAAAATATGAGCAGGATAACACCTCTATTGTCATGATTTCAAAGAAAAGAACTATATCTAGTCGTAATACGGTTCCAAGATACCTAAAATGATATTTTAATTGTTTTGAAAACTAAATAAATGTACACTACACAACGCACCACTTGTCATGATCTTGAAGTACATCAAATCAAACCAGGGCTATGATTTTTAAACTCACAAGAACAGTACTTGAACGTCTATACAGGGTGTAACGAAAAGGTGAAATAAAACTTTAAGGGGTTATTCTACGGCTAAATTACATCAACTTTTTCTATGGGACCAACATCAAAATCTCAAAAAAAAAAGACGTTTCCATACAAACTGATGCCAGCTGGTCGCTTTTTAGTATGGGAAAGTGTTTTTTTTTTAAGATTTCGATGTTGGTCCCATGGAAAAAGTTGATGTAATTTAGCCGTAGATTAACCCCTTAAAGTTTTATTTCACCTTTTCGATATACCAGTACACAGGCTGTTAGGTAAATGGTATATCAAACCCAAACTAGCCTATGTTAACATATGCCCATAAATGCTTGGTCGGCTTGATATACCATTTACCTAACATCGTGTATAAAAGCATTCAATATAAGCGTACGTACGTAAGTTGTAGGTAGTATTTATTTACTCTGAGATATAAGTATTCAAACGACCTCCGTAGCCGAGAGGCGAGCACGGCGGACCTGGTGTCGCCATTTCTGAGGTCCCGGGTTCGATTCCCAGTCGGGTAAAATATTAAACGAACTTTTCTATGTTGTCCCGGGTCTGGGTGTTGTACCGTCGTTGTTTTTGATTTCTATAACACAATTGCTTAAGCTTTTTACCTTAAGATCAGAGCAATTTATTTGACGATGTCCAATATATTTATTTATTTATTATTTACCGTTTTATTCCTGTTCAAAATCCTGTGTAGTGTGGTAATTAGAGATTATTCTATCGTCAAAAGGAAATATTCATTTCCGTAAACGTCAGCTAATAAGAATGAGATTAGTAATAGACACGTGTATCGTGAGAGTAGTTAGTTAATTTTTTTATCATTATTTGGGACTGAATAGCACTTGACTTTCCGATGGTTAACTGTTTCTTACTATATCCAAGTTGTATACCATCAAGGAATACATGATTTAAATTAGCCTCAATAGTAAAGGTGCCGTGTGGAGAGAATGTTACTTATTTATTTAAACTTTATTGCACAGGTAAGTACAATTGGCGGACTTAATGCTATACAACATTCTCTACCAGTCAACCATGAGGTAATGCAGATAATGTAGTCAGTGGCGGAGTATAAATTATCCGACATTTTTTTTAAGAATACACTTCCCCACCGCCGACAGGAGGCGAGTCGTAAGAGTCGACTAATTCCTGTAGCACGAGACGGGCAGCAGCGTCTTCGTGCGAAATCTTATAAAAAAAACTGCGCTCGCCAACCCAAATGCTAAGCGTGGCGAGTATTGGCATTCCCCCCCGATGATCAGTCATTGGGGGAGGCCTTTGTTCAGTAGTAAATCTCCTATGGCTTAAGTGATGATGATGATGATGAAAAGTAAAGGTTGTGTGTCTGACTGTCAGTCAAGGAACTGTTAAAGTAAGTAAGTATCTTACTATGTATTTCAATTTCAAAGCAAAAACCATTATGCAGCCACCTTCTCGATTTTATTAGCAATGCTTCAATACACAGCTTCAAAATAAAGCTTCTACACACGTGAAGTACTTCGAAGCGTTATCTCCCGGTGCGTCGCGCGCGAAAATGGGGGTCTATTCCGCTGCAAAGGTATTTACCCTATTTCGAGGGGTGTATTACGTGAATGCGACGACACCTGACCGTGCATTAATCTCTATCATTTGCGATCTTTGGCAGTATGTGAGTCTTAAATTGGAATCCCAGCACGGATAGCTCTAGATGTTTTGGAATCCAATGTACATAGTATACCTATACTTGAATATATATGCTTGAACCAAAAGGTTTGGGAAAACTTAGGAAGTTAGTAAACTAAACAAAAAAACAGCTCTAAATGTGTAGCTATGGTTTAAACTGGTCTGGTTGCCTTAGGGGTTTGGAGATCTGATTGCAACCGCATCAAAAGAAATAACCAGACATGCTGCATTTAAAATCATGGTCTTGGTCAAGCGGAACACAACTAGGAGCGGCACAAAGTGCCAGCCCCACCAAAATACACGATATACTTTCATAGGTCCAGGAACAGAAAAATAAACATTCTCCTGCCTAATACAACTTATTTTTGTACAAAACCAACATCGAAATATCAAAAATAATATCACTTGAACATACTGATCGTAAATGTATCACGATCGCCAGCTCGATAGACCGACGACCTTAGGAATGCTAGCAATAGCTGGATGAATTATAAAAAAAAATAACGGAATTCAAAAACACTAAAAAGCTAAAAAATATTTTTAAACAATCATACCAAACAGTTATTATTGGAGTCGGTGCCAGCCGTCGAGTGTTTGAATGTGGTTGTTTGCACCGACTCCAAAAAGAACTGTTTGGTATGATTATTTAAAAGTTATTTTTAGCTTTTTAGTGTTTTAGAAGGCGGTTATTTTTATTATAAAAAAATGATTTATTTGTCTGTTTTTTAGTGTTTTTTTTACATTATAAATGGCGATCTGTGATGTTATTATAGCTAAATTGCTTCTCATGACGATTCAAATAAGTCCAAACACGGCTATGATTTTATTTTATTTTATTTTATTTAAATTCAATTGCACACTCCACTAACAGCTTATAGCCAAAACGTGGAGTGAGCCATTGTTTTATCACAGAGTTCCGGTGCTTACCTTTCGCCTTCTTCATCAGATCAGTTTGATGGTACCATTCTCACCAGAATTATTTATTTAAATTTGATTTGTCGACTATAGCAAGGCTTAACTGTCTTAATGAAAATATCTTATCGCATGGGTGGGGCGTGCGTACCTTACTCGTGGAAGACTATTTTGGCCAACTATGGTCTCCTTCATCAGTTCCACCTCAGCAAATGATACTTTCTGAATGCAAATGCTTGACTTGTTGTTAAATATACTAAAATCACTCTATGTATACCTATAATATTTTAGGAGTAAAAAAAAAAACCGAATTGAGAACCTCCTCCTTTTTTTGAAGTCGGTTAAAAAAGCTGGAGATCGTGCTTTGTGGGCCTCTTTAGGGAGTTTTACGTCCAGCAGAGGACTGCAATAGGCTGACATGATAAAAGATACTAATCGTAACAGCTGATGGATCGTTTTGTATGGGAAAGTGATTTTTTTCGATTTTGGTCTTAATGACGTCTTGATAGAGATTACTAGGCGACTAGTTGCCTTCGCTATTCGTATTAAGGCCGCATGTTATTTCGGCTTATTCTTATCTGGTGGCCACTCACGCACCGCCGCGCAAATGCTTTGCGTGTCGTCTCGTATTAACGAAGCCTTTCATACAGTAGAAAGGGGAACGATTTATAAACACTGAACTACTGTAATCATTTTTGCGTTTACTTTGACCTATTGTTGCGAAGGCGCACGCATTACTTACATTAAGACTTTTTACTAATCGAATATAACTCAAGTGATAAACTTTGACAACGTGTTTTCACGAAGGTATCTACAACCCGGAATTTATGCACAATGGAATGGGGGAGTTTAATCAAACCAAAACAAATGAATATAACAATAAACTTGGATAAAATAAAAAATCTAAATATCGTAAAGAGCATGCCAAACGAAAACCGTTAATAGAGAATAAAAATAAAAATATACGAGTGATAAAAGAATATGACAAATTTGTGACGTCCCTAAATAGTTTTATGTGATAAATATTATTATAAACTTAATGAATATTATAATAAATTGCAATAAATATGATATAATTCAAAATATGAATTCATAGTCAAATATTTCAATAGGTTAAATAAATGTTATAATCCATAATCTAATGTTAATTTCTTACGTGTTATATAGTGTTATCTACTACTTAACTTTAACAATTATGTATAACTTGCTATGCCCTTGCAGGGTGCAACTGTACAAATATTTACCACCTGTAACCACACATGTAATGCAAATAAATGATTTGATTTGATTTGATTTAAAGGCTCTACGAAATTAGACTTTTTAAAAGTCACACCGTTTTTGCACAAATTGCGATTCTGAGAAATTTTTCTTAGCATTTTTGTTTTGAAATCTCAATTTGCCCAAATTTGCACAGTGCTGCTTTTATTAGGACTAATTTATGATCTGTCTACAGTTTTCGTTTCGCCACGCTTTATGGGACACCCCGTATAACAAAACCAAACCTAACCTAGGAAACTATTAGCAACCTACGTTAATGTACAACAGAACACAATTTAATTGATAAAAATTAACATAATACGGTACGGTAACGGTTTTAAAGTGTTTATTTTTCAAAATCCCCTCCGATTTTGAAAAATAAACACTTTAAAACCGTAAAAACGAAAAATACCAAATGCGACACAGCTCAATTGGCAGCGACAAACAACCTAAATGTTTATGAAGATAATAAGCTCATAATACAGTCGTAACGAAACACCTATTCCTTAAAAAAGCCAGTTTGAACCTTGAAATAATGAGAGTAGGGTGTAAATTTCAATACAGTATTAAATGTTTGGAAACTCTATTAAACTGAGTTCCCTGCCGAGTTAATTTGATGATTTATGGCAAATGAAAGAAACGAATAACAAACTTAATGCTGGAACAATATTTATTCAAAATTACACCCATAACCGCACAATAAATTCACTTGCTACATCTAGAACTAAATTCAAGCCTCTCCCGACTCAAATCGGGAAAAAACGTTGAGAAAGATTGATTTTGATGTAATGATCAAAAGATTACGAATCTTAATTCTGATATATTATGTACGCAGAATTTAAAAAAGAACATTAAGCCAACAAGTTTATGGATTTTAAACTTTTGATGTATTCAATAGCATATTTCTTAACCTAGCCTAAGGAAACCTATTCAGCGAAAAGGCTTTGACAATATAGCTATAATTAGCTTTTATATTACGTTAACAATAGGTACACGAACAGTTCATAAAGCGAATTCCAGAGAGTGGTTTTACAGTAAACAAGTTAACCCTCAAAGCTCGGGTTGGTTACCGGACCGCTTGACCGCGGGCTAATTCGACCACCGCGCGGGCAGAACCACTGACAGGCAATTTGAACGGACCAATAGGTGGAAAACGCTGCTTGGCCTGCGTAATAGATAGACAAACTTGATCAAATCATACCTGCATGTTAAGCAAAACTTGTATGAGTACATACCTCAAGAGTCAAAAAACTAGCCATACCTAACGATTAGGGTGCATACAGATCTGTCGAACGTGTCACAAATAGGCAGCTCGTGTGCGCTTACAAATAGCACCCGGCTTTTTTAGGCATCATCACACTGACAATAAACCTGAATTACTGATATAAAATAAGAATGCATGTACAGTCAATAGATAACATCAAACGAATTCGGTTAAAAATAAATTGTGATATCTAGACATCCGTCAGACAAAATCATTTACCGAATGCTCCAGTTTCAGCTTCCGCTATAACAAGTAAGTAACTATTCCAGTTTCAGCTATAACAAGTAAGGATAAATTCAAAATTCAAAACCCGTAGCACATTAGTACTAAGCGGTAAAGTAACCCTTTGACGGGAAACAGAACCGTATCGAAAAGTTCCGAACAAAATCCAGGTAATAAAGTTACCAACTGGAAACTGTAATAATTTTCAAACGAAATTGTTAAGTGGATTTGAAAATTTATGAAATCGGTCAAGAGTTGCGGAGTGGAGAGATTCGTTCGCTTTTTCTCTATTTGCCAAAGTAAGTACAAGTGAACTTTATCGGCGGAATGTTCACTGAGTTTTAGTTTAGACTTTTAAAGCCAATTTTTTGTTAATAGCTTTTTGATAGAACCTGTGATTATCAGATGAATTTCTATTTATTGATTTTGTTAGCAAAATATAATCGTTGTGCAGGTTTCTGCACTGAAGTGGATGTGTCGCCTTGGCGGTGTTATGATCGGTTGCACGTAATCACTTCACTTTTAATTATACTGGCTTTATTGTTTTTACAACGTAAAATTGTCACAATATGGGCTGGAAGCCATAGAAAGGTTGAACCACAAACAAAATTATATATTTTTTATGAAAAAAAACTGCATGTTGCCAACAATCATTTTTTTACATTTAGAATGATATCTACAAATAAGATGAAACTCTTACTACTTACCGTGGTTGAATGGATTTATTTTTGCAAATAGACCTGTGCAAATAGCACTTTTACAAGTCTCAATTTTATTTGCTTACCCTACCACTGCTTTGAGACAATATTGTGGACTGGCGCCGAAAAGTTAATAAATCTGAGTGCCTGCACAAATATTATAACTACACGTTTTCGTATTTATTTTACTTACTACGCATCCTTTTATCTGATAGTAGGAGAATGCCGTGACGTTCAAATAACTTACTTTGCAACAAGTATCAAGCAATAAACGAAATATACTAAAAGATGATCAAAATTTAAGTCTAGAAGGTAGGCATTGACTGTACTTAAATATCCTTGAGCCACATATAGCAGACAGTATAGTAAAGGTCTAAATAAGTGAAGTGAAACAGTGAAGTGCCGGCAGTGAAGTTCCAGATTGTTCAGTGCTACAGTGAAGCGGTGCAGAGATGCGACTACGATACTACACAGCACCACATAGGGGCTACCTACTTAAGAGGACTACGACGGAGCAAGAAGTCCGTGTCTATCTAAAGGGCTACGTAGGAACTACGTACTTAGAGGGCGCTAACGTCAGCAGTATTCTTTTTTTTATACTGAACCCACTTCTAAACAATTCTCTGACTCAATACATATCACGATCAGAACTAATAGTATTTTACATGACAACCTTAAAAAATAACGTACGTTTTACTGGAGGATTTGACTGACTGTTTATTCTTTAGCTTATTTTCAAACAAAGTATCAGACATTAAAAAAAAATCACTTTTTTTCTTGAATAAATTCAAAACCAATCCTACTCTTTTTTAATTTAATATGACTATGCGAAAAAATATGTAGATGGCACATTTCCACATACCCGGGTTATGTTATTGGCTCATTTGCCGCTCAAAATTAAATCTCATCGATTTCATAATGTCCTGATCGCGTGGAATTTCAATCGCTGGCAAAGGGCGGAATGCGTATTGGAAAAACTCTTTATAGGATCGACACAGCCGATATCAGCGAGCCCAGGCGGGTCGCGACGGGTTTTATAGACACTCCACGACCATTTTAGGGTTATCTATCTCAAATTATACTAAACATTCTGGGCCTTAAGTTTTATAATCCTTCATATGGAGATATAGTATGCCGAATATAGAGATGTCTTCTTTTCTCAGTATAAGTTTTTTGTTTATTCTTAGCGAGTTGTCCCGTTTTCTCAGGGTAGTACGCTTGACACCTATAGCCTAGTTGCAGCATGATCTTGGATCCTTAGATGAGAAGCGGGACTTCAACGACTGAGTTAAGTAGTGATACTGATATATCGTGATAGTGACTTAGTTTTAGTTACATTACAAGTAAAATAACCAACCAAACATCTAGTAAAAAATTTGCCAAAAAAGAAAAAGCATTGTCGCTCGTCTAGTATTATAGGTAACTTTCTCGGTTTAATGTTAAATTACTAACTGTCAGTCATATCAGTATCATATCAGTTTGTTTTTTCAGCTCGAAAAAATTTAAACCATAATATTTTTTTTAGGATTTACCTCAAATCTATTACATTACTCAGTCACATCCAAAACCTGGATATAAATAGCAGGTGGGGGGGTGCCATGTAAGTGGGGAGGGTCGCGATACTACCAATAGATCGGCTTAGGGCGCCGATAAATTGGTCAAGCGGACTGTGCCCTTTGAGCCTTTTATACCCTCAATAAGATTTTGGTGAATTTTCACAGTGAGCACAGAAAGGGTTAATTTTTATCAGTTATTTGAGGAGCACGGTAAGGGACTCAAAGAGTAATGGACACAAAAGTAATTAAAGAGTTTTATTGTTGTCATAATTAAGCATTCTTTGTATTGAAAAAATCAATACTTCATCATGACCTTTCTGTTTTTCAGTTCAAAATTATAATTTGGTACTTGAATTTATTTTAGTTCTATTGTGATTCAAATAATTTCTTCCAACAATCAAATCAGTAATTTAACCCCCAATTAATCAAATAAATGTAGTTAATAAGTATCGGCTAACATAATTTAGCTATCTAAAGTTTTAGTCAAGACATATTGGCGACTAATCGTGTTAAAAGTTAATTTAAGCTGAGGTCCGAGCTATGCACATCGCAATCAGTTTCTGCTCAATAGAATAAGATAGATAGCCCGGTTAAATTACTGGCTGGCTATTACGTCAGGGCTGAGGGCTCAGCCTCACTCGACAGAATAAGCGTAAGCGGGCGATGATAACCTTCTGATTTTATCGCACACTGTCAAGTCTATAGCCTAACGAATTAACCGATTGCGTTGGTCCCGAGAGAGTTTTCTCCTAAGGATATCTTGGGATATCTTTATTGGGTTTTAACATGACACTTTAAGACTACCACATTCTTGAGACGAGAATTCCGTGTCATGTGATCGCGAAGTCAGCACAGTTAGAAAGCAACAAGAGGTCAAAGAACAGTAAGACCACCAGCTTGCTGGTCCGACCATATTGCGCGAGTGGCTTGGTTACATTAGCACAAAACTATGCGAAGTGTGTGGTGAAAGGGTAGAAAGGTGAAAAATGGGACATACCTAGTTAAATTTTGGGTAGAAATAAGGGTCAGCTTAGAAAAGTAAAAAATAGGACATACCGAATTAAAATTTAAATTACATTTATTTTAGAAAACAAAGGGCTAATATCTAAAAGCGATAGTATAATGATCTTAAAGGGACTACGTTGTTAGATTAAACAAGTATACTTAACTACTGCCCGCCTTAACTTTTTCACTATGAACCGGATCTTAGCAATGTCCAGCTGGCAGAATGGCGGGATCGCGGGAATCGGCGGGATTGGCCGCCGGCGGTTTCGCCGGAATTTGGTCTGCAGTAACACGATCCGGCGAATTATCAAACGTTTAGAGGTAATATGCAGTAAGACATCTTTGTTGGCGAAGACAAAATGTAGAGAGACGGGGACAAACTTAATTAATTAAAGAAAGTACTCACTTCTTATCCTATTCAGTTTCCTATTTTCATAAAATACTATTGCTAAAATCAAGATTTTTATATACACATTTGACATTTTGGACGTCATCAAAGAAAAAAACACTGATTACCGTAAACCGCTACGAAAATTTATTCACTACATTACAAACACTGATCAAGTAAAATTACGTTAATACAAATGTCGTGTTCAATTCTGCTGACAAGTGACACACAAATCTAACGGAGGCAAAGACATAACATATTATTCATCACAATACCATTGTGCAAGAAAATAATTGATATTTCTGTTTTATTGAAGGTGAACATGTAAATAGTTTTTGCAAATGAGCACGTTTATAGCGATAGTGTATTTGTGCCACCACAACAGATGAATTTATTCGAACACGAAAACAATTAGTGTATGAAATTCATTTCTATTGCTCAGGATTTTACGCATTTTTGAATCACTCGTAACTATTTTTGTTTTACGCAGAAAATATTATTATGCACTTTGCATATATGCAGCAAATAATATGCTGCAGCGGGGACCTTTAACCCAGTAGACTGATGACAGTAATAGTAAGTAGTCTATGACTGACGACACAGTTAAGGTTGCGGGATGATGAAGGTTAATAAGTGTGTGCAAAAAAGTTTAAAATGCATAAAATAGCTGTTTAAGTATCTATATATTATGTAGGTTCGTTGTATATGCTTACGGGGTGGCCAGAAAAGTCACGTCCAATATTTTTTTTTAGGTGCCTCGTGTTGAGAAGTATCTAAATCACCCCTATCTATGTTCTACGATTTTTCGTGGTTTTCGAGTTACGTTTTTTTTAAAATAGTCTATGAAGCCTATGAAGTACTACTTTTTTATTATTATTATGAAAGCTTAGAGTCTAGCGCATTCTCTGAAGCTACTTAGAAAGTAAAAAATTATCAGTTTAGATTTTTAATTTTAAGTTGAAAATTTAAATGATAGCTCACTTAACATAAATTCTCAACTTTAAGTAAATTTTGTAGTAACTTCCATTAAAGTTATGAGGATGTTTATTTTATGCATGAACAGTTCATAGAGATTTAGCTGCAAGAAAATAATTCGAAGAACCCTACTTTTTTTTTAATTTTTCAAACTGATCCGGTTGCAATTTTGCAAAAATTAATCGTAACTCGAAAACTACGAAAAATCGTAGTACATACATAGGTGTGATTCAGATACCTCTCGACACGAGAAACCCAAAAAAAATTTTTGGACGTCACTTTTATGGCCACCCTGTATAATAATTGATGGAGTGTCCATGTATTAAAAAAAACGTAATGCATAGAAAACTAGCATAGTGTCTCCGACGACGGAATATTTTATGCAATAAATTATACGTATCCTATACCTATGTAGATGGTCAGTTGGTACATTTTAATACGTATAATTCTAATATTATTTTTCTTTGGAGCTAACATCTTCATTATTACGTATATACAAGGTTACATTGCAAAGGGGTGCCAAATTAAAAAAATAAGATCATGGGAACAATATAAAAAAGCGTCTTAATCTTTATTATTTTTAAAAATCGTATGTTACGAAAAAAAATTGTTATAAATTATCCGAAGATAAAGTCAAAATAGAGATTACGAAAGCCACGCGGTCATTCATCAGAGGCGTAGTACGGCGAGCCTTCAAGGACCTTACGCTGTGCACATACGGTACATTTTTTTTATGAACGAGTTAAATTATCTCGAGTTAGATTTTTAACAGCGGATAAGAATAATTAAATGTGTTTTTTTTTGTTTTTTGCATAGTTTGATTAAGTTACTGATTCTGAGCCACTCCTAAAGATTTGGCAATGTAACCCTGTATTTGAATATAATCTGCAAGATAGGTATCAAAATTATACAACTAAAATATTTAAAATTTTAATCACACTGCTCTCGCCCACTTCATCCGTTTTTAAGTGCCTATTTTTCTGAGCATAATTTATCGCCCCCAGATAACTAGGGGAACAACTTTGAAGCAGCATTTTTGGGCCCTAGTCACGTAGGTACACTGGGCTTGAGAAGTGTGACATATACAAATATCATTTTAAATCCTAGTGCGTTGCCTTAAGGACTAAAGGTGGTACTATTTTCCAAGTTGGACTGTATCCACTTTGAAACAGGGGAATGTATAAACATAGGGGGTGGAAAAACTTGAATGTGCAAAAGCAATGAGTGGGAAATACTGAGCGTATGGTGTTTTCTACTGTTTTGTTTATGTCTAAACGAAGTTAAAAAAAAACACAAGTTTTATCTTGATTAGAAGATGGTTATTTCTTCAAACTTTATTACTTAATCAACAAAGGGTTAAAGTGTTAATACGCATGAAAAACAGTTGCTAAAGAACGGTTAAAATTGTGAAACTTACGTCTCAAAACTTTGCATCACGTCAAAGACACGTAATCGTATTACAAACAAACCCGTAGTGCCCACTAAAGTGTTAAGAGTGCCATTGACGCGACAGAAGAAGCACTAACGTGTTAAATGATCTCGCCAATTGTTTAACCTACTCTGTGTAGAGGAATTAATAAGGTGTGCCAAAGCTCCGAATATGCTCTGGTTATCATGATTCGCAAACAAATGAGTCGTCAACGAAGCCGCTGGAGAGTTGAGCGACAGTTAAACCGCCCCATGATAAGTGCCGCACTCGACGTCACTTAATTAGGGATCCGTCGATAATTTTGGAACCATATGAGGACAGTGAAACTAAAGTGAATCAGAAATTGTAAGCAAAATAATTACTTATTCATAATTATTTACTGTTGAAGTACTAACATATATAAGGTGCTTCATAAATATCTGCAACGGCTGAAATGGGTATAAGTATTGCTAGTATAGATTACGATAGTGAAGGAATTACGTGCCCCGGATCGGTAATTTATTATTTGCGAAAAGACAGTAAATAAATGGTTACTTGCTTCAATTTGCATAACACACTTCTTCATCCGCCCTTGTCACTGCGCGGGAGCGGTATAATGTGAAACGTTAGCATTTTTGGACGGTTTGAGACAGAATAAAGCCTAATCTTTATTTAATATAATTTTTTTAATAAAAAAATGTATGATGTTCTGGACATAAAATTTCTTTACTATCGTAATCTATATAAGCAATACTTTTACCCATTTCAGCCGTTGCAGATATTTATGAAGCACCTTATATAATGATACTAATACACACTAATACACAAAAAATCTAATTTATGAAAAAGTAATAAAATAGAATAGAAATATTTATTTGCCATAATTAATATTTAATTAAATATTTATTTGTCACAGCAGGTCCAAAGTAAAAGGTCATTAAACGTACAGACAATATATATCAATCGAGAAAATTTGACGTTTTGTGGTAGGTTGACGAGCTGTTGTCTGTACTTAAATAAACAGATTACCAGTGATTCCTACATTAGGCTAGGCCTGTCTCGTGAGTATCACGTCGAAGTTACAATATTTAATATTTACTTATCAAACTAGTTTCTTACAGTATTTTTCAATTAAAGACGTGACGGATTACAGTCTATTGAAAAAAAACGTTGCTTTTGTGCCGGAAACACTGACGGTCTTCTCGCATTTTAATATTTCTAGGTTACGTTTTGATTTCGTAAAATAATCAATTAAATGAGTTGCTTAGCGTGAAAGTGATACAGGTAATGTCATATCAGATGAAATAATTAGTGCTACTTAAAATGAGAAAACTTAATGTTACACTTTCTATCATCAAGCAGACTACAGATACATCAACTTAATCTACTTTTTATTTAGGTGTTATTGATTAGCAGAAGCTACTTTGTGCTTTAAGCTTGCAACCTTTTATCCAAATCGTATCGACTTAGTAAATTAGAACCAAGACAGCGAGTTTTATTAGTAAGTTTAACTGATTATGTCTAAATATGATAGGTAAGTATATTCAATATCGTTCAATTATTTTTGTATTAGACATATAATAAAAAACAGTAACTTTACAATATAATGCGTAATCTACATATTTGTAATCCCGGCGACAGTCTTACCCAACCTTAATCATATCTTTTTGTTTGTGTTTGTTTTTACAAGTTACAAGTCAAAAATATATTTTTATACCGAACCCAAATCGAACTATTCTATTTAATCTTGCTACCTGCAAGCTTTTAGTGATAGGGTAGTTCGTGCACCCCATTTATAGTTCCGATAACTATTGTTATAGTACAAAATAGGGTATGAGGGGGCAGGGGGTGACAGGCAGGGGATTGAAGTTCACGTGGAAATGTTGATCAGTGAGCATACGTGACTTGAGGGCGCTCAAAAATTGACGAAGTATAAAAATAAATATAGTGCGTGGAGGAAGTAAGGGGGTACTTATTTAGAGAGTGCCGAGTTTGAAATTGGATAAGAGTTAAAGTTGTAGGCATTGATTTAAAACGTAAAGATACGGCTGACAGAACAATTCACCTTGCACTTTCGCCATACATAACACATTAAAGCCATCTATTAGACTATAATGTCAACTGTTAAACCGCATCATAGATGTAACCTTGTCAAAGCGGCTTATAATTAAAGAGAAACTTAGAAAAAAAAAATTCTTTCATAAATTATAATATTTAAAGAGACATAGTAGAAATAATATATAAGTCAATGGTTGTAGGTATTTTTTGTCATTGTATCTGAGTAGTACTCAGAAACGTTATTTAATAACTTAAACCCGTTGGCGTAGTGACGCGGTCGTTAGCCTTCCCCGGGTTCAATTTGGTTAAGAAAGCTAAAATATGACAACTATGTAAATCCCAATAAGTACCTACGCCCTTTGCATAAGCCAGTAAATAAGGAGATTCGAGTACTTTAAACATTGTTTAAAATGCAAGTGCGTATGTCACAAGTTCAGATTAAAATGTACATTAAAAACAAGCTTGCTCTTGACTTCAAAGAGAAAATAAATTTTCAACAAGTCCGCAGAAACACTATTTGAAATGATCTGTTTACGCCCAAACCGCTCCATTCTAAAAAACGGTCAGCAAATGTTTTCCGCGCGAACAAACTTGCGAATAAAACTAGAGCGGAACCGGAACGTTCGCCAAAACAAAAGTTGTGAGTCAGCGCAGTTCAAAGTCAAAGCGAGTCTAGCGCAAAACAAAGGGTGAAGCGGGTCCCGTATTATTAAAAGCGATTAATTGATACGTAGTCTCTATCTTAATTAAAGTATTTAGCCTTCATTAAAAATTACAAATAAATGAACACAATAAAACAAAAAAGGTAACCACGACGCTTAACTTTTTAGTCAATTAAATAGTATCAATCGAGACATTTTGCAAAAGTTCAATGTGCAATAAAAAGCCAGTCCGCTAGAAGGTTCAAACCCTTGCAAGAGGCAAATGTTTGTGTGATAAGCAGGCACATTTGTAACTAAGATAAGATAATAATTTATTCATAATATTCATTACATGCCTAATAGATGTATAGATGAATTTGAGTATATGTATCATTTAAATTGTCACGATAGTACACGCTTAGTTTGGGGCTAGACGATTGGGGTAAATGTTTTAAAAATTTACAAAGTCCTACCTACAATAAGTAATAGTTTCAGCAACGGTATACAGGGTTACATTTCAAGATAGAGACAAATTTTAAAAATAAGGTCTATAGAACAATATAAAAATTCTATTTATCGTAACAAATTTTAGTCGTCGTATTTCTGGAGTAAAATATACTTAAAATATATATACGAAAAAAAAAACTGTCATTCATCAGATCACAAGCGTACGCTGACGCCGCTACAACAAGAACCTCATGCAATACACATACGGTGCAATTTAATCGAGTTATCGTAAATGTTCTACGTATTCTATTCAGAATGGAAGAATTGAAAAGGAAAAAAAAGAGTTTGTTTTTTACGTAGATTGATTTAGTTACTGAATCTGAGTAGTCCCTGAAAAATTGGCACTACCGTAAAATGTATTCCTGTATAATATAATGTAATTATTCTGTCACAAAGGTTTTAATAGAACACAGATGGTATACTAAAATGTTGTGTGTAAGCTTGACTGCTTGACGCAAGTTAGTTCCAACTTTGCAAGTAGTTATTTGCGCAAAAGGTCAGCCTTTACTACTTTTAAACACACAAATTATGTCAATGCACTGCAGAAAGCGACCAATCCTTTTTTCTTAGCGACTAGTTGCAATCACTTTACGTGATCCAGATGCATGTTGTCATGTTGAGTAATTGGGCAGAGTCGGTCGCAGGTGTTTACTAAGCTACCTGAGTTTGGGAATGGTTTCCAACAGAAACTGCTACAAAGTTTCGATTTTTACCTTATTGTCTAAGTTACATTCCTTATACAGAAAACTTAACGATCTCGATAGCTTGCTGGTTGCAAGAATAAGAATAAAGAATGAATAAAAATACTTTTAAACAGGGTGGCCAGAAAAGTGACGTCCAAAAATTTTTTTACATGCCTCGTGTTGACACTTATCTGAATGACCCCTTACATGTTTTACGATTTTTCGTAGTTTTCGAGTTACTTTTTTTTTAAAATAGCCTATGAAGTACTACTTTTTAGTATTTTTATGAAAGCTTACGAATCTATCGCACTCTCTGAAGCTACTTAGAAACTAAGAAATTATTAGTTTTGATTTTTAATTTTAACTTGAAAATTTAAATGGTAGCTCACTTAACATAAATTCTCAACTTTAAGTCAATTTTCGCAATTTTGCAAAAAATCATTTAAAAAAACGTAACTCGATAACTACGAAAAATCGTAGAACATACATAGGGGTGATTTAGATACCTCTCAACACGCGGCCTTAAAACATTTTTGGACGTCACTTTTCTGGCCACCCTGTGTATCACACCTTGGCGTCATACTTATCGGGGATTTGAAAATTGATGATATTTTCATTGCCTATAAAACACGGATTTGAGTAAGGTAAAAAAATTAATTAAATAAAAATTAATATTGGACATCACATACATAGCTCTGATCCTAAGGTAACTGGCTAAAGCACTTGTGTTATAGAAATCAGAAACAATGACGATTTTACAACACCCAGACAACACAGAAAATTTTGTATTCGACATTGACCTGACCGAGAATCGAACCCGGGACCTCAGACATGGATAAGTAAGTACTTTAATTATATTATTACCTATAGAAAAGTTAACCTCCAAATCTCTAACACCCAGTTATAGTAGTTTCGAGTCAATGGATGAATGAGTCAAGTCAGTCACGAGTTAAGGTCATCTTTTTTTATATAAAAAACTCAATGCAAAGACTGAAATTAAAAATAAATTACGTCAATTAAACTTAAGATACTTTTAAAAGCATTAGACGCCATCTTTGTAATCTTCATGACGTCACAAATATTCCCCGCTGTTTTTGCACGACAAAGGATTTTGAACCTTAACTGATACTGATTAGGAGTCACGGTGTACTGATCAAAGGTGGTGGAACGTAATTCCATAACAGGGATTTTGACGGAGTAATTGTGCAAAGAATGGGAATGTTTCCGGTGAAATTTATTTAATAAATTTATTCGGTTATCATGCCTTTTTTGCTTCTTTATAAACATTTTGGGGTTCCGTAAGGCAGCTTTTGGTTTAATAATTTCATTAAAAATAATAGTATAAGTAATAAATAGATATTTTTGTTAAATACCTCAGTATTTCTAATAGAAACTTTATAAAAGATTCACTTACATAACTTTTCTATATCGAAATGTAACTTAATTCAGTTTTGAAACATCGTTTTACTCCTAAGTATCAGATAAATTTAGTGTTGCCCACATTCAAGACCAAGACGAGACTTAGGCTTAGCCCTGATCGGTCTTGGTCTCGGTCTTGCAGCAAGAGTCTCACCGGTTTTGCTGTTCATAGCATATTGCAATTAAATGCAAGCAAAAACATTAAATGCAAGAACAAGACCAAAACTGCAAGACCAGGACCATTTTTGGGTAACACTAGGGACAACGTTATCTGTACCATACAATGCAATATTTATTTTAAAAGTAGCTACATTACCCCACTGTATTACTACTTAATTTCCTCTGCCCAAAAGATTATCTGGAAAAGACCGCTTTTGGTGATAAGGCGACCTGATTTTACATAACTTTATCTTGTTTGTATTACCTTTAATGTTTTTGTGCAATAAAGTGTCTATCTACCCTTTGCAGTATTTAATAACAAATTTTATATTCTTGAATGCAAAAACTCATCTCATACTTGTCTATTTTCTTTTTTTAATAATATCAAAGACGGGGAAATACCTTAAGTCCGCTGTAATATAAAAAAGCCCTGTCCGCTTGGCATAAATACTTGCATTCTTTGTTAGCGGCGCGTGCTAGCGATAAGCTAATTTAAAAATAACTTTATTTAAAATAAATCTTAGTGGTAGTTTTTATTATATACCCAGTTAATACATCAATCAGGCTTTAAAGTTAAAAACTAGCTAATATTAAGTTGTTAAAATGATAAAAAGTGCAGAATGAAACAAAACGAAAACCCACATAAATAAAATAAGTTTAAATAAAAAAGGCACATGATTATTCCATGCCACACTCAGAATGGTTTCACATTCTGAGTGCGACACAAACTCGTAGTGAGACTAATTTCAAAAGACGACGAAACTTCGCCATCTTCTCATGGTGTATTTACTTATTGGTAGTTTTTGTAGAATAAAAAGTTTATTTGCTCTTCTAGATTGAGATACATTCAATACAAAAGTAGTACCTATATTTTATTTAAAAAAATAGGTGTTATGATGCTGTGTGTCTTTATTAAATTGTAAACATTGTATTTTATTTCATTTTTTAAAAAAATGTAGTAGGCTAGCATTAACATTATATTCATTACATCACAATAACAATCCGGTTTGTTAACTTTGATAACACCGTCCATTACAAAAAGTCTGGTAAATCAGCGGAGTCCCATTTGGTGACGTCAGGCGATGGCGCCCGCGGGACGCAACATGGCATTACCGCGCTACAGTCGGACACAAAAATGTAGTCATACCTCCAACATCGAAGGAACTATGCCTGTTTGATCATACGAATGTAGGTCTCGCAGAGAATTTAGAGCTGTGTCACGGTCTTAGCCTAAGCTAATCGAATATTTTTTCTGGTAGTAAACAACGATAGATTTGATAGCTTAAGTAGAGACCTGATAACATAGCTAGTACGTCTGACTTGTAAAATACTGAGCGATTCGATGAGAATTCGTAATAAAAAAAAATTAAGATTCATATTCATATTCATATTCATATTCATATTCATTTATTCACTTTATAATGTAAACCAATAGCAGTACAGTTAATAGGCTTAAAAAGATGGTAATAAAATAGTTACATTATAACCTCTATTCAACTACTTGCTAAGAGGTTAAACTTTATGGTACCCTAAATACGAGTAATACCTTACCGCCTAGCGATGAGACCGTCCAAAATGTGCAATTCTAAATGTATTCTTTCTTTTTCATGTATCTACGTTTATTTGCTTTACGTGGTGTGCAATAAATATCTTATTCCTTTCCCAGTCGATGAGTATACATAAGTACAATATTTGACTGCCAATAGGCAAAACTATTGTTAAAACTGCACTCCACCTTACGAGTTATAGCACCATATATAGGTTGAGTATTGTATAAATACAGTATGTTAAATAACTAACAAAACAAAATTCCTTTCTACTAAAAAAAAAATTATTTATAAATCTTCTTAAAAAATATTTAACGTCTGACCGTGCGAGCAGGAGAGAAAAGCGACGTTGCCAGTTTGTGCATTGTAATTATACCGCGTTACGGTTTTGGTTTTAAACAAGGGTTACGTTTTTTTTCGGCTTACGAATATTTCCGTAGTTTCAAACAGCATATTTTTTTACTAAATTTAAGACATAAACTTCGCTGCGCTATTCCAGTTTAGTCCGGTCCAACAAAGCGATTTTTGTAGCCGACTGTACAGTAATATCGCAGCACGATATTAGTCCGGGCTGGCGCGGGCAAATGCCGAAGTTACTTTCTTTGTCAGTTTCGCCCTATTTATGTAGCCCTAATGTCAGACCCGTTACAGGCTGAAAGGAAGACAATGTTGGAAGGCTTTTGTGGGGTTCAATCTACCTGCTATGCACAGATATTAAAGGTTACTCTATATTAAATTTGCGATTAAAAGGCAGTGGAAGTTCTGTAAGTTAATTTGAACTGATTTATTTTTTGCACAATGATTTCATTGCTTACTTACGTTTGCAATATAAAGCCAGGAGCTTTAAAAAATAAATAAATAATAAATAAATATTGGACAACATCAAATACCTTGCCTTGATCCTATGATGAGTATCTTGAGCACTTACAGAAATTAGAAACAACGACGGTACCCCAACACCCAGACCCGAGACAATATAGAAAATTATTTTCCTACATTGACCGACCGGGAATCGAACCTCAGAGATAGCGACACCGAGTCCGGTATACTCGCCTCTCGGCTAGGGAGTTTTAGTACGGTTAAAAACGCTTATTCAATATTTTCAATAAATATTATGATTTAGGTGTGTTATAATTTCGTGATTTAAGTACTTGTACAGGTATTTAATATTCTCGCCGAACGCGTTATAATAACCCTTATCGCTTATCAGTAAACTAGTGTAATCTGATTACATTGGGATTAACCAACCACGCAATTATAAGTTATGTGTTTGCCGCATTAGTCCCGCACAATAGGTGGCAGCACTCTACTTCGCTGTTAATATAATATCAAACGTTAGAACAACAACGCGGTAACTCGGTAAGCAGGCGATTAAGATGCTTAGGAATGTACGGAGACATAATATTTAACTTGACAAGCAATGCAATAAAATTGAGACGAAAGTCGTGTGATTCATTATATGATCACGATCAGTTAGTTAGAAGAAAAAGAAAACTTAAACATAAGTTATGTAATGTACAATTAAGTAAATTGATTATACAAGTAACATTTGGTAACAAACGTTAGCAAATATGTACTGCATGTTGCATTACTATTTAAATAACGCTACGTTACCAATCACAGTAAACTTGTTAAAAACATTAGCATACAATAACTGGTACATGTTACTTCCTGACTATATTTAATCTAAAGACACTACAGTATTAAGTAATTAAATACTACATGCACGGTGCTAGGTACACGCAATAACTCCCGCTTGACATAAAATAGCTAAATACATTCCCAAAATTCAATATTCCTTGAATTTCTCACTATAGCGACCTCCAATACAACGCAAGTTCAACTTGTAATGGACATGCATAACTTAAAATTACAAAGCTTTGACTCATAAGCCTGAATTACCTAATGTCACGCTGACAGACTGATAACAGAACCTTGATATAATAATATTGAATATTGATTTATAGTTTTTTATAGATATAGAATTGTGAATGCAAAAAATAAAAGAAGTTTAAGTGTGAGTATTATTTTCTAATTTAATCTCAGTAGCCTGGCCCTAAACTCTATGTAAAAAAGTTGTCACAGTTAAATTCTATAGCAAAACGTATTCGTCAGTTGTTTCTTCTTACCCCACCATCCGCGTTTTCGCAAACTAATCCCCAACACAAACAGTGCTTGATTTACAACCGGTGCGGTTAACATCAATAAATCATTCACCACAAAAGTCGCGCAACAAGAAACAAACGCCGAGCGACCTTGACCACAGTCCAGGGTAAAGAGCCGCTTCATCGCAAAAAATTTGTCACTAAATTCTGTGCAGAGGCTGTGATTGCACATTGCAGAGTTTGCACTATCACCGACGAAATGTGTAAATAGCTTAGGTATTCTTTTTATTTTTAATTTAATTTGTATTTAAATATTTTTTCTGTTGCAGTGTTAGTTAGCTTTTAAGTTAGTTTTCCTTTTGAGTGTGTAAATATATTTTGTGTTGCTTTAAATAAAATCACTGTACGTTCAATACGTACTTACTGTATTAGTAATTTAGTCAAGTGACTAGTGATTTAGTTACTAATTCATATGGGTAAAACGCTTAGTAAACTAATCGGTAAAAATTTTGATCTTACACAGCTAGCTACTAAAATATTAGCTACTCGAATTATATTCTCGCCTAGCTTAAACTAAGCATGATATAATACTTTTTTGTATAACTTAAGAGTGTATACGTTACTTTTTTTGTATGTTTTGTATTGATTGAGCTTGTCTTTGTAATAATTTGCTTTCCCCCTAAAGGACACCATTAAATAAAATAAAATAAAAAACACAGTCTATCTTTAAGTTTGAGGTTGACTATTGCAAAGCACTTAAAGTGCCATATGAATGGCTCAAAAACTATGTTTTTTTTATATATTTTTTTTATTTTCTGGGTCTGACTTTGAACTGAATATTAAGTGCGGCAAACCACAAGCAATTGAATATTAGCTAAAAGCATTGCGAACTAATGTTTTAATCGTCTAAGCTGAGGACCAACGAATGAAAGAAACTTTTTTCTTCGAAAGAAAATCTAAAGCTTTTCAAATTGACTATACTGGCTGTTGTATTCACCCATGACCTTGAATTTAAGGAGTTTAAGGCGCGTAATCCTTGCGATTGTTCTGCGCCTTCCTCTGCAAATCTTCGCGATCCTCCGCAACGCCTCCGCAAGCAGATATTCGCGGATTTGCACGCTCGTCGTCATAATAGGATTATATTCCAAACATTTCCAAATAAGTTTGAAAACCACTTTTAACTAGAAGCTTCAAAAATTTTGTTGATAAGCTTAATGTCTTTAAGTCTTGCTTAAAATAACATAAAGTTTCAATTAAATATAAGATAATCTGTAACGAACAAATAAATAAAGTTGTTGTAGTACTAACATACTTATTTTGTACTACTGTTCAAATAATTAACATTTTTAAACTGCCACCAGCCAACCTAAAGTCTCGTTTTCAGTCATTTATAATTAATATTTTCTAAGAAGTTTTGGACCGCATCTTACTTTTTTATGTAATGTTCCTACGTGATAACGCAAGAGCGGTAAAATTCTAGCTATAATATAATTTAGATTCAATGTAATATTTATTTTGATTAATACAAGCACTTCTCTGATGAACATGGGAGATCATGTCCAATTACTTTTAGAATGGCCGGTTGAATTTGATGTTTAACTAATTTCAAATATAAAATTATGATTTACAAAATTTTCTTACGTTTTCAAAACATGGCCGTGATAATAAATAAACGTAGGCCAATGTTAACTCGTCTTGTGTAATGTTTATTGCTCCGAACTCAGCCGCAGGTGCGCAGAGTTCTTCGTCTGTCTAATATTTCAACCAAATTAATTGTAACTCACCATACAGAGTAAGATCATTATATTTTCTTCAACGTACGGTATAGGCTTTGGACAATGTTAAAATCGAAGAAAATCAGATAAAGTTATTGAAAAAGGTTTAATAAAAATGGATACGTAATGACCCTGAAAATATTTAATAAAATACCCGAAGAATTTAAGCAACTTCCATTTAATAAATCTAAAATCGAACTAAGGAAATGGCTAAAGGAAAACAGTTTCTACTCAATCGACGAATTCTTTAAACATAAAACCAATTAACTTAATCGTAATGACCAATGTTATAATGATTTATGTACTTAATTTTTTACTATATCTAACTATTTAAATATAAATGATAATCTAATATTTACTAAATTGAATGATAATTAATGAATTGAATTGTATTAATAATGAGCCAATGATAATTGTATTAACACATTTAATGAATCATTTGCATGTTATGAATATCCATGGCTAAATAGGCATAAGAAGCTGACTGTTAATCGACCATCTGCAATTTTTTTGTAACCACCCTATTTAAAAGCAAATAAAGAATTTGAATTTGAAATTTGACGTAATTTATCTTATATCCAAAACTTGACGACGTTCTAAGACAGCAACTTTCGTACATCATCTACACGTAAAAAAGGTGTCAATTAAATTGTGTATTAGGTTTATACGAGGATTTATTTTCACTATCATTTGAAGTTAAGCTTCTAATGCGATTCTTAAATAGACATTATCTACTGCTGTACGTGGACTTAAATTTTTCCGGTTATCTGAATTAACTTTGTGGCCTACGTATATAATTCCTTACTAGTCATGCGATCGACGTCATCTGTCGGAGTAGGTTATACAGGTATAGACTAGTAGTTCAATTAATCAAATATCGAGCAGGTGTGGAGCAATATCGAGCGGTGCCCGTTGGAGTATCTATCTTAATTAAAACCTTGTGTATTATGTAGATAGATCATACATGATATTATTTTAAATTAATTAGCATAGCAGGATATACTGGTTGTTCCAAACATTGTGTCTCTATGTGACAAAAACGATAGAAATTTAAAATATTGCGGGCTGACTTGAACGATCCCGCTTAATTAAAGTTTATTAATTAAGGTAAGAATTACAACCTGACCAGAAACAAAACTGATAAATCATGTCTTAAGTTGGCCTTTCCATAATTTATACCAAAATTGGCAATAAAAGTGATTTGGGGCGCTACTATAATAACAAAATGTTGTAAATTTTAGGCAAAAAAATAGATAAAACATATTTTTTTTCTTTCTTTCTATAGCATTACCTGTCGTGATACACTAGACCTCTCTCCTCTCTACATGTCTTTTTTTCACCTTCTAAATTAATATGCTTAAAATATCAAAGCAAAATACGCAGTAACTTGCTTTTTATTCGGCAACATGTCTCTTTCAAATGTGAGATCCATTTATGAACACGAGCCTGAGCGGGCACTAACGGAGTTTAATATCCGTCCCCGTTTACTTCACAAGTATGAAACCTCTCTGTCCCGCGGAAGTAGCGCAGAGCCGAAATTTATTCATTCAATTAAGGTTTTACAGGCTCATAAGGACTAAATAAAGGTCGGATCTAGATGTACACTTAAATTTTAAAACTTTAGTCAAATAAAAATGTGAATAATGCTTTTTGACTTGTTTTAACAAATGAACTCTACACGCTTTAAGAAAATGTGGAAACCAACATGTTCCTGTAAAATCAGTAGTTAGTTTATACGATTAAGCGTGTAGCGCAAGTTATGACTGCGCTGCGCCGGAAAATATCATGAGGTCGGACTTTTATCTTACCTAAACTTACATATAATCACACTTACAGGCAGACTACTAAATGTTAAAGTTACCTAAAATTAAAAATTTAATAAAATTATTGGTGCAACCATATTGGTTGAACGATGTAAATGGAACAACTGTGATGTGAATAAAAATAAGGAGGCTAGAGCAGCGGATAAGAAAGAGCAGCAAGACGAAGCACGCTAAGAAGGAAAAGTTAGGTAGTAATATATTTTTTCTGTACAGGTTTACAATGTAATGTCTAATATATACATCATTCATCATTTATGTCAGCCTATTGCAGTCCACTGCTGGTCGTAAGCCTCCCCCAAAGACCGCCAAAGAGTAGAATCTCCCGCTTTTTTCATTCAGCCACTGCCAGCCATCTTCCTAAGGTCGTCGGTCCATCGAACCGGGGCCCCCCAGTTTGGAAACGTAGTGTAAGACGTTGCCATGGCGCGGTCTCCACTTGAAACCCCGTTTACTCCACGTTTCATCGGTCTGCGACAGATGTGGCCGGCCCACTGCCACTTTAGCTTGCTACATTTTAGGACTATGTCCATTACTTTGGTCTTCTGCCAGATAACCTCGTTCCCGATTTTATCCCTGAACAAAATTCCAAGCATCGACCTTTCCATAGCTCTCTGAAACTCAGCCACTATTGTATGACTCAACAAAGGTTTACTTAGTATATCAAATAAAGAAAAACAAGTGCAAAGATACTGGCAGTGCCAAACAATCGATGAGATAAAAGATTGGACAACGGTATACCGCACCGAAGCAGCGGCCACGAACACAGTAGATTCACAATATTGAATTACTGCCGGTTTAATGACAGCGCGTGTGTCTGAATGCAGGGTTGCTGCACATGTAAATTTATAACATTATCAATTTTTTTACTTATTACCTTTTGTTTTTTTCGTTTTCTTCGTTTAAGCGTATTAAGGACAAAATAATAAAAAATATACGGGGAGCCCAGTTATTTACCACATAAATCTTGAGTCCTGTACACATTACGCATTCCTAAGTCAGGGGCAGTCAGGGCATGTCGCGCAAGATAATACTATGAGATTTTTTTTGCTATGGTAGGTCCATACCGAAAACGATCCTTGATTAATTTAGATCACATAATTTCAGCAACCGGACAATCTGGAAATTACTGGGGGAGGCGTATGTTCAGCAGTGGACGGCCTATGGCTGAAGATTTTCAACTACCTAATTCATTAGTGTAATTTCGTCAGAATTTAAAGAATTGTAGAACAAATTAAGTAAATGCTTGTGCTTAATAAGTCAAAAGATAGACGAGTCGACAGATGGATTTTATTAACTAGTATACAATCTTTGAGCAACAATGACATAACATAAAACAATATCAAGAACTTATTCTGTTTTTCACATTAGAAATGTACCGTAATCAAGTGTTGTAAATAAAATGTTGATATTTAATACAAAAAGTGCCAAAGGATGTGACGTTATAGCATAATTGTATATTTAACACATACAAAGAGCAACGGTTATTAACGTAATTAAAAATTAAGTCATAACTCTGTGTCTGACAACCCTGAACATAGTCTCGAGTGCAGTCTACCCTAGCAGTGTGTCCCCTCGCGTGTGGGGAGGCTTATTTGTTATTCGGGTATCATACCGGGAAGACAATCTGTAACTAATATTCGAGCTGTGTATTATCACCCGCGTACAAACACGGAAGCGCAATTCGGATTGCACTTTTTTGTGTGGGGAAAATGGTAATTGCAGATCGAGTCGAGGAATGCGAAATTAATTTAAGGAAGCGATATTAAAAATGCAGACGTGTTTTATTTTGTTCCGTCAGAATTTTCGTTTTATTATCTGCACGGGGAATAGACAAATATGCTTCCTACTTTGCACTCATTAAGTTGCGGTAGGTAAGTATCATGGCGACCGTCTGGTGCAGTGGTTCGCGCTTCGGACTACAAAGCCAGCGGTTGCGGGTTCAAATTCCGCAAGGGGCAAATGTTAGTGTAATGAGCACGAGTATTTATACCTAAGTCATGGATGTTTATCAACGTATTTAAGTATGTTCATCCGATTTCTAGTCGCCATAGCACAAGCTTTGTTCCGATTTGGGCTAGATGATTGGTGTGATTGTGGAAACAATTGATTTTTAAGTATAAAAATTAACAAGCAAATAATGTGTGTTATTCTAATATGAATGTTGATAGAGTTTTACCAGTCAAATCACACTCTTTAACTCAGTTTTTTTTTAAAAATCTAGAATGCCTTATCAATAACACCGAGCTCCGCAAACAGTTCCCCTCCAAACACGAACGAAGCAATAAATTGTTGCAACTTTTTAAATACTTGCCGAAAAACAGCAATTTAAAGAATGCTTCAATCGAAATCTATTTGGTTTGCAAACAGAACAGAGTGTCTGCGGTGGAGAGGGAAGAAGTCGCGGCACTCCGATCACGCTGCGGGGCAGCGGGACGCAACCAACCACCTAACAAAAAATAAAGAAACCGCTTTCTATACATTTTTACTTATTCCTTTATATTGATGGTAAGTAAATCAAAAATGAAATCGATCGCATAAGTATAACGTCCCACTGCAGGGCACAGGCCTTACCTCAACTATGACCGATAATATATGGTGACCAAGATTTTTGCGCTGCTTCTTCTCGGCGGTAGCCCACAATTTTCCCGAAGCAGTGGTAGGGTAAAAAAGAAATGGGACGTGTAAAAGAGCTTAATATAGGCCTATTTGCGGAAATAAATTGGTTTTATGAGGTGGTATTGGTCCTACTCCAACACGCGGACCCAGTGCGGATTGGTGAAGGGGTTTTGTAAGACCAGTGACTAAAACCTTACTGTCAGATGTCATTATGCCGCCTGAAGGCCTCTGACTAGGCTTCACGACTAGTATCAAAAGTTGATGTCCTTTAACTTTTTGGGCAGGTTGGCCTGCCGTTATATGTACATATATTCTGAAATATCTAGAGAAACGTGCTTGGATGCGAATTTGCGAGCAACGAATGTGAAGCAAGACTCCAACCACTGAATTACTAACTGCTCTTTTTAATATACAAATTCGTTCTTTCATTCAAGATCCTTTTTGTGTCAATATTAATGCCCCTTTGAGACAAGAAGCAATTTCATAAAATCATTTTTTCAAATTGCATCGTTTCTCTTTCCCCCGTACCATAAGACATCACCCTCAATCAAATTTGCATCGCTAACACTCCCCGCACCTCCGCGGGACCCTCCGGTTAGGACTTAACACCTTTATCGCCGCGCACAGCTCCTGCCCGGGGTGGCAGTTGGGAATATTTTGTAGCATTCGAACTTAAACACTTTCATGTAATATGCAAAATAAAGCATAGCTGGCGATGATACATTTTGAACGGAAGTGTTAAAATATAATTTTGTATTTGGCTACATTCAAGGGCGCCTTCAAATTTGTATTAACTATGCTGCTTTTTAAATCTATGTAAACAAAATTTGTAAATACATAGCGAGACACTTTGCTGCAAATTTGATGATTAAATATTAACTAAACAGAACAGTGGTAAAAGGTAGTGGTTTATATGGAAAAAAAATTTCGCCAATCAAACAACCCTATAACTCGTGAGACGACCAACCATAAACTGATTTGTGGGTTAACACCTTCCAATAGCTTTTGACACCATCAATTACGGACTACTCATAACCCTCCATCTTTTTACCCTACTCAAACAGGAGACCTTTAATTACCGCTCTACATTCATTCCAATGTTCCGGGTCACAGATTTTTACCCCACAACCCCTTTCGTCCGACACCTCAAGAGACAAGCGGTTAATTAACCGCTCCTAACGAACCCATCGATTGTCCCGTCTAATTCAATTACAAGAACATTCGGACAGAACGCCTTCTCGATTAATAATTCATAAAATTCCCACAGGACAACCACATATCCTTCTTTTTATTCGCATGCAAATTTAAGCGTTATCACTTAAGCCATTAAGATGATATTTGACTACGCGTGAGAAAGTTCTCTCACGGGATGAGACGTAAAAAGTAACATTCCATTTTGGACTTTATTGCAATAGCAATAAAAGTTTTATGATACGTGGAGGAATGGCCACTTTTGTTAATTATACTCCTTTACGGATTGCTTTAAAGAGATTACGGCTCTAACTCAATGTTAGGATCGTTTTTGTTCCCTAATGCATAAAGAGAGTAGTATAATAGGCGTAAAAATCCTAAAAGTGCATAAAAAGTTCCAATTCATGTACTGATACCAAAATAATTTACATCAAGTACTTACTACTTCTATCGAAATAGAGCATAGTGCCTAAGCCTAACCTAACCTAACCTAGTACAGAGCAACTTGTAGCGAACCTCATTTTTCTAATACGTAAAAATTTACGATATTGTTCAGCAATAAATTAGTCGTTAGTTAACATGTGGTGTTTTTGCAACTATTTACTAGTACCTTCATACACGTACACTATTTTAATAAGAATACAATCATCATTTCGCGTGGACTAATACTTCCAAATGGCGTTCAGAAATGCGAGATATAGGGAGAAAAATCATCATTCCTATAACACCCGATTTAGTTTGTTAATTAATACTGTATTGTATAGAAGTTTTTTTTAATTTACTTTTAATGCATTATTATTGAGTATAAAAGTTGTATGTTGATAGATGTAATAATGTCTACTTAAAACAATGGCCCACATGATATAACTCGTTATAATTATATCTCTCATTTATTTAAGTATGTCACCAGTTACAAAACCATTTCGCACATTTAATTCATTTGCACGTTTTTAATTAATTTGCTTTCCCATTTTCTCCATTCAGGCTGCGTCATCGTTTGCGCTCACAGTTCGGCCCACTATCGCCGGCCGCGTCAAACAAAACGTAATTGCGGAGTGTCGCGATTTAATTACAGCTTCTATATCCCAGACTCGGGCGGCCCAAGGGTCTAGAAGGCCCAGATAGATTCTTGGTTAATGGATATTGTTAAAGTATCTGGAAGTCACTGGGGAAGGCCTGTGTTCAGCAGGACGTTCTATGGCTGAATTGATGATGATCCCAAAAATTGTGTCAAGCAGAGTACAAAATCATCTATTTACCTAAAAAGTGGTTACAGAGTTATAAGAAGAATATGGTTACTCGTATAAGTTGCGACCTATCTAGTAACAGGTTATTCAAACACTAAATTGCCTAAGGCAAAATCGCAAATCTACAAAAATCATTCCTTTTACAGCAAATCCAAATGTCATGCATCAACAATATTAAAATTAAGTCATTCCTTGTGTTTTAAAAACTACAGCATAAAGTGTTATTTTTAAATCACTCATTCCGGAACCGGACAGCTTTGTGGACGTAAGGAAAACGTAAAGCGAACAAGGCAACTATGAGCGTTCCGGGATAGGATTTTCTTGCTAAGGTTGTAAAGATCATACTAAAGCACCCCACTATGAAAGTCGTGGGGTGATAAGAACATTAATGGGGCAACAACCGGACTATACCGGACGGTTTCGGACACGACACAAGCGTCGCAATGCAGTCATCGAGATAAAGAAGGGGGCAGTGTAGACGCGGTGGGAATGTGGAGTCTGTGGTTCTGCCCTTGACAGACGAGTGGTTAGTTTTTTAAGTTTAGGGTTTTGTTGATTTCATCTCTATTTATTACACGACTGCCCAAAAATGTTTTTAGGGTTTGTTTAAGTATGTGTTTGAGTTTATTTATTTCACCATACCGACTAAACACCTTAACCGATTTTGATGTACGAGGTGTTCTTACGTTCTCTCGGATGACTTACCGAGGCTATAATATGATGTCATAATAAAAACAATATGGCGAATTATGTACTCTATAATGTGCGGTCTAAAGAATTTTTTTTTTGGATATTTAAATAAAACTTTACAAAGGTGATTACAAAAATGTGTACTTAACATAACATTATTTATGCTTATTGTTGGTACAAACAATAGCTCGTCAACCTACAAAATGGAATTTTTTTTTCATTTGATATTGATCTCTGCGTGTCAGACTTAAAGTTAAGAATCGGTTTAGTGATCTTTAACTTTTGTGGTAGGTTGACCAGCCGTTGTCTGTACTTTACGATGATAAATTGATAAATTTATTTATTTTTTATTTAAAAACTTTATTGCACAAACTAAAATGTACAACAGGTGGACTTAATGCCAAGGGCATTCTCTACCAGCCAACCTTTGGCTCATGCAGAAAGCAGGTAATGGGTGTGGTAAAGGTCCAAAATAAATTTTAATTTGTACTAAACAATGATAATGCAAATTCAATTTAATAAAATACACATATATTTGGATAAATATGATACAATACACAAAATAAATAAATAATAAGTAAATAAACATACATACTATTAATAAAATAAGAAAAAATATGCAACTATGTACTGAAATATTTTTTAAGTTTATTTTTGAAAGAAAGTTTTGATTCCGAATGTTTAATATCTAAGGGAAGCAAGTTCCAGAGTCGTGCAGCCCTCACTGTGAACGATTTGGAGAAGTGGGCAGAGTGGTGAAGAGGCGTAAGTAGCTGGAGATTGCTAGAAGAGCGGAGAGAACGGTCATGGGAGTTACATAAGTATGTAAACCTATTCTTAAGGTAAGAGGGGGAGGATGGGTTATTGAGCACGGCGAAAAGGATGCCAAGAATTCTAAGATTCCTACGTTGACGAATGGGAAGCCAATTAAGTTTGGATCTATAATTGGATATGTGGTCATATTTCCTAAGGCCGAAAATAAATCTGATGCAACAATTTAACAGGCGATCCACCTTATCAGTAAGTGCCTCAGAGAGGTCAGAACAACATGCATCAGCGTAGTCTATGATGGGTATGACAAGAGTCTGCATAAGCAAAAGTTTGGTTTTGAAGGGGAGAAAGAATTTCAGGCGATAGAGACTCCTTAGACATGCGAATACCTTTCGGCTAACTTCGCTAACTTGAGCAGCCCAGCTAAGTGTAGAGTCAATTATAAGGCCTAGGTTCTTTACACTAGAACAATACGGGATAACAGTTCCCTCATATGCAACAGGAATAAATAAGGATAAATCAAAAATAATAATTTAAAAAACATAACTGCCTTTGGTATTGAAGTGAGAGTGCAAGGATAGTTTTATATGTCTATTAACCATTAATTTAAGTTGCTAACAAAATAAATGTATATTGTAATATTTTTAAAGTAAATAAATGTATCTGAAAAAACTGCATTTTTTTTTTACTGTATTCAATTTTTTTTAAAACTTTCGTCGTGGTTTTTATTTTAATTGTTTCCTGAATCATGGTAAAATCTATTGATTGGCGATTTTTGACGTCAACTAACAAAATATAGTAAAACTAAAAAGAGGTTTTATCGATTTCCCTTTTTTTTGGGAATACTTTTCTCGCAAAATTGACGTAATATGTACTGTACTAAAGTTGTACTTTTTTTACTTAGTGACATTGTTTTTTTTGACAACAATCCCAAAACTACTTTATTCAGTTACGTAAACATTCCTAACTCGGCAAGACCACAAAGGCTGCTCATTTCACATGCTAACGGCCCGTAGTTTTTCTAGTCCGCTTTTTACCTGAGCCCAACATCAACGGAGAAATATTTTATAGGCTCTCGGATCTTGTAGTTAGAAAGGGCCCTTGGGCTTCACCGGCATTTATTACTTCGAAAGTACCTACGGCCCGAAAACTAACAGGATTCACAAAATAATTACATTTCGGTAACACGTTAAATTTTAACACAAATTGTGTAATTGTATTATTATACTTAAACGGCTGATCGAATTGAAATTACTAGGAAATCGCATATTGTTACCAGTGAAAGGGCTTGTAGAAAGTTATACTTAATTGTTTACATAATTTCATTTATATCAAACATTCAAAACATTATCAACCAAACAGTAAAGCAAGTTACAAAGTTATTCCTATTAAGTTGTTACTACTGAAGTTTTTAATCGGTTCTGAAAAGGCAAATTCTTTCAGCTATTTTCCCACTGTCATTGAGACTAAACGAATTCAGGTATAAACGTAATTTCCCTTGAACTAACTTATGAAAGGGCTATTTGTCACGCGAGCTTACGCCAAGTCGAGACGAGCCTGCCAAGTTGCGCCAAGCTACTGGAAAGAGCCGACTTTCGCCTTGGCACGTCGCCCGCGAACTCACAGACCGACTTGGCAACATCACGAACTTGGCGGTACTTGGCGAAGCAGTTAAATTAGCCAGACAACGAGAGCACGCAGACAATTAGTACTAATTCTTTCTGTAAATTAAATTGTGATTTGTTGGAAGGCCAATTGCTCGGTTTAAGAAACGACAGGTGCCTTATTAGAATACTTGGATTGATCAATGTACAATGTTTTCCTTGTGATAAACTTTTGATACATGGGAATCAGGAATTATTTTCTGTAACAATATGCTAAAAACAATATACATTTTGATTAAGTTAACTACGTCTTTATGTTTTTAATTTTATTTTGGTTAAACAGTTTGTATTTTTACATTGAAAAGGTGTTTTACGTTTTAGGGTTCCGTTCCCAGATGGAAACCCTATTGCACTGTGCTGTCTATCTGTCGTTTCGATCGTATGTCATGGGTTTTTTATCTTTTAAATATTTAATGAAGATCGTTGACCCATAACCTAACCTATGATAAGAAATTAAATTGATCAATGTTTCCGTTGATGAAGGAGGTGTAAACACCTTAGAATAGAATAGAATAGAAAACATTTATTTGACACACACGAATCTATACAATATATAAAAGAAAGTCGGGTAGTTACACCATTTATAAGTCAAGAACGGCTGGACCGACTTTTATGATTTTTAGTTCATTGGATTTGTCTCCGCTCCGAATAGCAGAATAACTATTAAAAAATCTGAAAAATGTACAAAAAAAAAAGGCGGTACGAAGTTCGCCGGGACAGCCAGTAAAAATAAAAAATACATAACAATAAAACAATTAAGGATTTTTGGTGTGTCAAAAAGGTTTCCGCTCAGCATTTGTCGTGACAGTCTCAGACTTATCACGACGCTGATATTCGGCAGAGACCTCCGACGCTGGGACGTCATGTTATCATTGTCTAGAGATTTTCGAGTATAGTACAAGTATATTTTAATAATAAAATAAATAAAGACCCGTCTAATTGTCCGTTTTACATTATTTTCGTTACGAGCTTCGCAGTGATATCACTAATACAAATAAGTGTCAAACTTCGTGTGTGTAAAGTACAAAACAAAATGTATTTAAAACCGGTCAAGAGTGAGTCTTACTCGCGCAAGGGATCCCGAACCGAATGAAAGAAACGGTGGTAATCGGTACGCCGGTTCGACTCATACTTGGACGGTTTTTTATGTTGTTCTAAAAGCAGCAGAATTCACGTCCAGGACAAGGTTGATATCAGGGTATTAATTCAAATGCAATGTTAACATAAACCGTAAAATAATTTCCGTAAAAACAATTTAACAACGTGTTATTTTAACCCGGAACTTTGTCAAAAGACAGCTAGAGCTTCCGGAGCTTAAGCGCGCTTGCGGCCAAGCGCTAATGAATGCAGGCGAGCAGAAAGCGCGAACTTTGGGTGCTCTCACTGAACACCTGCAGAATGATTCACTTGTTACACGAATACGAAATTACGAATGTTACGTATTACGAGAGACAAACCATTTTAGGATCAAATCTGGTGTGGAACTACTACTGTATCTCCAGTAGGTACAGACAACAGCACGTCAACCTACCACAAAACGTCAAAATCAAATTCAAATTATTTATTCACAAATACACGTATTTACAAAGAAATTGTTTTGTACAGAAGGAAACAGTGTATTTTACCCTGTCTGGCGTGTGAATTTCAATTTTAAATGAATGGAATACATTTTACTTTAAACGTCAAATAATTAAATTCTTAACATGTTGGTCATCGATTGTCAAAAGGCAAAAAAAAACAATAATGAAAAATAAAATAAAATGATATCGTACAAAAAGCTCTGTTTCTCTTATTGGGTCGGTTACAGTTTCAAGATTAAATTTACATTTTAAAGATATAATTTATAGAATAAAACATTTTTCTTTCAAATTTTCTCAATTGATATTGATCTCTAAATGTTGGACATAAAGTTGAAAATCAATTCAATGAACTTTAACTCTTTGGGTAGGTTGACCTGTTGTTGTCTGTACCTAGTTATTGTAAAATCTCAAATGTTGGTGAAATAAATACATTGGTCTTTTGAGATTTACCGTATTTTTGTAACCGTTAAACAAGGTCAAACAAGGCACATACACGTAAATACGTAATTTCGTTCTGTACTACAAGTGAAGGCACTGTAATTCTGTATTTGATTTTTTTTTCCAATTTAAATTAATTCAAATTCTAAATCTCTTGTCCTATGATGGTGTTCCGTAGATACTTTGCCAGTATTTATGATTGATTTGTGAGGGCCAATTCTGCCTGATGAAGCAAATCTATAAAACTATCACATTATATATTAAAACTAATATTCGATTTGATATTTTATCTGAATTTGATTTTTCCAAACACCAACACAAACACGTTTGGTTTCTCATTGTACCGCGTGTCTGTTTTATTAATTTGACCGATAAGCCTATGTCACTACTGATTTATAAAATTAAAACATTATATTACCTTAATGGTATTTACAGTTTAACCATTTCGAGCACAAAAAAGTCTGATCACACAAAACGATTCGCATTTACGTGTAATTAGGAGTTCAGAAGACGCTGGTGACGTGAGAGCGCGTAAAGGGGGAGGGGGGGGGTGGCGACCTTGACTCCGGGGCACTGGGGTATACGCGTAGGTACTGTATACAGGATGGAGCTATTAGTGATCACTCGCAATTATTGACTGAACAGGATCGAAATCAAACAAAAAAATCCCGCACAGAAAACTAAATACAGATCGTTTGTGTTTTACTCCTAATATGAACTAATTGTAGTGTGAAACCGAAAAAAAAAATTGAGAAAAGGTACCTATCAACTGTTATTAACAAAACTTTACTCAGTCAAACTTAAGTAAGGAGAACTATTAAAAAATTCAGCTCTTTCTTTTGTTTAATTTTATTTATATTCAATAAGTACATTTGTATATAGCTTCAAACTGGATCTGGAAGTCATTGGGGGAGGCCTACGTTTACCAGTAGACGACCTATAGCTGAAATGATGATGTTTATTGGTATGTATTTATTACGAAGGGGATCGTAATCACAAACTATTTCACCCTGTATGTGGGGCGCGCGCCGCTAAGTTGCCGGCTCGAAAGTAATTAAGCTGAGAGAATGTGTAGTTAGTACGTGATAGGTATTTTGGGAGGACAATTTGTCAAGCACTAAGTAGATATAGGGACAGATATACTAGTCCAAAGTTAAAATTAATGATACAAGATTCAAGACATACTTCCGTCGATTTCATTTCATCCATAGTCCTGAGGCATAATTGGATTGGAATGCTTATAACTTTCTTTAGGTCATTGAGGGCTCGTCATCATCATCATTTCAGCCATAGGACGTCCACTGCTGAACATAGGCGTCCCCCAGTGACTTCCAGATTATCCGGTCGTAAACGGCCTGCATCCAGCGTTTTCTTGCGACCTTTACCAGGTCGTCTGTCCACCTTGTGAACGTCCTACGCTGCGCTTGCCGGTACGTGGCCTCCATTCTAGAACCTTTCATCCCCATGGGTCATCAGTTCTACGTGCTATGCATAGAGGACTACGTGCTTTATATAACTACTATAACATACGATAAACATATACAGGGTGATGTACTATTACAGGATCAATTTATCAGACAGTATTAAAGAAAGCGAAAGTCACATTTTGATGGTAATTTTGATATACGCGACCGCACAGTGCGATTCGTTTTCTACCTATCCTCTTGCATCCTTTGGCCTAAAACGAATGCTTCGGCAACGTCGATGCGTTGTTTGTGTTTGTTATTAGTCATAAGTATACATACATACTAATTCAAATGTGTGTTGATGAGCTTTATACCGTTTATAATACATACTTATAAAATAGTAATACCCTGAGCGCTCGTAGATAGATAGCCACTTTACTGCACAAAAAAACATTAAAGGTTAACACAGTTATGTACAATTAGGCGGCCTTATCGCAAAAAGCGTACTAATGTAGTACAGGTAGTTTAACTGACGATTACCACCCATGTGTAGTGCGAAAAAATAAGTACGAAATATATACATCGCCTTTTAGTCGTTAGATAACACACATGTAGAGTACTTAGATTAATTAGTATGGATACATGGTTTTAAATGAGAATTCAGCAACTAAGGGCCGATTCGACCAAACACAAAGGTATACCAGAATAACTATTACGGGTATAATTTTGCTCCTTAAATTTACCCTTAGATAACTTTGATTACGTTTTAGAGCAATACAGTATACTCGGTATTGTTATTCTATAGTACAAGAGTGAATGATCAATGAATTGATAAACCTACTAAAATCTATGTAATCCATTTCTTTTAAGTTGACTTGAAATGCCACAACATTTCAATTTTATAGGATAATAGAGTGACAATGCTAGATGTTGACCACTTGTCAGTTTCGAGGTGACAAGAGTGGATTAGACAAGTGACAACTTTGACATTTACTTATTCTCAGTATAATTTATACACTGTTAAAATCGCCCGTTTAAATATTTTTCATAAATTAGTGGTTGGTAGAATGAAAAATCAGCTTACTCTAGATTAAGCAGTGGTATACTCTAAAGTTAAAACTTACACCAGCTTGGTCGAATCCGGTCTAAGTCAGCCTATAAATTACACGTGAATGTAGGTATTAATCGATTCTACGGCCGACATTACGGTAGGTAATATACTTGTGCCTACAGGCCAGTCTGACGTCGCGTCATGACATGACCGCAAAGGGACAATCGCAGCAATCTATTAATTTCGCTCGAGCGTGACGCGTACAATCGAGACGTCCACAATGAACGCCGTGGCGCGAACAATAAGCGCCGTGGCGCTAACAATGAACGACATGAGGCGTGCGGTGGCCTGGAGGAATTAGGGATAGCGGTGATTCGAAAATATACAGATTTTTTGTTAAAGGATAGCTATAAGTCATCTTCATTGGATAAGGAACTACCGGTGCAATTTGTAACAAATTAAGAAATTTGTTACAAATTCCACCGGTAGTTACTTGCACAGCAACAACTGACAACACAAATTTTTATGAATTAATATTGGACAACATCACATACTGCTCTGATCCTATAGTAAGTAGTCAAAGCACATGTGTTATAGAACTCTGCACAAAACACCATCGGTACCCAGGTTCAACACCCAGACCCGAGACATATAGAAAAGTTATTTTTCTACTGGGAATCGAACCCGGGACCTCAGAGATAGCGACACCAAGTCCGGTATGCTCTCCTCTCGGCTACGGAGGTCATCATATACACCAAAATTTTATATTTGCATCTTTTTAACGAGCAAGTTTTAATTGCAAGCAACCCTTTTATTGTGATTGTGAGGTGACGCGTTATACATAAACATAATTATATAAATAACTAGCTGTCCCGGCAAACTTTGTACCGCCTGTTAATATTTTTTTCCTGAATTTTCCGATGTTTTAATAGTTATTTTGATTTACGGGGCAAATGCAAATTCCTAAGATCATAAAAATCGGTTCAGTCGTTCTTGATTTATAAATGGTGTAACTAATCCGACTTTGTTTTTTAATATAGAGAAGATAACGATACCCGTCTACGCAAAGATAACACAAAAGGTTATACCCTACATGTCAATTGTCACTCACTATTTCTCCACTCAGCATTAAATCGAAAGATTAGGATGTCCATCACATACCTAGCTTATTAGCCCATTTATCTTGCTCGTCTAGACGCAAAAACCATTCAGTCAATCATTCAATGAATGGTGGGATTTATTGCTCACAATACGAGCTATTTTCTAGGACACGTGAGTGTCTGGGAGATATTAGAGGCGTTTATGTAAGTAAAATAATGTTCCTCCCTTCACTCAATCATTTGTGTTGATGATGAATGAGGATACATTATCAATCACGCCGACAAAGCGGTAGAATAAATTATTTTAAAAAAAGTTTTTTTTTTTAGTTTTAATTTAAATACATATACTAGTTACTACTCGTACACTGGGGATGTTTTTTGTTCTAGTTTCTCGCATAGGCTGTCATTGGATAGGTTGTTTAAAATGATTGTGGGTGTGCAAATTTTTCAATTCAGTCAACCCTTTGCGTAATATTAAACTAAAGAGTTATTTTTTAAAGTTAAATTCCACCATGGAATTAAAATTCTGGCGCTTAAAATGTTAGCGATTTAGGTGAGTCTATACCCACTTTGAACATTTGAATAGGACTTTTCATGCTGAATGTTTTACATTTAGGTAAGCTAGAAAAGTCCTTGCGTCCATGCAAAAAAAAATTATCCAGACGACCGTCTGGTGTAGTGGTTCGCGCTCCGGACTACAAAGCCAGCGGTTGCGGGTTCGAATCCCGCAAGGAGCAAATGTTTGTGTGATGAGCACTAGCATTTGTACCTAAGTCATGGATGGGTATAAAAGTATTTATGTATGTTTATCCGTTATCTAGTCCCCTTAGTACAAGCTTTGCTTAGTTAGGGGCTAGGTAATTGGTGCGATTGTGAAAACAATTGATTTTATTTTATTTCTTTCTTTCTACAAATCATTCAAAATGGTCAACGACACAGTACACGTCCTCTTCCATTTGTATAAGGTTCTTAAAATGTTTAAAAAAAACTTGTTAAGTCTTAAACATTTTTAACCTCTAATATAAATATCGTTTGATTATGAATTTTTTTTAAATTATGAAATTTAGTTCTAAAAAGCTTTTTTCCATTTAAGTATTTTGTTTTCTTTATTTACAGGAAAATAATCTTAGTTCGAGACAAAACTGGCTTTTGTCTCGACCGAAGCATGTATTTTTTTCAATTTTAGCTTTTTTGCTTAAAACCAACATTATTAATAAGCAATATAATTAATTATGTCGAGGTACACTAGTGTCCCTATTACATTCTCAGTAGTAATGAATCAAAATAATGATTGTTTGTCTAACCTTATCTCAAGGTAATCTGTGTCGATTAATCTTACACCAAAGATAAGTTTATCGAAAGACAAATATTATAAAACTATTATTTCTGAACTCCGAACGGTTAGCTCCCTC
This sequence comes from Anania hortulata, assembly GCA_963576865.1. Lineage (NCBI taxonomy): Eukaryota > Metazoa > Arthropoda > Insecta > Lepidoptera > Crambidae > Anania > Anania hortulata. The sequence continues at coordinate 317,958 of OY756408.1, read as the reverse complement.
ATGTTTGCAGTGTTTACAAAGTTCGCGACTGCAACTTGAGATTGGGCTGGTTAATTTAGGTTCTACTTCTAATAGGATGGTGCAACTTAATAATGTTTTCGTTCTTAAGTATATCTATTAAATCCAGTTCACTGTAGTATTCGTAGTTCGTTTTTTTAGATAGTTTCAATTTCATATTTTATCTAAAGCTACGAGAGTAAAATATAATAAATTCATTATATCGATAAAAATAAAAGACAGATGCGCATGAATAAGGATTTTGGCGATGCTTTGCTAATTCATCTAAGATAAGATAGGCTTTAATTTCAAACTCTTTATTACTATTACTTAGTTACTTGAAAAAACTCTACAACATTATCGTGATAATAAAAAACACTCGCGCTTCTAACAGAACATACAATACATCCGTGATCCGACAGAAGACATAAAGGCCGTAACAGGGGCCGAGACAAATCCAATAAGTCCATATTCGGAAGTTTAAAGGAGAGGCGATAAATAATAAGATAATAACGGCCCCTACTAAAGGCTAAAGGGCTTTTATGGTCAGAATCCAGAGAAAGCGTAAGCTATGCGATTGATTGTGCTTTTAGCAAACTTGCGTGACCAAAACTTATCTTGGTCACGGTCACAGTCGAGTATAAAATTAGGAAATTCATACATTTATTGAACTAAAATGCATATTTAATTGATAGATGATTTGATTAAGTTAGTAAATGTGAGATAACTAACAGTGATTTTCTCTGAGTTAACGTTAATTTAATAAAATAACTAATGACAACTCTAAATATTTATATTTAATATAAAAAGTAATAGCAATCAAATCATCTTAATTGATGTATCTAACGTCCTTGACAGGCTCGTATGGAGTCAAGATACTGTGTCACAACAGTTAAAATCTTGTTTGGAATAACAATGTTTTTTTTTTCAGGATTTACAGTAGAATTCATTTTTGGTTTGTATTGAGACTTCGTTTTTTTATTTTTTTTATTGGAGTTGTGGCACTGATAATCGCATAATATGTCGACTAGATACTTAGAGGCCCGAGGTGATGGGAACCTGATGACCTGAAACACCTAGCCTAGGCATCAGTCTTACACAAAAATAATATCTACTAGTTTGTTTTCGAAACATTGTCCTATTTTGCTTTTTTGATGAGATATTAAGATTTATTTATTAATGTATTAAATCATAATAAGTGGCGTCGGATGACATAACCGAAAAATATTGCTTTGATTTTGCCACAGTAAATATTTAGAAAAACTGCATCAAAATATGAGATCATTGCTACGGTTATTAGCAATAATTAGTTACAGCTTCCATCGGTTCCGCAACAGTCACTGGACGTTAGCCTAACCCGGCGAGTCCTGCAGATAACGGCGCTACCGAGCGAACCCTTTTTTGTAGCCGGGGCAATTCAGAGCCGATGATTTACAAACTAATACGAGTTAATGATCTCTTTTGGGTGCAGGTAATGTTGTAATGTTTTAGAAAGGAAACTTGTGTAAACATGAATACTTAAGTTCTATAGTTATTTTATTTTATTTGCGAATAAGCGTGATTTATGGTTTGTGTGTGTGTGTGTGTTGCCTGATCTGTTGACAGCGCACACTAGCGCAGAGGAGCAACACGAGTTTTAGTTTTAGAGTTTAGTTGTGTAAGTACTTACCGACAAGCAAGCTCACTGTTATTTTATAAGTCGTTAACTGTTGGGGGCTCACGCTAGTGTTAAGAGGCCATCCTAGAAATCGTCGTATTTCCGTACATTTTGTTCTCTGATTGTAAAGAGAATACTAATGGAAACAAAATAACACGTGATTTTAAAAGATTAGTTCTTATTCTTGCATGTAGTAAGCCTAAGTCAAAAGTACCTAACTATAAAATGAACCACGCAAAACCGATCGTTTCTCAAACCTAGGTAGGACGTCCACTACCTAATAAATTAAAAATATTATCTTGTAAAGGATCAACATTGTTGAAGCTTTATCCCGCATCATAGACGAACACAAGCATAGAACTTTATTTCAATTTTCCACCGAAAAAAGGTGCACGGCCTCTTAAAGATGGTCTAATAGTATTAGGTTGTCATTGAATTCCTCATGTTTTACTAGAAAAATAGTTCTTTCACCAGTTTCCATAAATTCGTTCATAAAGATAATATACAACCAAAAATAACGCGCTACCATCGCGTAAATAAACTCAACGTGGACAACATTAAAGTTGTAACGACTTAAAACTCGGAACATTAAGGATCGTGCGCGTTGCCTTTTGTACAACTTCAGATGAAATTATCTTTTATCTTTCTGTTAATTGCTAATTTAGGTTCACTTTGTCTTAGCGAATGTTTGGAACTCAGCAGACCAACCGTCTTGGTTAGACATTAACTTGTAGGTACAGACAACAGCTCGTCAACCTACCATAAAACGTCAAATTTTCTTGATTGATATTGATCTCTACGTGTCGGAGTTAAAGTTGAAAATCGGTTGAATGACCATTAACTCTTTGGGTAGGTTGACCTGCCGTTTTCTTACATTGTAATCACTTTTATGTACACATATTTATTAAAAAAATATATAAAAGGCGACAGTAAGTAAATCTCAGCAACTCTCGCTCTTACAACTTGTACTACCATGTTTAGCAAATAAAAATTATATTCTGTTCTATTCTATTCTAATGGTATAGGTACTAGTTACGACCTCCGTAGCCGAGAGGCGAGCATACCGAACTTGGTGTCGCTATCTCTGAGGTTCCGGGTTCGATTCCCGGTCTGTATGTATGTGATGTTGTCCAATATTACATTATTATTGTATAATACTACTTCTATATAAATGTTATTCATGGATTATCGATATCTTTTTTTATCATAATAAATATTGGACAACATCACATACATTGCTCTGATCCTATGGTAAGTAGCCAAGGCACTTGTGTTACAGAAATCAGAAACAACGACGGTACCACATCACCTAGACCCGAGACAATACAAAAAAGTTATTTTTCTATATTGACCGACCGGTAATCGAACTCGGAACTTCAGAGAGCGACATGCTGGTCTCTGGGCTACGGAGGTCGGTCGTCAATGATTGTTGTAAATCGATAATGTATCTTAAACGAATTCTATTCATTTCATAATATGAGTTTTACTATTTACACTTCTCAGCTTTGAATATTAATAAAGAGTCAAATCTAGGTAGGGACTCAACCACAGACTTAACTAGGAGTATATATATAGGCAACGTGATATTGAAACCTCAACGACCTCCATATGCTTCTGCGAAGGTACAGAAAATTGTCAATATCAGGTGCTTATGAACTTTCCCCTTCTATGTAATATGTCTCTCGCCAGACGACTAACAGGGAGCGAGGGTTGCCACCAATGTTGGCGTACGGGTTTACAACCCTTCAGCTAGAGGCAGCCCTCAGACCGCGGCCCAGACCGAAGCGGGCAGCGGAGCGATAGCGGTAGCGAGAGCGGGCGCAGTGATACATTGCCTAGTTACAGCCAAGCAAACATTTATATCATTTAAGTGTAAAGTAACGAATACGTAAACGTTCAATAACGTTCTATCGTCGAGTATGATTAAATATTTAGGTAAGTACATAGTAAACTTGAACCACTGTTTCAATAATAGGTACGTCTATTTGTTCGTACCTACCAGCGGAATGATTCAACTCACTGCTAATTTCTATATTATTTATATTTCTCAAGAAAATAAGTGCGATCATTTCCCTTAATACTATTATTTCCGATTCCGTGCACACCCGCCATTATGTATAAGCCCGTTTTCTGCTTATAGCATAACATTATTTTAATACAACTTGAGAAAATGTATTCTTGAGTTCAGTTTAGTTCATTTCAAAGTGAATTTTTACTCTATTTATCAAGATCATCCAGTTAGGGTGAAAAGTAACGTAGTTACATTATGAGTTGATCTTCTTTGAGGAAATAGTGAACAATACTCCAATTATCATTGCTAGATAGTGCTGCTGCCGACACACTTAAGCAAAAAGTAGCTAGGCAGTTTTGTTTGGCATCAAACTCTTTTTAAAAGAAACATGGTAGAAAAAATACTGCTGCTGAAACTATGGCAATGCCCCTGGGTTTACGTCAAATTCTACACAGAAAAAAAACAAGTTTTAAGTAATATCGCTATAGGACACTATCTCCAGCACATACCCTATCTCATCTTTGACGACCGTCTGGTGTAGTGGTCTGCGTCCGGACTACAAAGCCAGCGGTTGCGGGTTCGAATCCCGCAATGGTCAAATGTTTGTGTGATGAACACGAGCATTTGTACCTAAGTCATGGATGTTTATAAAAAATATTTAAGTATGTTTATCCGTTATCTAGTCGCCATAGTACAAGCTTTGCTTAGTTTAGGGCAGCTAGCCCCAAACTAAACCAAAAGTGGTGTGATTGTTGAAACAATTTATTATTATTATTATTCATTATCTTTCTCCGAAACTAGTAAGTGATTTTTCACTTACATTAAGTAAGAAATGACAAGTCCTGTCAACACTCGCTCACACAAAAACAGTATAGATACAGATTCAAAAATTGCGTAATTTTTTGTCGAACAAATCGAATGACATTTCTACTATTTTCTCTATAGGGTATGTGCCCCATGGACACCATGGTGCGTGCACGTGCACCCTACTAACTTACTATGCAACTATCTATATTTGTCGTCAGTACCTACTTGCTACTGAAAACTAAAACAACTGTGTGCTAATCAACACTTAAAAAGTACATCAAAAATATACCATAGACACTCTCTTATTAATCTGATAAAATCTCACACTCCTACAATAATTATCTATAAAATGCAGTAAAGTTCGTAGTTCGTGCGAAGTTGGGTTATGTTCGCGCCAGACCACGTGTCGCCCAGTTGTTTAGACGCCGAGCTGTTGGTAAATTATGAGAAAACTTTACAGATTAAAACTTTTATTTCTTTTACCACCACTATCAAGAAAGAACACGTTTTGCTTTGATAGTTTTTTGTGTTTCTTTGAACATGACAACCATATCTCCTCTTATTTACCACGTTCAAGTTAAAATGACTTGAATCATGTATTGAAGGTTGTATTCAATACTTTTTATTGACAAAACTTGTGTATATATATTTTATTGGTAATCAATACTTAATATCAACAGCTAAACAATATGAACCCATAAATTTTACCAAAAGAATTGTCTTTACCTTGACGCTTTTATTATAATCTAGTGAACTTAGTGAATAAAATTCCAACCTTTTGCCGGCTAATTCCTGCTGGAATCAAAGTTAAACTTGTACTGGCAATATTTTATTTCACAGTAGAACATCTAACACTCACTCACGAACGTATTCACAGCACGACACTACACGACCGCGCGCGCGACACGCCGCCCTGGCTCGGCCGCCCGACCGCCACTGCCGCCCGCCCAAACGAAAACGAAATCATCCCCTGCTCTCCCATCTCTCTCCCACTAATAAAACAACGTATCTTCATCTCACGGCGACTTTTCCCAACAGTTTTCAATGTCCCGCTGTTTCATTGACGCCTTCCTAATAACGCCGGGCTAAACGGATGTTTTTTCACGGGTGCATCGCGGATTTTTCTCGTTAAGGGTTGAGACTGTAAAGGATGCGCACCCCTTGGTAAGTACAATGCTATTTGAAACCGAATGCGAGAATTCGAGAAGTTACCTAGCTTCTTTGTGAGAAGATTGATGATGTATTATTTAATGGATGGATAAGAAACATTTTACCTGAAAAAAATACTTTAAAAACAGATTTTGGTATTTTTTTATATTTATAAGTATATGTTCAAGAGGGTCGTTATAGGAAGTAGCTTTTAAAAGTTAACCTTACATTTGAAGTTAACTCGTTATAGAAAATGGTGACGTAACTTGATAATGGAATGGGCAAATCATCTCAGTGTCAGTTAAAAAAAAAGAAAATCAAAGGTAGGTTGATCATAAGATAAAGTTTTAAAAGCCTCCAGGATAGCATATCAAACGTTCACGTAGGTTTGAGCCTTCTACCATGGTAAGAAACTTATAAGATTAAACGAACTTACCTTAAGTGAAGTTCAATCTTAATTATACTTGCTGATTGTTTGAGATATATTTACGAGTAGTACCGATGTTCTACAACAGCGTCGGGTCACAATGTTTTAAAGCTGGAAAAGAAAAAACATTTATCCCTGCAAATGGCAACATTTGTTGGTAATGTCATTACGTTTAAAGACAGCCTTATGAGCAACCCTCTAATATACTGGGATAATACAAAGTATTAGTGGGTGGGTTTTTGGGACTGTTATATCTCAAACAATCAGCTGCGTATAATTAAGATTGAACTTCACTTAAGGTAAGTTCGTTTAATCTTATAATTATACTTGCTGATTGTTTGAGATATATTTACGAGTAGATGTTTGAAGTTCGGTTGCGAATAAGTTGCTTATTAGTTTAGAAAATGCAAAAAACATTATGAAAACTAAGTACAATCCGGAGACGTTTGATGGCAAATCAAAACAAAAAAGGTACTTATATTTAATCATATCTTTTATGTTTAGTGCTAAGGCTGAGTAACTAATGAATTCACGTAGAATATCTGAAATTCTGAATGCGTCAAGAGTAAAATTACGTTCCATTTAGGTCTCACATAATATACTGCACAAGCCAGGCCACAAAATAATAACTAGTCTATTACGATAGTGTTACATCACACTTTTTTTTTTTTTTTTGTAAATATATTTTTATTTTATTATCTGATAATAACAACAATGTCCATTGTTAGCCAATTCCATAATTGAGTGATTAAACATCGAAAACAATTGTTCCTGAAGACCGGTTGTAAGACAAATATGTTGTTATAAGTACTGTAAATACTTATTTCAATAAAGTGTTCTAACAAAAAGAAAACAAATAAAAAGATTAAAATGAATATAACGAAAGGAGAGTATCATATAAAAAAAAAATGCAGGTGCGCAATCATAATATCTTAGCGTATGATTACAATTAATATTTTTACTAAAGGTGGCAATAATGATTAAAAATATGTATACTTTAAATGATAAGTCTTTGACTGCCACAAACTAGACACAATAGAAAATCTATTGTTTGCGGCTCCGCGTAGCGCTCAACGTGTTAACAATCAATTATTATATTCTTTTTTTTTTTATCTCAGCTAAGGCCGGTAATCTATAGAATCAGTACGGGAAATTCCAAGTAACTGACCTATGTAATTAAGTTGGCATATTTGTTATTGTTGAGGGTTCATCCTGTAGTTTTTTTTTTTTTTTTTTTTTAATTGATTAAAAACATCAATCGTTATGCATTGTGCAACTTTTAATCTAGTCACTTAATGAATGGGTGACCGTGGTCAAACAACTTCAAGTTTAATCACTTTAGTCACTTATTGGATCAACCTCAGGTTTGGTCACTAAATGGATGGGTGACCGGGGTTCTAGAAACCTCAATTTTGGTCACAAATGTACGGATGACCATAGTTAAGATACATCCTTATTGCTACCGAATGTTAATATTATGGAAATAATATTGCATAATTTGGTTGAAAATATCGATTGAATTCAATACGGTAGCTTATGCTTTATATTTAGCAAGATAGAGCGTATAATCGGATCATAAAACCAAATATTTTATCAGTTGATAATATTGTAAACTAACTCAAAAAAAAGTTCTTTAACAGACTCAGTTATAGCTTTATTTGAATGCAGCAATGTAGGCATAATTTTCATAAATGTAACATTAAGTTATAATGTGAAAGAATGTGTTATTTTTTTATTTTTATTATTATAATTTTTTTTTTTTTTTTGCTATGGTAGACAATATTATTGAATACGATAAATGTATTTATTAGTTCGACTTATCTGTTATAACTACATTGCCCATCTCTTATTTTTATTGACAGTTATTGGGCAGTCAACGGGTTAAGTGTTTACCAACAGAGAATGGTTCTATCTGAGACATGTTTCTACATGTACAGGTTAATTATGGTATCTACTAAAATGTCTGGTTACTAGGCTTTGTTTTTGGAATTTCCTTCCATATTTTTTATTTATACCTAATTGATTTAAATTAAGTTTTCTACATGAATTAATTATTTGAAGTACAATTATTCTTAATGTATTATTTTCCATCACACATTATTGTCAAGATTGTCATCTTTAGTAATTAGTAATTACAAGAATACTTTGTTCAGAAATTTAGTTTCAATATGTCATATTTAAGGAAATTCAAGCCCTGGCATTATGTAATTTTTATCAGGACAACAGGTGTTAGACTGTTCCTGTTTTAGTGACTTAAATGAAATAAAAGTAATCTCTAAGATTATATTTAAGGTGATATACCAATAAGTACATATGTAGGGGTACCTACTATGTTCTTATTGTGAATTTATCTATTCTTAATTTTGAGAAATGTCTGTCTTAATGGTAATTTAAAAGGGATATTTCAATTTTAAGAAATTGAATAGGTATAATGATTTTGTTAGATTATGATCAGAACTTTTAAGTGATTGGAAGCAGTTCCTTAGCAGATTGGAAGCAGTTCCTTAGCATGTGATCATGTGATGGGATCTTAGCATGTGATGGGTCACAGCGTTATTTTATTTTATTATCATAAATATATAAAAAACAAAAGATTTATTGAAATTACTAAATTAGTATTAGGTAAATGATCATCACATAGCCTTTATGTTAATTCAGCGGTTACAGAAGTCTACCTTAATAAGGTTTTATTACATTAATTTTTTATAGTCCTCAATTAATCATAACAAGATATTCAGAAGAAGGTCAGCCAAAGAAAAGATGGTTCCACACATATAGCTTGAGCTCGACTGGAAAAAGACTCAGCACAAAAGGCTTAATAAATAATAAATAAATAGTTATATACATATTACTAATCTTACAGACTTTTGTCTATCTTATACTTATTTCATATCGTTAGGATGGAGGACTGAACAAATCAAGCGTTCCCAATAGTTTTAAAATGTATCTTATTTTGAATAATGGTACTTATGTAAGTACATATTTATAAATAGATATTCTTAGTACATTACATTGTTTACCACAATGAAGTAAAGGAAAGGAATCTGGAATATCTAGGTTATTATTTAATTAAATAATGTAAGCCTAATATTTTAAGGGCTTTTATGGTACTTCTATAACACCTTTACTTTTCAATTTGTTTGTGGCATTAACTTTGGATTAGGGTTAATAAATTTTAACCTTAAGGATTTCTATGCAAAAATTCTTTGACATGAAGTATACGCTGATAAGATGGCATCTGATTTGTCACAAGCTGGATTTTATAAACGTTGTCTTGTCAAAATCCTTGTTTCACTGCAATTTTGCAGGACTATTTATTTCTTCCAAGAATTGCATAAGTGCAATAATACCTTTAAATACTAATTAATTAGTAAAAGATTGGGTTAGTTATATAATTTCTTGATAAATTATTCAGTAGTGCAACTTCATTATCTGACTATGGTAAAAACCAAGAAAGGGTTATTTTGGAGTTTTGAACCAAACAATGGATTCATTAGCGCAATGGCTAAGACTTTATAATAGAGATTTGTGATTAATAAGATGGCCAGTAAAGTAATCCAAAGCTTTGATAAGTAAGTATCTGTATCTCTATTGTAACCTTCTTTCTTGAGGTAAAGGGCTTTTCACAATAATTCCGGTTTAAATTTTCTATCTCCATCCAATTCCTTCCGCTTCCAACCGGCCAGTCTGGAAGTCAATGGGGGAGGCCTATGTCCAGCAGTGGACGTCCTATGGCTGAAACGATGATGATGATGATGATGATCCAATTCCTTAGGAACTAGTTAAAACCATCTTTGTTTATTTGTAATAGTATTTATCAGATATTAGCACTATTGTCTGACAATAATAATATTATAGTGTTGTGTTGATTTTGTACAATTGGTTTTACAATTTTATATAGTATTGTTTCATACTGTCATCACATCAGCTTACAGTGCAAGATTTCAAATAATTTGTTTGATTTTTCATTTGTTATATATGTAATATAACACTAATTGCATAGCAATAGGTTAGTTATTATAACAAGTGAGCCTGCTTGTTTGTCCATAATTTCTTTTTATTCTCTTAGTATATTAGCGCTTGTTTAATAATGAGTGAGCCTGCCCATTTCTATATACTGTCTATTTGCTTAGTAACAGTAGGACTTGGTGTTTAAAAATGAGTGATCCTGCTCATTTGTCCATACTTTGTTGTCTCATGATAGTAGCGCTAGTTGATTGAAATTGAGTGAGTATGCTTGTCTGTCCATACTATTCTATCCACTTGGTGGTAGCGTTAGACATCTAATATTTTTGTGTACTTGTTCAAATTTAATTTTCATGGTATTGCAACATATACTGTCATACTGTCTTCCCGCTTTGTGAAAGCGCTTAATGTCAGGTCATTAGTGCACCGGCTCAATTTTTAGTTTTCCTGGTATTGCAACATACTGTCTATCCGCACTGTGATAGCGCTAGATGGCAATTAATTGGTGCACTGGATCAATTTCCATTTTCATGGTATAGCAACATACTGTCTATCCGATAAGTGATAGAGCTAGATGTCAAATAATGGGTGCATTGGCTCAATTTTCAATGTATTGTCTATTGCCCATTATGTATATACTACCCAGGCATTTGAAGTTTATTTCAGTAGGTAATTTGTAAAGTTTTCTCAACACCCAGCCATTGCGTTTCCACTTCAATTTCATTGATATAGACTGAAGCCTGAGGAGGCTGCTTCAATATTTGAGTTTCCATACTTGTGTCATGGTTTATTCATCTTGCTGTTTTCTAAATTTCTTAAGTTTTCCTTATTTTCATAAATTGTATATTTACTAGGTATCTTCAGTTTTGGGGCGAACTGTAGCTTAAACTTGATAGCTCTGTATTTCATTCTCAACTTCTATTAAGTTTTTTAGAAGAAAAAGTAACAAGATTAAAATTTTATTAAAAAAAATAAAACCGACTTCAAAACACTAAAATGCTAAAAATAATCCTAACACTTAAGTACCTAATCAGTTACTTTTGGAGTCGGTGCCAGCCGATGAGAGATTCAATGTTTTTGTTTGCACCGACTCCAAAAGTAACTGATTAGGTACTTAAGTGTTAGGATTATTTTTAGCATTTTAGTGTTTTGAAGTCGGTTTTATTTTTTTTAATAAAATTTACTTATTTCATCAATTTTTAGTGATAAATCCTAATCTAACTGCTGAACACCGATTTCATCCCCTATTTTCCTACCTTTAGGGGTGATTTTTATTTTGTAAACTTTTAGCATATTATCTTTGAAGTATAAGCTATTCAATAAAACAAAAATCATCAAAATCGGCTCATATTTGACGAAGATAGGTAAAAAGAACCACAACCAAAATACTATCTGGGTATATATTTGTTGATTTTCTCAAAAAGTTCTAAATCAATTTCGATAAAATTTATATGGGACCACCTCTGAAGTATGATCTACCAAACAAAAAAAGAATTATTAAAATCGATTCATAATTGGCGGAGTAATCGCGTAACAAATATACAAAAAAAAAAAAAAAAAAAAAACATACAGTCGAATTGAGAACCTCCTCGTTTTTTGAAGTCGGTTGATAATTTAAAAATGACTTTTAGGTTAGATTCTATCAATCAATTATACGTTAGGTACCTAAGTAATTCCTCCATAGGAGAATATCTATAATTCACAAAAGGAAGTAAAGTATTTGATTGTACATACCTGTAACTGGAACTAATGAATATATAAGTTGATTCCATTAATATAGCGTTAAAAAACAAACCATAACCGCGCCTGATTATGGCGCTCATCCCTTGTTGATTTTTGGCTGAAATTCACTATAAACCTTATTGTAAACACAATCCACATAGAGAACTGTATAATAGCATTCTAAACACTAACTTTTAAGCTACAAATAGAGTAATTAATAGTTATTTTATTGCAAGGACTACGTGCCCGCGCTGTCACAAACAATCGTAATGGCATTACCAACAAATGTTGCCATTTGCAGGGATAAATGTTTTTTCTTTTCCAGCTTTAAAACATTGTGACCCGACGCTGTTGTAGAACATCGGTACTACTCGTAAATATATCTCAAACAATCAGCAAGTATAATTAACAACAACGGTACGTAACGATGATTACATTTTAATAGTCGACTCTACTCAACTATTCGAGTTCTGAGCGACCACTCAACATCACTTATGCATACATTACAGCGATGCATAACACATGTACTCGTATATGCATAACATAAACGCCGCTCGTCGCCGTCGCACAATCACGGCACGCGACGCGCGGACGCGCCGACAATTTGTATGTATATGAGGCTCGGGTCGTATTGCGAGTGTGACCTAAAAATATGGGGTCAGAAATGATATTTCTTAAAAAAAAATCTTTATCGTGACTTGCGCTTGCAAGCGCCGAAAAAACATCTACCTGAACTTATCAACTACTCAAATAGTTTGACCATAAGCAGGCACACAGGTCACTGAGTTTATAAAATCTTGAGTCTAAAAAAAATTATTTTTGTATAATTATATATATTAATTAATGTATTTTATGATTGTCAATCGGTATAGTCAAGCTATAATTTTCCATTATAAGCTGAACTTAAATTGTATGGGTAACCTTTTTAGTCTGAGTTCAGATTATAATGGAAATCTATAACTTTTAGCCATGCGTACTTTATATAGACATTATGTAAAAAAAGCAAATTCAGAAGTTATAAGGTATGTCGTTAATGAGTTTCCCTGAATAGGAACACGAGAAAGTGTACTTATAAGGAAAAAGTGGAAAGTGTTCCGTTCCGCATCAAATATTTGGCTAATTGCTTGCTACCTAAATAAATTTAGGTATTTCATAGCATTATGTAACAATGTGGGCAATTAATGTATTTTAAAATATCTTTCTTTAAATGTCGCCTACGAACAGTTTCATTATTGTTTTCTTATTTCAATCCTTATGCGCTGTTTTGTTACATTTACTATAAGGTACATGTTGAACATTTCTTAAGGATAACGATTTTGCGTCGTGGTAGCTGAAAAGAAACCTTTAAAATATTTTAAAGAAATTAACTACGTATTCATATTTTTTTAAGATTTGTGTTTAAAGCGTAAACTGAAACATTTTATTTCAAAAGAAACTTCGTGATTTAGATATTTCTAACGTTACAACTTAATGTTATACGGCTACTATCGTAATGACCCTGTCGGTGCCCGACCATGCCCGCATGTCCAGGGCACATTCCCTGGCGTGACGTACGGCTGCGACTCATCCCCGAACCCGATAATTTGTCGGCCCTCGCTCTTATCGCTCCACCTGCCACTCCTTGGCTCCACACCCATCGCGATCCAACGCATGCAATGGCCGAATTTCAAGTGAGTAGTATCTAAAGACCTACCAAAATGTTATGTTAGTAAAACTACACAATGGTTACTAGGCAAAGATTACAAAGTAAATTTAAGAAATAAGGTGGTTTCGAGTTTGGGCCAAGCAATAAAATAAAACAACACTGTTGTGCATAATACATCAGTACCTTGACGGCGGTCCTGACTACGAAGCCAGCCGGTTGCAAGATCGAATTCCAAAGGTAAAAATGTTTGTGTGAAAAGCATGAGCGATCATTTGTACCTACTTGAGTCGTGGAATTTAGTTATATCAATCCGATCTAGTCGCTATAATATGTACCAACAAGTTTTACCTACTTAGGGGCTAGAAAAAAATTACCGTTTACAGACTGTGTGAATTGTATACGTACTTTGTATGTAATACTACCTAGGACCTAATTATTATGCTTAAAAGTAGTAATTCAACGACAAAGCGAGCAAAACCCGTATCGTCGACCACTCAGCCCAAAGTGGGCTGGCGGCTGAAGGGCTCTCGCGCCGCGCCGCGTCGCGGGCATTCGTTGTGATTGTACGCGACGCGCCAGCCGAGTCAAGGTTCTTGGCTTACGATATACGAACATACATAACGTTGAAAAAGTAGAATACCTACTTACTGGTCGCGTAATAAAGGTATTTGCTCGTTTTTATTTTGCCAATACTTAATAGGTCGTAAAGTTAGATGCTTTTTTTAAATATGTAGGAGCTCGAATTTATCGTTACATTTTCTGATAATGAATCTTACTTAAAATTTTACATGTTATTTTACGTTCACATTACCAGGAGGAGTTATAACCGGTCACTGTCCTCTAAACAAGCACCTATTTAACATAGGTGTGACTGACAGCCCCACATGCAGAGGATGCATAGAGGCAGAAGAAACGCCACAGCACGTGCTTATGGAATGTAGGAGCGTGGCAGATCAACGGCATCAGATCCTACAATCACCAGGATCTCTCCCGGAAGCCTGCAGAAATCTGAAAAGATTGCTGACCTTCTGGGATGATCTAGGCTGGATGGAGTAGAAAAAGGGAGCACGCACAATGGCCCAATCAGGAGGCTAAGTGCGGAAACAGCCCAGACAAACTAACTAACGTTCACATTACACGGGTTAGATCTTCAGCTACAGTATGCAGAACATATGAAACTTATGCTTGTAAACGTCCCACCGCAAGGAACAGTCTTCACCTCAACTATGAGGTGGTTTGGGCCAGACTCCACCGGTACGGATCGGTGGAGAGGTGTTGTAAGGCCAGTGATTTAACCTTACTGTTAGTCGTTATTAAGCCGCTCTAAGGCCTCGGACTAAGCTTTACGACTAGTACTAAGCGATATATATAAGCAGGGACCAACTTTTACCGTGCCTTCTGAAGCACAGAGATGCTTGTGATAAATGTCACTAAATATTGTTGGTATGGTCACCCATCCAATCACAACCGCGGCGTAGGTGGCTTAACTTTGGTAATCACCAGTGATCGGAATAGGTAGATTGATTTGGTGTTAATAATCTCAAACATTGATGTTAATATGGACATGCCTCCCGGATTTCAGAATTTCTTTGTATCAGTTAAAAAAAGACATAACCATATTATGCTAGCATTACCAAAGTACATCAAATCAATCTACCTATTCCGATCACTGGTAATCACTGCCCACAAGCACATCACATTTAAACCAACATTATAAATTTGGTCAAAACCTGTTTACCATTAATTCTGCAATCGATGTGTGCGACCGCGCTCACTTGTCTATAGCAGTTCATGTGTATTTATGTCTATAGATCAGTTGTTATTTCATTGCATGAACATGACAAGAGGTAAACTAGTAACCACACCGATCCTAAACCAATCAGCGCGACAAAGCGACGGCTCCACCGGCGATGAACTCGTTCCGCCCCGCGGTCCGTTCTACCGAGTCAGCGATGCCATCACTCACGTTGTTAGACGTTAACGGGAATTAAACGGAGGTTATATCTTGGGAGTGATATTGAGGTACCTATTTATATGAGAATATCAAGTTTTATAAGCTGAAATTTCATCAACAATACCTTACTGCTTTTACTTAATTTGTTACTTGAAATACTTGTAAGAAGTGCTAAGCAGGTTAGAAAAGTCAGTTTATCATGCGTTTAAATACATAGACTAAAATTTTTTTACTTACGTACTACGAACGTAGCTACGAAACTGCTCAGACTCCCGTAGTAAGGACTACGGGTTTCGTAGCACTTTCGTAGCTACGTTCTAGTTTTATCAGCGGCGTATTATTTCATTAAGACGTGAAAAATTGCATGAATGTTTATTCATTTTGGTATTTTAATTTTTTTGAGACAAATAAGAGTTTTATTATAGGAACGTAGGCGTAGCTACGAACCAGCTAATTTTGCTACGAATTGACATTGCAATATGAATCTAAGGATGATTAGATTAAGATTATTTTTATATTACTTATCCCTCAAACACATATTCTCTAGTAACACAACAACTGTCTCGAGTCCCGACATATGGGAGATTCGACAACTGTCATAGGTCTGTTACTGATACCGTTTTCATTTAGCGAGTTCACAGTAAATATTTGTGGTCATTAACCGTAACACGGCGACAGGTCGCTTAATTAATTGTTTAATTTTAAATGCCATCAACATGTATCTCTCAAAGCACTCGCGCGCGCTTTCTACCCGCTTCTGGTAAGACTCGTCCGCCCCGCGGCTTTGCTCGCCTAATTCCCTATCCTTAATTAAACGCCGCAAATTTGTGTTCCCGGACGTCCCGGCCGGGAGCGTACGGGAGGAGACAAGGAGATTATGCAAATAGCCCGTGTGCTTAACGCGAAGAACTGAGAACAGCTGAAAATAGCTCAGCTTGATTAGCGCGCGTACAAATCTGGCGAATGCGCCGCGAATGCTCGCGTGCAAGAAGTGAAGTGAACTGTATGCGTGTCTAACTGTCATGGTCTCGAAGTTAGGAATTAACATAAATACTTGTGTTATGAATTCTTACGATACAAGAAAGTTTTTCCGTGCCGTCTTCCAGGACACCGACTCGAGTCTTACACCCAAACTCATGAAACATTTTTATGAATTGATCTGACCAGGGATCGATTCCGGAATCACTACGCCACTGGGTCTTCCGAATATTAAGAAAATATAATAGTAAAAAGGAAACGCACTCGTAAAATATTATTCTGATATATACCTTGTCAATTAGACATTCGCTTGTAAATATTAAAACAAAGAAAATTATTTACGATCAAAAACCCATCCCAAATAGATATCTTTTATTAAATCTAAGCCGCTAATCCTGCTGGGTCCGTCTCGCGCCGTCCGCTCCGCTGTGAGGGGCCGCATCGAGCCCCAAGATTTATAATAACGCGCAGTGGGCACCGAGGGAGGGCCTCGGCTCCTCTGAGCTGTAGATGTAAGGTGAAGGTAGATTGGGAAAGAAGCTCTATTAACGAGAACATAGATTAAGGTAGGCAATTCAGGTGCAAAATGTGTTAATAGGAACATTTATTCTTAAGCAAAGCAATGATATAATTTTAGTGCAAATAGTGTTAAAAAAATGTAAATCTGGGTAATGCAGGTTTAGTTTTAGTTCAAAGCCAAAGTAGCCAGTAAAACGGCAATGCCAAGCTTTAACTCCTATTACTAATAGCTTTCTCAAAAATAATTGTACCTTTTTAACCTAGTCGCTGTGATGTTAGATCGCAATACTAAAAATAAAATAAATCTCAATTTGTAATCGGTGTCACCCGGTACACAACAGCCCTTTCAATTAAATAAAGCAAAAAAAAATGGAAATCATCCGAATTTACTGTCGTTTATCAAGCGCAGTGTAGGTACGCCTTAATAGAGGTTAACATATAGGGTGTATTATTGCCTCCAGACTACTGAGTAACTCATAATCACTACCCGCAAGTTTGGGGCCTCGCCCCGACTGCGGGTCAATCCTAGCAGCGCTCTGTAAAAGATGGAATATCTTTGTTTTTAAACTACTACTAATTGTAGTACCAAATTAAGAAGAGCTTGTCGACTATGCTAACTATAGTTAGCGGATAGAAACGTTAACATAAATACATCCCTATAATAATATATTACATCCATGGCGCAGATATAAATGTTCGTGCTCATCATACAAAAACTTGCCCGAAGCGGGATTCAAACCCGGGACCGCAAAGGCGAACCACAAGACTAAGAGTGTAGTGGTTCGCGCTCCGGACTACAAAGACAACGGTTGCGGGTTCGAATCCCGCAAGGGGCAAATGTTTGTGTGATGAGCTCAAGCATTTGTACCTGTCTGGATGTTTATAAAAGTATTTAAATATGTTTATCGGTTATCTAGTCGCCATAGTACAAGCTTTGCTTAGTTTGGGGCTAGCTAATATGTGCGATTGTGGAAACAATTTATTTTATTTTATGTAAGAGGTCGTCACACCGTCATTGTATGCCTGTGTAGCTGCTAGAGATGTGCCGAGTCAGACTGACTCGAATACCTACCGAATACTCGAGTACATAAAATTCTGTAGTCGAATCCACGATACTCGAATACAGGTTTCGAGTACTTGCGATACGAATCCCAAGTCGTGTACTTTAGTACGAACCTAACTTCACGTATACAGTCGAATTTTGAATGCCCACTCTAGTCTTAAGAGCAGCAGCAGCAGCTCGCTAGAAATGTTGATTAATCGTTGCAGGTTTCAACGTGTTTATGTTTCAGTTTAGTTGTGGAATATAGTGTAAGTTTTAGTGTTTTACAAAAACGCCACCATTCTTGCGTGGCACATACTCTGAATTTGGCTGTTGGTGATTGTTTAGGTTGAAGGTAATGAGCAATTATTGCTTTTGACATAAAAATGACAATTGATATTTTTAGTTGCTAGCTTTAATATACCATGCCATAATTACCAAAGAATGGTTATGAGATTAAAAGATTGATTACACAATAATCTGTTATTTTTTACTTATTTCCCTGTCATTCATTTACATTATTTGTCGTCAAAAGCAAACTAAGTTCGTTTAAAAAAGAACTCGAGTCCATTAAAGTATTCGAATACTCGTGCTAGTACTCGAATACCTGCCCGAGTCTTCTGACTCGGGTCGCAATTCGCTTCTTTTTTTAACGAATACCAAAATATTCGAGTACCATAAATAGTCGACTCGGCACATCACTAAGATGCAGGTATCGCGATGTGTTTGTTCACATTTACTTATATAGCAATAGCAACTTTAGAACAAAATTAGCAACTTGAACCACACGCGCCATGGTATGAGAGCGCTTATTGAATCGGTATTCACTTGCAATGCGTCTTGAGCACGAAGGGAATGTCAGAGGCATTTCGAAGTTATATAGATTAATATTTTAGTGATGATGTTATGGTTAAGACTTGATGGGGCTGACAGACATGTCAGTTTCGGCAAAAGAGAGGCAGATGTGCTGCAAACTTAGAAGGGAAATTCAGTGAATAGTAGTTGCCTTTGGATGTAGGAAAATGTTGTTCATAGTTTTATACCTACAGTGGTGCCGTGTGAGGACAGCCGTAAAGAACACACTTCCCCACCGCCAACAGGAGGCGTGTCATTCCTATAGCACTACACGGGAAATCTTATTAAAAACTGCGCTCGGCAACCCGCTTGCCAAGCGTGGCGAGTACTAAGCAGTTAATTTGATTGATTCAAAGATTCAACGAATTGAGAACCTCCTCCTATTTTGAAGTCGGTTAAATTCCTAATTAATATTAGGAGAATCCTAAGTTAATACTTACTTTCTCAGGCTCTGATAGGCAGGCAGGGCCCGAACCAATCTCTACTCATGCATTAGGTATATATACTTTATGAATACAGTTTTGCAAACAATACAAAAAGACAGGCAAAATACTAAGAAATAAAAAAGACGTGGCCTACGAGTCTATCAAATTTCTAGTTGAAATGTTGAACGAAATCAAGCCTTATTTGTTCAATGTAGGGGCCACAAAAATACCTTTCGGCTTAAATAAACGAAGGATAAGAATACAAACCAACAATGGATCACGCAGGTAACGCACCCCGGCTTGCATCTTGTGCATTATAGTCCTTACACTTTATGAGATAAGGTATATTTTGCGATAGTTTCATTGGTCTGTTTACTCTTACAGCCAGAAAAGAAAAGTATACTACAAAACTATAAAAAAATAGTTTTAGAATAGAAGAATTTAAATTAAATATTCGCTTATATTTCATAAGTTATTAAAATAGATTTATAAAACAAGCAATATCAACAATAACTTGTACTCGAAACAACAACGCGATCCTTATACAAGTCAATGAACATAAACTTTTATTTTTTTCAGGAACTGCGTTTTTTTTTTAGGGGAATAAAAATATTTTTGCTTAAAAGAGGTCCACGGGATACGCAGCAGTTTGGTTTCCATATCCCATTGCTGTACCAATTGCATAGCATCTTGGAGCGCTTTCAATTAAGACATTTTGGACCGTGATACTGGAGCATGCTCGATACGTGCGTATCATCCAATACACCGTTTAACGTAACGTTATACATCCGTTTTAACGTGCGGCTGTCTTGCTTCCCATTAAACGTATATTTGTTTTGTTTCGTAAATTGCGTGAGGAGCGATATGACTGAGAAGGGAGTGAATGACTCAATGACGAGTACCGGATTGCATGGAAGAGAAAGACATACTGCGACGACCCTAGATGACCTGGGAACAGGGCAGGCGAATGATGATGTTTTGTTTCGTAAAAGTGCTTTAATGTTACTATTTCAGGCACAACTGTGAGCTGGTGGTTTTAGATGTGCTGTGTGCCTAGATAGCCGGTAATCGCCAACTGACGTTTTGCCCTCCTGTAATTCGGGGGCCCATTTTTAGGGTTCCTTAGTAAACCAGGAACTATTGTAGTTTCGCCATGTCCATCAGTCTTTCCGTTATTTTAGAATCAATACAATACTCAGTTGTTTATTTTAAAACCATAACAAGCAATTCAAATAAAAAACGGCTCGCTATTCTTTTCACAAAGAACGAAACAATTGGAAGAAAAAAGAGATAACTTTTCCAAACAAAAGTTTGCATTTGTTTTTTAAACAAGGCTAAAGCGCAAGTAAAGCTTTTTATGTAAATAATGAAAACGTAAGCGGAGTATATCCCTGGTTTTAAAACAAAAAATCACGCCCGAGGCACTCTTTAAAAGTACGTTTGAGATATAAAAACAGCTAAAATTGTACAAAGAGAATCTTATTGTGGATTGTGGGGGTTAAACTTTTGCAATATTTGCACAAAAACTTTATTAAAGTGAGATTTTTCACAAATCCAGACATGAACTAAAGCAAGTAGTTCTCGCATTTGCTAATATTTAGCACCAATCATCAATCGGAATCACTAAGTGTCCGCACCTGGCCGTATTTCTTCGCAACGACCCGCAGTCACTGTAATCGATCTCGTATTGAGTGAACATGTTTGCCGATGACAATATTTCATCGAGCGATTAAACACACGATGCCTGTAATCGGAGGGCCGGTTGAACTGATATATTTTTAAACTGAACTAGTGACCTGCCCTGGCTTCGTACAGTAGCACTAAGTATCTACGATACAACTTTATGTTGTGTATTTGGAGAAACATTTTGTAAAAGGTCTTATTAGCTAGCGTTATTTTAGGCGATTAGGGGTATTAGGGATTAGAATCACCCCATGGTGATTCTACTGATCAATACAACATTTTTTAATGAAAATAACATTCTAAACGCGAAAATTACATGCCCATACTAAATAGCTAATCAGTTGTTTCAATGTTGGACCCGCAGCGAAAATTGTTAGTTTTGAGAAGAAGAATCATTCCTATTAGGAAGTGAACTAAAAGGAATTATCTATAGGACTAGCTACTATACTGACAGGATGGACGGCCGAAACGCGGTAAAGGCTTGCATTTTTATATGTTACCTTAAAGCAGGCTGTGGAACAGAATAATGTAATAAAAAGTTATTTCAATGTTTTCTTTTACCTTCAAAAAGGCGTTTGTGACAGGTCATCTTTTAAATCTTTATTTAGTGCCGTGTGGGTGCGGCCGTAAAGAATACAATTCCCTACCGCCAACAGGAGGCGTGTTGTAAGAGGCGACTAATTTCTGTAGTACGAGACGGGCAGCAGCGTCTGCGTGCGAAATCTTATAAAAAAACTGCGCTCGCCAACCGGCCTGCCAAGCGTGGCGAGTATTGGCAATCCCCCCCGATGGTAGGTCATTGGGGGAGGTCTATGTTCAGCAGTGAACGTCCTATAGCTGAAATGATGATTGTTTTGCTTCGGACATACAATGGTGGTAATTGCTTACATGCGAAGATATCAGTGCGTTTTCTGATGTATATTTATATAAACCTTTGTCGGTTAAATTGAATTAGCTGCAGTCGTGGTTGAGTTGTGATGATTGATTGGTTTTGTTCCTGTTTATCCTAAGAACACAACCACTGGAACAGTCCATCCTTTATGCCTCACAACCAAACAAATCACATTGAAAACCTCGACGTCATAAGCCCGAAGGAATATAAAAGAGGAAAAAAGTAAACAAATCAACAGCATAAAAAATGTACGCAGAATTTGTTTGCGAGCGAACTATTAGAGTTGTCCGCGGTCCCGGATTGCGGAGGAAAACCTACATTTAATGGTGTTTACCGATTTGAGCGCAAATGTTTGCGGAGCGAGCGAGCGGAGCGGGAAAGCGCTCGCCAAAAATACACGGCATTTTGCACGGGAGCATCCGAAATACGATAGACGCATCTTACCGTACGACGTCGAAGGAATCGAAGAGACTTACCTGTAAGGAGAAAAGAAAACGTTAGTAAAGAATAAATTACCATACGTAAACATAAAACTTAATTTACTTTACAAATTATTTTGAAAAATTAAATGTCTACAAATACTACCAAATCTACAAATCATAGATATAAGTGTATTAACAGACAATGCTACTTTCCGATAGAAAAAGTAACCCTAATATTGAAATATACAGGGTGTACAAAAGAATAGGACCCTTCTTACAACCAAGTGATCAGCTGCTAATCTACAAAAACTTTTACTATGGAAGCATAATTTTTTTTTAGATGCTCCATACATTGTCATCGATGTAGCGCGTTAGTTTGTATGGATTTTTTTTCCGATTTCAATGTTGCTCCCATAGAAAAAGTTGTTATATTTTATGAGCAGCTAATCACGTGTTTTTAAGAAGTGTCCTATTCTTTTGTACACCTGTATACTCGTAAATACAACATGCATTTAGTAAAATAATTATACACAAAGTGCAAGCACCATTGATATTCAAAAGCCTGTACATACCGAATAAGCAAGGTAGTGTTATAATCCAGAATGCAGCTGATATCACAGATATGTAGCTAACGCGACGTCACATCGGCGTTGCGATGATTTAATTCGCTCGTTTAAATGCAACGAACCGCCACCATTGTTTTTGGAATCACCAGTCAACTACAGGATTTGTTATTTCATAATAACTGTATAATATTTAATATTCATTAGTTTTGAATTAATTTTTGTTTAACAATTTTAAATGTCTGTACTTAACATTTGTAATACAAGTCCACTTTATACGAGTATTATGTTGTCTGGAAGAGTTTGTTTTAGCGCGAGCTTTTATGAAAATGAAATGATGTTTAATTTTTTTCTTATATAAATTTAATAATTTTTGTATGAGGGGATGAGAACTTATATTTTCTCATAGCGTGGCTTAAATTAACGCTTACACGTTAGTTTTTCGCTTGATCTGATACAGTTTTTAAATTATTTATCCGCTACCCCAAAATTTCATTAACTTATCACTAATCCAATAAGTTGTGTGAGCACCCCGTGTTTCTTAATGAAAGATATTATCTTTCCTTATAGCAAACGCCATGAATAGTTTCTTCATAAGTTGATGACTGGGACTTAATAACATCATTAATTTCTAATCGATTAGAATTTGAGTAACAAGTGACGACTCACTAAAAGCATTAAATGAGAGCTACGTCACCTGTAATCAGGTTAATGGCCTCGCCGCATAAACAAATGTTCGAAACCAATCACGCCCGAAATGGGGGAAAAAAGAGGGGCGAACTGTGCTGACTACAGTCGCAGGCAGACAAGAATATAGTAGCTCCTTGAGTGAACGGGATTCCATTAAATTATCTTCGTTGTCGATAAGAACTTAACTAATATCTATTATATATTTTGTGGTACTAGTTTAGTTTTGTTATATAGTTCAACTTTTCAGTCACTATTACAAGAAATCACGTCATGATTGGACCGGGCCGGTTGTGGATGTGATGTAGATAATACATTTAATTTGTTGCATTTTAATACACTACACCGCCAGTTCATGATCACCATGACCACGGCCTATGCAACCTGGCCGAAACGTCGGGAAAATCAATTCGCAAGAGAAGGTATTAGTTGATTAATACCCGTAAAGTGTATAGCATTTAAATGTTATTTGATTGTTAAAAGTAAGCAAGTATAACAAACGTCATCGTTTTATTCGGTCTATAGACTACACTAAGAAATACTCTCTTGCTCCTCAGTGAATAATAAATCGTCCGGCTATTAACATTCAGAACTACTAAACACAGATTTTTCGAAATTAGTTGCTAGCAAAAACTTTTCGCGATATATTTTAATCGTGATGGTCAGCAGATACTATGTTTAACAGCTTTTTATAATGTCAACTACAGGCTGTCTTGTTTCATTAGATATATTATAGTAAGATATAAAGTAATGAACATTTTATTACATTTATTAACTTTCGTTGTCTTTTATTGTTTAGGAATTTTAGTAAAAACTCAATCAATCATTTTACAACGTGAAGTTGAGCTGATTTTACTGGAGCTAAAATGAGTACATTGTGAAAAGAAAACTTTCACCAATTCTATATTCCTTTAAAAGCTAATGACGTCATTAGGAGGTGACGTCACGTCTCATCACAGCCCGAGACGAGCAAACTTGCCACTTCCACGCTTTCTTCTGTCAACGTCAAAATGTCGGGAACTCGTGATGACGGAAGGGCGGCTGTCGACAATAATGCAAACTTTACCTCGTTAAAAGTATTTTATATTTTCGTTAGCAGTTTTTCAAATTGCGTCGTATTGTAAATAATAACTGATGATGGAAACGTGTTGTGAAGTAAAAACTGTGTGCTGGAAAACGTAGTGTAGGGCGCCCTCCGACAAGGTGGAGCGACGCTATACGCAAAGCAGCTGGCAGCGGATGGAAAAGATCCTGAGATCAGGCTCAGTAAGGGAGGCATAATATGTCCAGCACTGCACTGACGTGGGATGGTTGTGAATACAAAATATCTTTGCAATGTGTCATATAAAATTCAAGTTTTATTTATCTACTTGTTGACTTTTTGTTGTTGCCGCAAGCGACAGCATATAATTTTTAACTTAGTTAAGCGCGTTATGACTATTGTGAACTACAAATTATCACTCAAAAGTTTAACTTCATTAAAGAGTTATGGCTTCGTAAGCTTGTGGCTTAACTACAAGTTCAGTTAAAACTATTTGTAGACAAACAAGCGAGTAACTTCTCGTAGCATCTACGGCGTAGGTGCTACGACCCTCGTAGCTACGTAACCTTGCCGCGGTAACAAATAAGTGAAAGTTAAGTACAATCTCCACATGAATGTCACTTCATAAAGATACTTAGAAACCGTAGAGTCGCAAAATGAAACTATATATGATAAAGATGAAATTGATTCGAAAATTAAATAAAAGCTTGTAAAACTATGAAGAATAACATTTTCTAACGAAGTTTGAAGGATAGCAAAATCGTGAGCCGTCCAGGCGTCCGTTTTTGATTTTATGAAAGCCAGTTCAATCTTTAATGTTCTTAAACCATTTTCGTCTTTGACAACCTGGGGCAGATCATCCATAAAACTAAAAACTAACTGTCAAACAGGTTCACGGTACCACGACACAGATTTTTAAAAAGTCCATAGTCTGATATATGACACATCGTTGTGCTTAAGTGCGCGTCCCGTGAGGAGCCGGACTCCGGTAACACAGTGTGTGCCTGTTACCTTTACCTAAGTACCTACGTTGTTTCTCCCGAGATGTTCGCAGAGTTCCGTGAATTGTGCCAAGTTACATATTAATAGGCCAAGTTTCGGATTAATATCTTGAATATTAAACGCAATATGTAGTCTGTCCAGGAACTACGGCCAAGTGAGTACAGATATAAGTACACACAGATATAAGTAACGTGAATAACAATTATTTAATTTAAAATATAAAAAAAGTATTTGTCTAAAAGTTGTCCTTGATTTGACAAAAAAAATTAACAGACTTAAATAGGGATAGATTCTAGGTATATTCGTCGCGTTTTTATTTTCATTTACATATACCAAAGATGGGCCGATAAGTATATTTCTTTTTCTTTAGCTGACTCGGCGTATGTACTTTCCATTTGGTCCCATAGTAATAACGAAAAGAATGCTAATGTTTTACCACCTAACCACGATTTTCGTATTATTCGTCAAGTTTTTATTTTGTGAACGAATTTTAACTAGGTATGTTACTTTTAACCAAATAATGCATGCATGTAAAATCAAAGCATGGATTTTTGGTTTTTTATTTATTAAACACCAATTCGCAGACAGAACGCAATCACCAACTCTAATGGTAAAAATGACACTTTAAAGATTACTAACAAATGCAATAGAACTTGGTCTCCTCAATCGCAGCGCTTTGTAGCGCCACTATCTAACAGGTTCTAACGCGACACTACAGCACTACACCGCATTCCGGGCGCATTCAACAAACGACGTGCATGCCACCGCAAACACACAAAAATAAACCCTAAATTCAAAGACTTGTGAACCAAAACGTTTTGCGGTCGAAATTGCTAGATAAATTGGTTGAAATATTTCGACACGACGAGCGGCGCGCGACAGGACCGAGATCGTGTGCTGATACATATTTCCACGTTATTATGAGCTAACTTCATATTTCATTCTGTGTCTGAAGACCGAGGTGTAGGGTTGCGAATAGCTTTTTGTTAAAGCTAGCTCTTAGTTTGTACAGCTTTGCAAATCTTTAACAACAGAAATGCTTTTTCGGACATTGAATACATGTAATTACCTACTCGAGGATAATCTGGATGATCGAACTTAATAAAAGCCCACCAAAAGCACTTCAAATTTGAGTATTTTTACTATAATAATAAGTAATAATAAATAAATAAATAATAATAAATATGCGCCAGACAACAATAATTCATTGTCTTAGTCGTTCTTCTTCCTTGTTTTAAAAGGTACCAAACAGTATACTTTGTCATGGGTCGTCTCCGAACCTTCCAAGCCCAACAATTTTAGTAAAAAAAAGCAAAGTCCTATCCATCGGACACATACCTACATCGTAACATATTTTATGGTCATGTAACGGAATTCAACATATTATTGCAAGTATGAAACCCTTTTACGGGGGTCACTTTACACCCATAACATTATTATTGTGTCCAAAAGTAAGATCCAAGTGTTATGGGCTGCCCGCAACGCCATATCCACGCCATAATATTAGCACAGAGTCTTTTCATAAAGTATAAAGATAAAGAAGGCCCGCTTGTGCATTATGAGAATTATCTTTTATGCTTTTGTTAAGCGAGGATTGTTTATTTAATTATTGGCAGCGTTTTTTTGCTTACGAAATTAACCCGAAATAAGTCAATACTACTCGGTATTTGTGACTTCTCGCAAGGTCCAATTGGAAAAAACTCTACTATTTATCCGCTAAGACCTTGCGTTAGATTATCAGTTTGTACAGTCAATGGCAATGATGGCAATCTACCTAAAAAGTTAGAGGTTATTGAACCGATTTTCAACTTAAGAAAGATGTATAGATTAATATCAATTAAGAAAATTTTACATTTTGTGGTAGGGTTGACGAGCTGTTGTCTGTACTACCTACTCACTAAGTAAGAACAAACATACAGTTTCAAAAGACACTATTGACTATAAAAAAAAATCGCGACGAAACTGAAAACTGCTTAGTGACTAATGTGTGGAGAAACGGTCAAAGTCATTGAGTGGTGTTATTCCACATTAGCTATTTTTTGGGTGGTTTTAAATTCATGAAAGCCAATTTAAAACCACACAAAGCCACCTTTGCTAATAACGTTTTCTCGCAATTATCAAGACCAACTATTCACAAAACATTTAAATATTTCTGTTAGCTAGATAATAATGACCACGAACTTTAGAAATGAAGATCACTACGAAAGGAACGAGCCTACTACGTATGGTATACGCTGGTGTCAGGTCGGGCACGCGTGGCTGTGACAGGCCGACACGAGCGGCTTTGTGCGAAATATCGCCGAAAGTAGCTTTTACGGAGGCGTAGGTGGGGAATAGAGCACGACGCAAATTGATTCCATTCTTGGGAAAAGTTTTTCTTTATATTTCAGATGTAATCTGGTATCTTGACCTGTTTTCGGACGTAACTTTGTAATATTAGGATACCCAGTAAAAGGCTCCCTGAGTGACGATACATTATGTACTTTAGATCGCTTCAAACATTAAGTTACGAAGTAATATTTAGTATTCTGTGATTTAAGTGAGCAGACTGTTCATTTCTGGTGCTAATCTGTCGACATAAGTACAACTCGGACAATAGACTGTCACCTAATGTCTGTTTTCAAGTCAGCTCGATTGATGACCTTAATATGACGAGTAATGTCGTGGATGTTGCCGGGTTTTGACCTAAGTCCAATACTTAGAATCGCGCCAGAAGACAATCATAAAATGACACATTAATTTGGTAAGTTTCGTTTTAACGACAATAAACGACCGTCTGGTGTAGTAGTTCGCGATCCTGACTACAAATCCAGCGGTTGCGGGTTCGAATCTCGCAAGGGGCAAATGTGTGATGAGCACGAGCATTTGTATCTAAGTCATGGATTTTTATAAAATTATTTAGGTATGTTAATCCGTTAACTAGTCGCCATAGTACAAGCTTTGCCGGGGATTGGTGTGATTGTGAAAAACAATTTTATTTATTTATTTATAATAAACCGTAATCAAGCTAACACACACCGTCGTTAACTACTGCGGACTAGATTATGTGAAACAAAAGAATCACTTTCGGAAACACATCATCTAAATTCAGTTCGCGCGCAGCTCGGCGCGGGCTATTCAAAGATCCTTTGTTTCTAGTTCGAACTATACGTGACGTGTCCCGGAGCACAACCAACCGAATAATAGATCCTATCCTATTAATAAAAGAAATTGTGTATGTTTGTGTATTCGCCGTATGTACGCATAACGCAGTAGCAGATACACAGAACAGAGATGACACGCTACGCTTCAGTGAGCAGATATTATAATTCGAAATTTTGCTTAATTCAAATATATTTTTTGCTGCTAACTGTTGCCCGCGACTTCGTTCGCGTGGTCTTTAGTTAATAGATTTTTTGCGGAAGTTTTGTTAAGTTTTTCTTTAATAAGAACCTTCTCCTGACAATAATTAACACAACAAAAAAAGAATTAGCGACATTGTTCCATCTGTTCACGCGTGATGCGATGACCAAGGGAAATAGAGATTCATTTTTAAAAATATAGACTAGATGTCCCGAATAGCAGAATTACTATTAAAACATCGAAAACTTCAGAAAAAAACGAGGCGGTACGAAGTTCGCCGGGACAACTAGTTAGTTATAAAAGTATAGCATAGTTAAAAAAAAAGAACACGCACTTTTATATTATTCTCTAGACCTTATTTAAAAAATTTGGCACCACCTTGCAATGTAACCCTGTATATCTATATATCAACTACATCAACAACATACATATACATATTACATCAACTTTTTCTATGGACCAACATCGAAATCTCAAAAAAAAAATTGACGTTTCCATACAAACTGATGCCAGCTGGTCGCGTTTTAGTATGGGAGTTTTTTTTTTGCGAATTCGATGTTGGTCTCATAGACAAAGTTGATGTAATTTAGCCGTAGAATAACCCCTTAAAGTTTTATTTCACCTTTTCGTTACACTCTGTATATAAAACAAAGTCGGGTTAGTTTTTATCATTTATGTATTTTGGATTTGTCTCCGTCCCGAATAAGAATTAGAATTTAATAAATAGATTCGCTATGTCCTGAAGTAGAACCAAGTATTAGGTAAACTCAAACTCAAGCGTTTATTTGCCAAGAACACAGTAAATAAAGATATCATTTAAAAGGAAGTAGCGCATGTGTTCAGTCTGCTCGCAGACATGCAAAAATTCAATTACAAAATTACACATAATATTGATGTCAATTAAGTTACATTAGTATAATTAATGTTTGGTAGTTTGAATGAAGTTAAATATGAGTATGGTATTCCGTGGTAGAACCTAAACTTAATTAGGACAAACTTAAAACAACTTGAAAAGACAAAATCCAAGAGATTCTGTGTAGGTCGAAGTCACGAATCAATCGAAACGCGAGCGGAGTCGCGGGCACAGTCTAGTACTAGATACATTTTTAAACTGACCCGAGCCGCTGCAATTTGCGGGTTTGGCCTCGCACTCGTCGCTATATTATTTTTCAACTACCGCCCATTTTCTGGGAAGAAGTACGTACTAAAATAATATTTTTCCTAAAGCTTCCGGAGGAATAACGTATGATAAAAGCTTTCTGATTTCGAAATGGAGTTTTCTGTTTGTTTCATTTTTACCTTAAGCCAGTATTATTTAAGTAACTTCTAAACTTTGTTGCTTCCAATACTTGGGGTTTGGTATTGGTACTTGGTAACTTCGTGTACGCGACTTTCTTTAAAAGTGTGTCTATTTTTCCATCATTAAGGCGGCCGGCAGCAACAGGCCGACTCATTAGGCGGCCGCCCAGCAGCGCCGCCTGGCAGCGCGCCCCAGAAACTACTCTTTGACGTCGGATTGTAGGACGCGCCACAATAGGACGGAGCGCTATTGTTTGTTTATTCCACTTTTTAGGGGTCCTTAGCAGAGGCGTAAAACGGGATCTCTCACTTATTTCACGATTTCTTTTACGGCTGTAGCCTACGTATGTACATTTAGTTACTAAGCTATATGGAATCTTGAAGAAATAATCTGGTTTTGTCTTGATGAATAAAGTTTTCAGTTTGAGCATAATACAAGGCTTTTACTTAATAAAGCTTAATAAACAAATTTATCTGTAACAGTTATATTGCTCATTGGTTAAAAATATTATTTAATCCAATAAGCAATGTTCATATGCCACATTTCTTATACTTACGTACTTGTTTTTACATCTAAATAGTGGTTTATTAATATTTGCGGAAGAAAAATAACCAAGCCATAGGCACATCTACAGGTTTCTAATGCATTATTCGAACTCGCGCTTGCCAATTTTTTCGCCTCCAGCTTCCTGATAAGTAGGTCGTGTCTCTTTCAGGCTTCTCCGGGATGAATGAGAACTACATTCGGAAAGATTTTTATATACACGAAACTTGGAACGAGCACAAGTTTTTAATAAAAGGTGGGAATTCGGCGGGAGGCCGCGGAATCCGGGTAACGCGGGCCTTTGTCCCTCTTATAAATAGGGAAATTCGGGTTTTGGTGCGAACGAAATTAATGAAAATTGAATATTTTGATAGCTTTTGAAATCTTGAATCCTTCAGTTCATTGGGTATTCATTTCACTAGCAAATATTATATCATAACAAATTGGTGAGGATTTCCACCTTACGGTAAAAATTCTGAAGATGCAGTGTAGATGGTTTTGTTCATTGTTTTTTTAATAATTTAACGATTTTTTTTATTTTATCCGCATGTTTTTTATAACAATAACAACTACTGATCCGATTTTAATATAATTAGAATAGTTAGTCTCAAATCTTTGATGCTTTCGGTTTCGGCTTGGTACCGAAAGATACCGAGACAACTTAATATTTTCACTGTTTCTAGTCCCATAAAAAAAAACTCGTCCGTATTTTTGATAAAATTAAATAGGGATTTAGTGTAGAGCAATAATATATTTTTAACATTAACGTATTAACAACTGACGTACTAAAAGAAACTTAATGTCGAGGGTTACAAAAGAAGATTGCTTATCAACAGGTATGAATTCCGCGCAGGTAAACCCATGGGCAATAACGAGTCCAGAATAGGTAACATTGGTTAATTACAGCAACACTCACGAGTTCGTCGTGTAATTAGACACGTATGAACGATATTAAAGCAATTAGGTACGTCGCCAGTTTACAATCAGCGACCAGTCAAACGTCTATTTCTGTGCGAAGTCAGATGCTAAACGTTCCAGGTTTATTAGTCGCTCACCCGTTTCAGCCGCATTGTTCTACAAATTATCTTGAGAATTTGCACGTGATGACGTGACTGTGAATTTCATCACATATTACATTACCTAGAGCAGTCGCTCAGTGGTCCAATAATCAGTCTCGCCTCACATCCGTGGGTCGAGAGTTCGCATCCTCACGGATCTCTGGGTTTTTGGGAATCTCATTGTGAGGAAACGCGCACAGTCAGGTTACACTAAATGGGTGGCCATGGTCCACAAATGGTCTGGCTTCCTTGGGTAAAGGAAGTCTGATGTCAATCGCTCTAAATGTAGGTAATAACTAATAGTCATAGTAGTCATTTTTTCAGTATATAGGCCCTCTTCCGGGCACTTATACACGTCCCAAATTATAGCTTTGCCCTAGCAACCGCTTCGGGACTACATATCCGCTGGTAGGTAATGAGAAGAAACAGCACAACAAACTCATCACCTTTGTCAGCCTTTTTTACAGGAAATACAGTTACAAGACATGTAGTAAATTCGAGCTAAGCAGGTCCATGCACTCTCGTCGTTTAAATAATCGTCTGCTTTATTACCCTTTTTTCATTAGAATTTTTGTAATGTGAATTTTGAACTTATGAACACGTAGTTCAACAAGAGCCTGTACTTTATTGAAAAATTGAATAATTTCCTCGAATGAATTACCAACTTTGTGTAGTCTGAAGCTCGAAATGGCAAGTTTTTTTTTATTTATTTCGGGTATTATAAAATAATGAAAATCACCCTTTAAATTACACAAACTTAGATTAATTCGAAACTAGACTTGCTGGATCTAGGGGCATGGTCAAGCGTGCCTCGACTAGGAACAAGACAGAGCGCTAGAAAAGAGATAAGATTACCGAACAAATACAAGGATAGTCCAATACATCGAAAAAAAAAAAACGATTTGGCCTTATTACTATCCACGATCACTCGAATTCATAGACCATGAGTTTTTGATACTTTATAACTAATAAGACTAGAGAAAATAGTAATATCATAGAAAAATTGAAGTGGTCATGATGAGAAAAATTGAATTGTTGATTCTTAGATCCTGAACCAGGTAGGACATTTATTCCTATTAACCTGCAAAAATACTGCTTTAGCTGCCGTCGTAGCTTTGAGTGCTACGACACTACGAGCTCACGTCTCCACTTGCCGATTCCACAGGTCGTGCTAGCGACGCAGGCGACGGAGGCCGTGTCGTAGCACGTACCTAATCTGCTACGTGATTGTATGTTGCTCTGTTTCGGATACGACTCGTAAAATTATGTTCACAATTTAACAAACTAGAAACATTTCCGAAATTTAAAAAAAGTCGGACTTATATATTTGCTTCTACAACTTTGTTTCTCGCATTGTATTATTTTTATGGGGTTTGTCTGTGCGTGAATATAATAAACAGAACACATGAAAACTTGAAGGAAATCTTATAAAATATTGACTCGAAAGCAGTGGCAGTGTAGGTAAAGTTAGGGACGCCTTGAAATATCTAACACGTTAAAACTGGCCGTCATAACGAGGCATACAAACATATTCGAAATTAGAACAATCAGGACCTTTAAGGGGTGATTTTACAGCACCAACTTTTTTAATGGGACCAACATTGAAATCTCAAAAAACTTTTTTATTTACTGACATTTTGGTCCAATAAATAGGCTGTTGAATTTGAGCCGAACCTACAATCACCCCTTAAAAGTCCACTGCACCTTGTTACTCCTTGTATATTACGAATATTATTTTTATTATTGACGACCGTCTAGTGTAGTGGTTCGCGCTCCGGACTAAGCAGCGGTTGCGGGTTCGAATCCCGCAAGGGGAAAATGTTTGTGTGATGAGTACGAGCATTTGTGCCTAAGTCATGGATGTTTATAAATGTATTTAAGTATGTTTATCCGTTGTCTAGTCGCCGTAGTAGGTACAAGCTTTCCTTAGTTCC
Source organism: Anania hortulata (assembly GCA_963576865.1). Classification (NCBI taxonomy): domain Eukaryota; kingdom Metazoa; phylum Arthropoda; class Insecta; order Lepidoptera; family Crambidae; genus Anania; species Anania hortulata. Next base: position 284,336 of record OY756408.1, on the reverse strand, counting down.
GGGCTGGCTAATTGGTGTAATTGTGAAAACAATTTATTATTATTACTTATTTTACTTATTTATTTATTATAGAATGCATCCAGACAGGTGGGCCCAAATCGTCACCCGATGGGTACCTATAGACGGCGGTCGCCGAAGAGGTAGACCCAAAAAAAGATGGTGTGACGACTTGGTTAACTTAACGAGGGATTGGGAGTCATTGGCGATAGATAGAGATCGATGGAAGAGTCTGGGGGAGACCTTTGCCCAGCAGTGGGATTGAAAAGGTTGATTAAAAATAAAAATAAAATTTTACTATTTAGAACATCTTTGTCAAAACTATTGTCTCTTGATTCGACTTCCTAGCTGCAATGGCTGCTTATGGAACAAAACGTTCATGAAATATGTGGTTATTCGTAGATGCAAAATGTATCGAGCGCAGAGCGAGACACGTAATATGACAACTCTCATACATCTTGCGGCACGCAATCTGCCGTTAGTGCGAATGAATGTCAGCGCGTAGGTAACATACGTACGAGTATTGTGGTAAAGCCGCCATGAAATGAGAATACCAACTATGCCCTAAACAGTTTGGAATAAGGTCGAAAATAGAGTGCAGGCGATTTCATTTAAGGTAGACTGTGCGTAGAGCGTCGTATTGTCTTCGGCGCGTGTTCGGAGGGCGATACTTGATGCACACCTTTTGAATTCTAAGATAGAGGAATAGACATACATTGTAGTGTTAACTAATGTACGAGAATTGCACAAAATACTAATAAAAGCCGTATTACGTAATCTTGTTGTATGTACAGTTGATTACAAAAATATTTTTTCAGCTCAACAACCTTAATGAATGAATGAATTCAAACCATGAATGAATAAGAGTAAACATCAGTCTAAAGTGAACTCATATTTTGTGTTTAGTGTCGACTATAGGTACCTACGTATACTTGTGACAATATTCAAGTAACCACAATGATCTGACATACGTCTTGTAAGTAATTTCTTGGTTTTCAACTATATCTTACATCAATTACATGCTAAATGCTGCAAGCATTCTCGCCTCCTCGCCTCATGGACACGCTTTTATTTTTGAGTAAGTAGATTACCCTTAGTTTTAGGTTAGTTCATTTTTGTTGTTAAAATTCAATGGTCAATGAAGAATTATCGTTTTACTTAGTATGTTATACATTAGTAAATAAACACATGCCGTTTCAATGCAATACTTGATCAAAAGTACGTACGTGCGTACTAAAAAGCCAAATTTATATTTTTTATCAAGAATCGAATCGAAGACACCAAAATCAAAAACAACGAACGACGGCACCACAGCAACCAGATCCAAGACAACATAGGAAAATTATTTTTCTACATTGACCGACCGGGAATCGAACCCGGGACCTCAGAGATAGCAACACCAAGTCCGGTATGCTCGCCTCTCGGCTACGGAAGTCGTCGATAATATAACGGATAAATAGTTAGCCTAATTGTGTCCGGTCGGGTGGCCGGCAAGCGCAGTGCAGATGCGCGCTAAAATAAAACAGCCGGCTGCAGCGCTGCTGATTTGTGGCCGCGCGGGACGCTTTGTCTCTACGGCATCCAAAACTAAATGCTCGACAGAGACAGACAGAAAGATGTTAAGTGAGAAATGTTTTTATAGTGTGAATGAATTTATTAATTGTTAAATGTGAATTTAATTAATTAGTATATATTAATAATAAATTTTACTGTGTATGTTTTTTTTATTGTATTTTTATTTATATAATTGTATTGAACACCGCTTCTCTCCACTTATTGCATGCCATTGTTTTCTAGCTAAATGTGAGCAGCCATATATTTTGTGTCATCTTTTTGTACCACATTTGCTGCAATAACCTATTCTATTCTATTCTATCCAGATTTTTTAATTTTTTATTTCAAATTTATTTATTTGGAAATGAACTTAATTGCAGAAATTAATTCAGTGTTCGATTATGTCCGCATATAGTTTCGAAAACTGTGTCGCGGTCTAACGCCCACTTAAGGATCCCATCCCAATTAGGGATTAATGAACAATTATCCGAAATATAATAACAGAAAATCGCCCTTGCAAAAAACGCTTGCAAGGGAATTTTAGTACAATCGAACTTCTTACTGCAGATATCTTCCTTATCACTCAAACATGGGCCTTGCCCAAAAATATAGCTTTGCCCAATTACGGCGTACGCACACGCCGTAATGTTGCAAAGCTATATTTTTGGGATTATTTTTTTGGTATAAATTCCCGGAAGAGGACTTATATGTATAGGTACAGCATATGACTATATTATTACTACTCAAGACTTTTTGGGCAAGTAAATATATATATGTACCACTAAGTAATGCATCTACACTTAACTTGAATGCAAAAATAAGTACCTCTAAAGTCACCAGATGGGAATCCGACTTAACTCCTACATTTTAACCAAAACACATTTTATAGTTTACATAAAGCTAATCTTGCAAAGATTTTATTTAAATTTCAGAAATGTGAAAATAAAATACTGAAAATTTTACCACAATCTATTCCTTCAAAGGTATACCGTGCCGTGGTAATAACACAGGAGAGCGAGCGAAGGGACACGTAATTAATATTCCAAAAAACTTTTAAGTCGAGACAGGGAAGCATACTAATGAAAAAACTTGTCACGTGGCCCGTGAATTTCGTTAATTTCCCGCGATTAGGTTCAACTTAGACCCCCCCTTCCACGCCCCACTCTCGGTTCGACTCCGGCAAAAACAGCAATTTTGCGTGCCCTCGGACTTTTCAATTTAATGTCGTTATTCAGCTATTTTGTATCGCTTAAAGGGACATTTTGTAGGCTTCGAGATAGCCCGGCCCTTTAATTAACTTCAAAGATATTGAAGCACGTAAGCTTAATTTTAATAAAGACCACTTTATAAACAGATACTTACTTTCACTCACTCACCCAGAGAGTATTACTACGCGACACTAGACCGCAGCTGCATTGTGAAAAACTTATCCAGATAAGCATAATGTTACGCGCACAAGTAAAGGAAACACCATATGCACCGCAACCCACACATTTATTGCATTAACTTAAGTCTATTATGTACAGATCGGTTAGCAGGATCAGACAATACAAGTGCATTTGATCGGTTAGTATCTACTACACAATCATCACAGTCACATGTTATTGATTAATCAGTCCCACCCTTAATAATGTATGGGCACAATTATTATTTTTAGGTATTTCACTTTTAGTAATAGAAAGGCTTATTATCGTCATATCTACAAGATGGCTGTCACAGAAAGAGAAAACAAACAAGGGAGTTCTGCATTTTGTGTTCCTTTCACAGAAGAACTCTTCTCGCTAGACCCGCTTTTCTCAATAGTCTGTTTTTTTTAGTTATGCCCATACATTACTACGGGTGCGCAGTGTACAATCAAATTGATTTGTTAGCGCACTAATCTACAAATCATCACAAACTAGTGGTTGAAGTTTAAAATCACGCCTTTTGTCTACAATGAGTGTCAACAATGATGATACCTAATTTTATTATTTTTAATCACTTGCAAGAAAAAAATAAATTTAAACTAATTAGTCAACTTAAAACTACATTAATAATTGTACTTAACTACAATAATACATTCCCATAAAATTTATATACTTCGTTTTATTCCGAACAAGGCATGATTATAAACATCAAATATTAATATTATTTTTAGTTGGAATCAACACAATGTTACAATCAGTCGAGTGAACATGTTCCCACAGTTAGTATCCCTTACAAACTTAAAAAACCCACCACCTTTACCATATCCAAACCACAATACTGCCACTTGAAAGGAACAAACGAATAAGAATATAATTATATAAGTCAATTCGCAACTATTTTCTATGCGATACTTAGATATTGATGTTTTTTTTTTTCAATTTGGCTTATAATTTGTTGATTATTTTGACTTTAAACCTATAGTAGATGTAAATATCTTAAGCCTTCTGATGTCTAGTCCGCATCATTTGATGAAATCGCAAAATAATGGTTTGATTTAGAAAATTACCCGGGCCTAAAACTATCAAACCACTATATTGAACTATTCTATTGTAATATTAAACCCCGCAGGAGTTTCAGATTGGGGGCAGGCAACCTTGTTACGGTGGGGGTTAATGCATAGTTGACATCAAGCCGCTCGCGATAACTGGGTTATTCGATGATACCTCGGTGTCACACGCCTAACGACTGTCACGACGTTCTCATCCTCGCATACATAGATTAAAATGGTACTTTTTTCGTAAGAACAGTTTGAAGTATCTTAGACAATTTTGCAAATGCAATTTTAATTTTAATTCGTTTTTGGTAAGGTAGTATAATAGACACTTTCTTTAATTTTCTCTTTCTCTTTCCTTGTTTAAATTTTTTCTTGAGTAAAACCTCTCTAGGTTAGCCGAGAAAGCAGTTTCTAAACAACTGCATATAACAGACTATACTCAATTAATGTAGGTACATATTAAGTTGGAGGCATTCGTTCGTTTTGCTCCATCTTCTGTGGTTTCATCATCACTTTCATACATTAGTCAGTTCAGGCTATCTACAAATACTTTTTAGCGCACATAATTGACTTCTAATCTTAATCGTGTATCATTCGTTTGTTCCGTTCAGTGAGCCTCGCTCTGTAAAGCAACATACAGATCGACAGACAGGGTAGCGGTGAGCGGCCCGACTGTCACACAGGGACACAAGTCTCACGAGTGCAGGGATGCACAAACATATTTGAACGTAGCGAGCTACCTTAATATTACTGTAACTACCGTTGACTCTGTACGCTACCGTAACAATAGTTTTCCATTGTCTGGTGAAGGTTAAGAATTATGCTACGCATGGGATCTTTAGGAGTAGCGAGGCAGAAAAATTTGAGACACGTCGCAAATCAAAAATAATCAAAAATATCCCGAGGGAATGAAAGAAAATGTTGTTGTTTAACTCAGAATTCATGAGACCAAATACAGACGCGGGTAAAGCGAGCGCGAAGACGGAAAGCTAGAAAATGCTGCTCGCGATCCAGGCATTCCTGCACTAGTGTATTAATTTATCTGTAGAGGGTTATTTCAAGTGATTCGTTGGAAGCACCACGTACCTTGCGCCTGGCTGTCGGCGGAGGCGCGGCGCGCCTCGATCGGCTCGAGGGGCTGCAGGGCCTGGAGCGGCTGCAGGGGCTGGAGGGGCTGCAGGGGCTGGAGGGGCTGCAGGGGCTGCAGAGGCTCGTGTGGCGGAAGGGGCGCGGCCTGCTGCAGCTGGTCCCAGTGGTGGCGCAGCGCGAGAAGCGCATCGCGTAGTTCTCCCGCCACGGTCTGCTTGGCGGCGGCGCACTCGCGCTCCATGTTGTTGCCGTTCTCCACCACCTCGCGCACCTCCGACTCGTGGGACCGCACCTCCGCCTGGGGACACAATTATTTATTAAAAACCCCATAACTTTACTTATACGATGTCCGGTATATGTATAGCTATGTCTTTGGCTTGCCCGCGTTGAGTATGGGTTGTAAATAATTTATTTTTATAATAAACAATTTGACAAGTGAATAACGACATCTATGTTACTTGGCGCCATCTACGTTGACATCTATCTCGAGCGAGATATGTGCATTTTTCAGTATAGAAAAAAGCTTATGCCCAAGATTTGGTAGTTGATCTGATTGGTTTCGGTGTTATGGGTAAAGAGGTAGTCGTCCTCTACCTAAAAAGAGATGGAAGGATTTTGTGAGAAGTGGCATGACTGAGAAGGAATTAATGGCTTAATGACGACTGACCCCCAGTTGACCTAGTAGCGGTGCCGACGAATGATTACAAAGTCAGCCTTTAACTTCGTGAAATGAGCTAACACACGTTGGTGGGAGACTAAAGACATCCGCTTCGTGAAGCGAACGTCCACGCTAGACAACCCGCATACAAGATTCATCATGTCAGTCTATTGCAGTCCAACGCTGGACTAGTTGATCAAATAGCTTGATCTCCCGCGTTTTTCATGTAGCTCCCTGCCAGCCGTCTTCCTAAGGTCGTCAGCCATCGAGCTGAAGGGCATCCTACACTACAATACAAGTTTGTTTCTGAAAAACAAAGTACACTACGTTGCGCTAGTCATCTTTCGCCGTCGTTTTAATCGGGCACCCGTGCCAACAGTCGTGCGCGTTCCGACCGTGCGGTTGTGGCTTGTGTATTGTGTAGTGTGTAGCGTGTAGCGTGTAGTGTGTAGTGTGGGGTACTGACCGCGAGGGCGGCGAGCGCGGCGGGCCGCTCGGCGGGCGGCAGCGCGTGCGCCCGCTGCAGGCGCGCGCGCGCGTCGTGCGCCCAGGCGGCGGCGTCGCGCAGCCGCGCAGTGTACTTGCCCAGAGCGCTCAGCTTGCCGCCCACTAGCGCCGCGTGCGCTGACAACTCCTCGCGGGCCTGGTTTAGTTCAATAATAAGCTATTTTACGTGTACCTAATTTTACTAAAACTATAATTAATTAACATATTTTGTAGCATATGAAATCGAAACAAACTGGTATTCATTTATAATAACAAATGATTACCATAAAAGTTTCATTCTCAAATAAGTAATATTATTCTACAACAAAAACGCTAGCCGCTATGACAGCACGTCACCGATGAGTTCTGTTTTACTGAAATTGACATCCCGAAGCAATATTTCGCACTACGCTCGTACAACAGTTTCAAACAGTGATTAATCTTTATTTGCAGAATAACCTACTTTAAACAAAAATAGGGCAGTTTCAGAAATGAGACGAAACTTATTTTATCACTCACAACATGAAAACAAAACCGAGACAGAGCGAGTATATATCTATGTATTTCACAAATATAGTTGATTAATAGAATAACTATAAAAAAACAAATGCTAAATATAAATATAACCGCAGTAGGACAGAACAGTTTCAGTTCGATGGAGACAAAGTAGACGTATTATGACACGTAATGTAGCCACATTTCCAATAATAGTCATATTATTTGCAGTAAAGAAAATGCACAAGATAAAGAAAATAAGGCCGCAGTTTTTTAAAAATTTAAACTATTGTACGAGCTATGACACTTACAAGCATATTTCACTTTCATGTAGATAATAATTATTGCAAGTAGGCATTTATGCAAATGAGCTAAATTAGCGTAAAACGCCGTCCAAACGAGCAATGAATAAATTAGTGTATTTTTAACAGTCACTCAAACTGGTCGTTTCCTTTCTTTCACCATAACCTCGACCTTTTAGCAACAATCCCATTACAAAATATAACATTACAAAATTTAACTTAATCCGGACAGTTTGTAGTTTTAAGAGTATCGTTACAGTTGTCCTTCGAGTCGGACACGGTGCGGGCGGGCAGCGTAGCGGCCGGGAGAGGAGTGCGGCCGCAAACCGCGGCTCCAGGACTTGGGCAGTTGGGACTCGGCCGCGGTCAGGTGCTCTCAATTACACTCACCGCTTACTTTACGCCTTTCATGAGGTATTTTGACGAAATTTTACACAATTTACAATTAAATTTTGGTGCCACAGACATTTCCTCATTATTATCAAAAGGATAGATGTTTTGATGAGAATATAGTCTTTAGCCGTATCGCCCGCTCGAATGTACCTACGTACAGACAACAGCTTGTCACCCTACCACAAAACGTAAATTTTTCTCAATTGATATTGATCTCTACGTGTTGGACTGAAAGTACAAAATCGGTTCCATGACCTTTAACTTTTTGGGTAGGTTGATCTGCCGTTGGCTGTATATTAATACTTTCTCTAAGTTAAAAAACAAATTCAAATTCAAATTTATTTATTTGCTCGAAAAGTGGTACATGTTAGGATGGTACAAATGACAAAGATCGCACAATTAGCCATAAACTGGCATGCAAATATTTAGAAATTGACTGAGGTTAACGAATGACTGAATAATATCCATTAAACAAAGACAAAGAATAAATTAAAAAATGTCAAGTATCAGGCAATGTCAAAAATTAAATAAAAACCATATAAAATATTGACATTTAAAATAAAATAGATAAATCAAGGTGTTGTGGGTATCAACACTTAGAACTTCTTCTTCCTAAAATTGAAGAACTCAAAGTATTCATCTATAGTGTAGAAACTATTTTGCAGCAACCATATCCTCAAATTTCTCTTAAAACTTCTTAACGGTAATGATTTTAACTCTAAATCTAACCTGTTATAATTTTTTATGGCCATACAATATGCGTTTTTGCTATAAAGAGCTGTCGTTTTAGCAGGCAAATTTAGTTTGTCAGGGTATCTCGTATTAAAATTATCTCGTTCGTATGTAAAGCCTGCAATAATAGAACCTCGATGTCTTCACTGTCATGCAAAGTTGGCAATCCTGAGCAATTGGGATCAGCTTTACATTTGTTTGATCACAGGTAAATTGGATTGCACTCTCAACGATATTGAAACGTAATAACCATCAAGGCGGAGGCTTTCAAACTACCCTATATCGATTCAGCGTGCGCCCTCGACGCTCACATTTCCATCCCCACCGAGACGACAGACAAATAAACTTGACCACTCGACTCGGCTGGGAAGTGTACCTATTGTGTTAACTTTTCAGACGGCCCGTTTGCGCTAGTTGCGAACGCGTTAGCAGTGCAGTTATAAAATAAGAAGGTTCAGAAGAATCACCACATTACTCAATAATACTCGTTTATTTAGATGTAGCTGTTGCTATGACTTTTTTTACTTTTAGTCTTTCGGCTAATTATTGACATAGCGCCCTCCCCCCCTAATGCATTTATAAAATTATTTAACATATATTTGAAATTATGCAATTTCGGTCGAATTAAAATGTTGATTAAATGCTATTTTAGTTAGGACTAGATATCCAGCGTGCTAATACGCTAAAAATGAAATAAAAACAATAGTAAAAAAACATCTTCGCATTCTTGCCTTCGTAATACAACCAGGTGGTTTCAAAGTAATATTGCGAACATAGGTAGAAACTGTTTTTATGTTTTATTTAAATAGATCGATTTTTTTTAAATACGTACTGTTTTAGTACGACTTAAGCACAATCAATTAAGCATATTTATTATTAAAATGGCATTGAATAACTACTTTCATTCAGCCGCAATAGTAAAGTTGGGAGTCATTATTTGGAAGTCCACAGCTGGACATATGCCTCATTCGGCTCGAAATAACTGTAAGCGCTATTTATGTATTAGTAAGTCGAAGTAGGCCACTGTATCTATTTGAGTTATTCTAGGTGGATGGCAACTATTCGCAACAGCTCGCATTTCTAGAGCCGCTCGTGACGCTCTGCATCTATTATCCTGTTTCCTTTTATAATTTTTTTATTTTATTTCCTGACGTTTATAACCTCATGTCTGTGTCTACGTACTTTTTTATTAGATATAAACGTGGTACGCAAAAACGACCAGAGAGATGCTCATCTCCTGGCAGAACAACGAATAAGTACATACTAACATATTTAGCTCGTAAAGCACGTTTGTTAGCGCGAGCATTGGCTGCAAATGTGCGCGTCGCTATTTTTCGCGGGCCCGTAAAATCTGCATGCAAGGTGCTTCGTCGGCATTATTTCCCGAACACAAATTCCAAACGAAATGGGAAACCCGCAAGCTTCAAGGACTATTGTCTCAGGATGCGAAAGCACAAAAAGTTTGCGTTTATTGTTTCGGTTAACCCCGGCGCTTCTTTGTCGAAAGTCGGCAACGTAAGATAGTAAAGATGGTTTTTCAGTTACAGTTGAAAATGTATACTCCTACGTCTGCTGACCGCTTAGTTTAGAAAGTATCATAAAACATGATTTATTTCGTAATTTCGATTCCAATGTCGCTTAGTTCAATATTTGTACCAACATGTGTCGAGCCGGCATTATTCGCCGTAAGTGATGTTGTTTGTGAGCTTTAAGATGAAGCACGCTTACTTAGTAAACAGACTTTTGACTAGTGCATGACACCAAATCATCATCGTCAGCTTATGGACCACTTCCACTTTCCACTGCTAGAAAAAAGAACTTTCATAATTATGGAACACTACATCGAGCGGCTTGACTAGATAGTCGGTCCACCCGTTGGGAGGCATGCCCACGCTTCGTCTTGCAGTTAGTGGTTCCCACTTGAAAACCTTTCTTCATTTACGGTTGTCAGCGATGCCGATTGCTACTTCAGGTTGCAACCGAAGTACTATCTCGGTTACTTTGGTTCTTTCACGGATATCCTCATTTTAATTTGGATTAATTTGATCGTAAATCGAATTAACATGATGCATATAGTGTTATTTATATCAGCTGACAGGCATGCTAGAATGGTGGCACAATGGGCTAAATTGTCAGTTGTGTTACAGCTAACAGCTTACCTTCTCGAGTTGCTCGTGCAGCTGGGTGAAGTGCTCGCCGGAGGGTGGGTGCTTGGACCCTCGCAGCACCTCCATGTCACGGAGCCGGTTTGACACTTCCTCGTCACGAGCCTGCTCGACAATTTTTTTTTTAATTTTTTATAAAGCGTATATCTGCCAGTGTGGCGGTATCGTTTAGACGATAGATTGATAATAGTTTAAAATAAATTGATAATAAATTTAAAAAGATAATAATTTTTCAGTGACAAACAATTATTAATGTCAATTACTGCCTTTCATCCCTTTATTGGTCGTTACACTGTCACTGTTTTGGTCCACCGGCTGTCATTTCTTCTTGCTAAATGTATCGCTTAAAACCACAGATGACATAAAACTTATTTATTTAGTAAATAGGCACTCTTCTGGGCATTCATACACGACTTGAAGTATAGCTTTGCCCTACTACATATTGGCAAGCGCCAGTCAGATAAACCGACCAAAGTTGGAGGTGTATCTGGATTCTAAGGCAGTTGACTAGATTGCTAGTATAAACATTTTGCAGTGTTATTGATTAAACAGTTTAATAAGTCTGCATTATGTTAATTGTTGACATTAGGATTTGCTAACAAAAATTCAAATACCATCCTGGCACAACTGCTAAAAAATGCGCCAATGGTGACGTCACTGCGCAAATGACAGCGCGTTACACAACGCAATCGGACGCCGCAGCGATGTCGTGTTACGTGACGTATCGCGTGAGTGATATAATGCCTCGCTGCACCTCATGTCTATCACGACTGAAGTGAAGATTGGATTCGAAATACAAGAGTAGAATCACTCACGCAAGAGTAGGCCACTCAGCGTGACATATCATACCACATCCTATTATATCACATAAGTGACATTAATAATATAGGGGTAATTGATTTACTCCCATAATGATGTGTCATCACATGGGAATTATTAGAAATATTACTTTATGTTTACTACTAACTACACTCACTAACAGACTAAATCCTGCGAGAAACTGCTAATCACCCCCTACACCTGAGTAGGGGAGCGGCAGTAAGTACGAGTGTAGACTTTTGTTTTTAACAATATGTATTTTTTCAATCACGTGGTCACCTGCCTCGCTCTTGCCGCACCTCAGGTGACGGTGGCTATGCCCATGGCGCGCAAACTATATGTATGTATATCGCAATGAGACGATTCGTGATCGTGATATACACAAACAGCGTATTAGTAAATAACGTGATACGATGCGATGACACCGCAATAATGTGACGTCACTATTATTATGTCAATCGTAGTCGCGGTGATGCGTGCGACGTGTGACGTATCGCGTGTCACGTCAATGGTTGATAAATTCGTTTATTGGGTTGTATGTTATGTTTATCGACTTTCATACAATTGGAAGAAGAAATATCACGCACAATCGATAAACGCACCTTAATCCATAATATTTTGTTACATTACATTATTACGGATGGGTACAGAAACATGAACAGTTTTAGAAGGTACTTGTCAAATCGTTACCCGTTCATTGAAGCCATAGATTACTTACTTATTAATTGAAGCTAACTACTACTACTACTACTAGCTAGCTATTCTAACTAACCATTTTAAACGCAAACTTTTGACGATCGCGCTCTTTTTTTAAATGGAATCCTGAATAAGATGTCCTTGTACAAGTTTACAGGTTGCTCAAATCACTCGTCCAGTAAGCAACGTTTTCAGCAGGTATACCTAATTTGACAGGCTATTTGCTTTGTTAAATATTCAAGTGACATTTAGTATTCATCCTTTTAGTCGGACAAAAGATATCAAAAGCAGTAATTTCTGAACATTTCAGTATGAATTGCGACTTCAAAGGCGTGATTTACTAGACCAATAAAATGACATGGCATTATTGTTAGATTTATGACACTAGATCTTCTGGGCGCGTATGATAGGAAAGTTTAATTCCGTCTGTAATGGCAGTCACGTGGAGCCGTAATCCTGGAAAGCTAACGTTCACTTTATGTGTTGGTCGTAAATCGAGCCGTCATAACTGTCGCATCGCGTCGCGTCGCGCGCTGCACGCGGCGCTGCCCCACTAATATGCACTTATCAAGCACTTAAGCGCTACGAATTTATCATTGTTTGTCCGATTTTATAGGCGTGTTGTGAGATGGATCAGCAGTAGCTAGCACCGAAGCTAACTACACAGTTTATGAGGCGGTCGTAAATCGGCCAACTCCGACGCCGAGCACCGCAATGTTCCGCCTTGCATCGCACCGCACCGCAACGCATTGTTTGCAGTTAACATAAAATTCATCCATCTACAGCATTCCAAGTTTTTTATTAACTATTAATACAGACATACATCACATATTTTAATTACTCAAACATACGTTTTTTTGATCGTCAAATCCTAAAATGTATTTAGGTAATTTACTTACATTCAATTGCAAACTACACTAACACCTTTTAGTCAAAACGTGGAGTGGGCTAGTTACAGTTTTCTAAATTTTAACAGCTTACATAACTATTTTAGTCTAAAATGCTGTACAAAATGACAGGTAAAAAAATATTTACGTGATATGCTACACATGAATATGAACGGCTTTTACTAGAGGACTATTTGAATCAATAAAAGCAATCGACTGTTTCGTGGAGCCGAATATTTCCGAGTAATGGGAACATAATTTCTCCAGGCGATTTACGAGCGTCATGACAAGCAGTCGTGTCGCGTCGCACCGCGTCGCAGCACGCGCGCCCGCAGACGGCATAAATCCACGTCCGCATCGCACAGCTGCACCCCCTACCTACACTACCTGGGATATACACTATACATACACCCCCGAGCATATTAAGAATTTTACTTTCAACATAGAATGGACCGGATTCTAGACTAATAAAACAAATTGATTTTAAATGTGTAGAGTCGAACTAAATGCGAACGCTACGCTCTAAAGTAACATTTGATTATTCTTACCACAAAATTTGCGTATAAGTACCACCAATTTTTTGCCTATCCATGATAAAAAAAAAGTAGAGTATCGTATAAGATAAAAAACTCAAAATGAGATTTCACTTAAATTTTTTTTCACTGACAGAATCCTAGGCACAAACCATGCAAACCACTTAAAAATCCATTGACATAGTTGGAAATTCATAGATATACACAATCTGCTGCGACCTTTTTAACAGCAAACTTTTTCCGATAGACGAATTTTGGGCGCGACGCGAGGTAGCAATAACACCTCAAACGAAACAAACATTCATTTATCACAAAACCATTAAATCGCACCTTGGACAGCTCCGAAATAATATTTACTCCGGCCGATGTAAACACTATAAATAAAGTTTATTCGCACCGATCGCGTACGCAGATCGAAGACGACTCTCACGACTGGAGCAACAAACACTCACGGAAATGCCGGCAGGGAAACTAACGCACTACATTCACCAAAGTACTATTTCATTCCTACTTTATAAACTGGGAAGGTAGGATACGTTACTTAATCAAATCTCAGCTCTATTTAGTTTGGGATAAGATTGAACTTAGTTTGGGGAAAATACGGCGCGTGCGCCTATTCGCGCGCCGCATACAAACAAATGATGGGACACGAGTATTTTCATAGATTCAGAAATAGACGCGAAGCCGCCCGCTCGCATAGACATCGCAACGGATCGCCGAGCATTCTTCAGCCTTATACGGCACTCTACTACAACTCGTCAGAACTCTTAGCGAAAATCATTTTTTTCGTTTGCTTCAGTGCAGAATTTCCTACTTTTTATCTAGTCGACGGCAGCCGACTTTATTTGTATGTGGCCATATACTGGTAGATCTTAGGACAATATTTTCTCGAGTATAAAACTACATTAATTGGTGAGAAGTCTTCAAACTAGGCAAACCATATACAGACAACAGCTTGTCAACCTACCAGAAAACGTAAAATCTTCTCAATTGATAAAACCAATAAAAACCAATAAAACCAATTTATTTCTGTAAATAGGCCTAAATTAAGCTCTTTTACACGTCCGAATATTTTTTTTTTTACCGTACCACTGCTTTGGGACAATATTGTGGCTATATTATATTGATCTTTAATTGGTGTGCATGTTCTAACTTCCAAGAGCGTGTTCTTGGTAGTGCCTAGATCAAGATACAATAACAGGCTATTGGGTCACAGGAAGCCGCTGAATGCGGGCCGCTTCCAACCGGTTAATCTGGAAGTCACTGAGGGAGGCCTATGTTCAGCAGTGGACGTCCTATGGCTGAAATGATGATGATGATGAGTCACAGAAAGCTTTGTAAATTGTGATTCGTAAACCAGCAAGGCAATAGAGCCCCGCAAAGGCTGAAAGGTGACGCAAAGTAGGTTTTCTAGTAAATTGAATTTCCTTTTTAGTGCAAGGAATACCTACACAGAACATAGATGTCCATTTTAATTGAATAACGAAGTTGGACAAACGAACTTAAAACGGAAGTAAATTTGATCATTAGTTTTAAAAACACTTGCCCTAAAGTGTTATCAAGATAGAGTGTATAAGCTAAGTTCATTATGCCAAGTATAATTGAATACATAAATTAGCGAACACTTTGCCTTACAGTCTGCTCTTAGAGCAACACTGTGCTTAGTAATTTATTGCTATCTGCAGAAATTAATTATTCTGTTTATAGTTTGCAACTATCCTAAATAGTGATACCAAGACGCGTACATACGTCCCGGATTAGCTGGAAAATTTGAACCTTTATACGTTGACCTAAAGACTAGTTTGACCCTGGAATAGGTGAGCCTACCCGTGTAATTACTCCTGCACCACGAGGGAGTTATATCCAACCCATCGATATAACCCCAAGTTACTTAAATCAATCTTATACTGTTGTTGATTACATTAATCAATAACATGTAAAAAACATCCGGCCTATATAAAGAAATAAAAGTATACAAAGAAATAAGACACTTTTATACGACCCAATTTACTGAACAATGAGTTTTACCCCTTATATCAGCAAGCACATCCACAAGTCAACGAAGAGTTAATAGCAAAGCCAGTCGATAAGTTCCCAGCTGACGCTACGATATAACTGATGACAGCTGCAATTATCGAACACTCATTCGAGACTTCCTGACGGCTGAAATATGCTCGTCCGCAAGCGAGTCTTAATTAAGATTCACAAATGAACAACTACATAATAAAACTTGCCGACGCAAAAATCTAAAAAAGTTGTCTCCAAAGCTTAATCTAAAGTATTAATTAATACAAAATATTTGAGTGTTAGTTAGTTTAAGAAAGCTTTATTACGCATCTGTTTGTAGACATATTTTTGTATACCTGTCAAAAGCCGTTTGGAATATAATATCAGACACAAAAATATAATCGGTTTTCGTTAGGATATTGTGCAATTACCAATATTACCAAGTCCGTTACTTATTTTCTATAAGGAACAGACAGACATTTGAATTTTTATTTATTTGTATAGACTATGCAAAACTTTTTGTATAGAATAATACATGGGTTTATTTTGATTTCGAGTGACCTACGTGCACACAACAAGCCACGTAAGGAGCAAGTGTCTGTATTTACAAGAGCTCATGTGGCTACCGTCGCGGGCCGCGGGCGTCCCCAGCCCCCCACACCGCGCCGACATTCGTCACGCGTCCCGCGGGGCGCCCTCGGACAATCACGTCACGTCACAAGTCACATGACGTCACTATATGACATCAGTTATTCATATGTAATTGCAATGCGGGGAGTAGATGTCGACCGGCCTAAATATTTTAGATAGGTGGCCTTTTTTATTAGTAAATGGTTATTATATTACAAAACAAGGTTTACACTGTCTTGATTACAATCGACTTTAGTAAACGAGGTATTAGGAGGATAATGCTTTACATATTAAGTTCAACTTTTGGTCATTCATACATAAATGTAAGTGATATCATCATCATTTCAGCCATAGGACGTCTACTGCTGAACATAGGCATCCCCCAATGACTTTCAGATTGGCTGGCTGGAACTGGAAGCTGCCTGCAGCCAGCGCCTTCTTGCAACCCTTAGCAGTTCATTTTCATTTGACTTTAAACCTTATTACAAGGGAATAAGTAACCAAGTTTACACATTTCATTGCTCGTGACTGTACGTAGTCAAAAGCTTTCGTGTTGTATTTGTTTACTCTGAGCTTATATTTACACATCAATGTGAATGTGTGTGGGTTTAGATTAATAACAGACCAGAATAAAATATGGCATAAAAATGGGCCATGAACTGGATCTTCCATGAGCCGCAGTAAAACGCTAGTACCTTATAAAATTGACATGAATGTCCATTACCTACCAAACTCGACAACGCACAACAAGCGACATCGTTATCAACTCCCGGTGGACACCAAGGCGCGAATTGAGCCATACATCAACTGGAGGGTCTTGTGCTGTCTAAGTCAAGCCGCAGGGGACGTGTCTATCATCAGTTATCACATTTGAGGTATTCGCAGAACTCGTTGACGTTTACCTTGAACGTAAATTGTGCCATGATCAATGGATAAAGGTTTTGCACAGGCGACGTGCTTAATGCAGTGGGACTGCATTGAGTCATATTATATATGAACCGCTAGTGTCTCTGTCGCAACGCAAAGGTCATAAGAATTTTGAGACAGACTTCTTCAAATTTAAAATTCATTAAAAAGGACAAGGACTCCGAAGTTACTTTTGTTGAATGTAAAATACTTTTATTGCTTTCATTTAGACTGTTTTCTATTTAAGTTTTAAAAATGGATTAGTGAAGCTGTAAATATTGGCGCATCAGATCTAGTAACACCATGTTGTTTCTATGAATGGTTCATCATTACTTGTGTTGACGTTTAAGAAATCGTGCATACTCTTTGAGTGACGAGGTCTCGACGCCTTGCGTCACGATGGTTTCATTTGTAATCACAAGTACTCGCTTGGAGTAAGCTTAGTGCGTGAGCCACAGTGCTTTTACAATCGTATTCTCTTGACTTAATTAAAGTAAAGTAGTAATCTTGTAACATCGACGCATGCTCTCTTGAAACTGTTTTAATGTAGATACGGCAACAAAAATCACAGTATAAGCTATTAACTCTAACATATTTGTCAAATGATTGTCTAACATTTAATCGAAAGTCTAATAGTTTATCGCAGGCAACCAACCATAAAACTATTAGCAAATATCGATACTAATCTTATTTGGTTGCGTCGCCGTTGAAACAAATTTTGTCATCCGACATTGAATGTACGAGTATGTGCTAACGCAATTGGTTGTGTCGGAGGTATCAACTTTTAATTTCTTTGACAAGTTAACCGCTTTTATTCAAACACGCTTGCAGTTCTTGTTACATGTGAGTACGGTTATTTGGACTACGTCTCGAAGTATTTCAAGTAATTCATTCTATTTAGGGGACTCGGACTGGGATTTGGCAGTTTCTGAATAACAAATCAATCAACAAGTAATTCAAAAAACCAAACGTACAATTCTGTGCATAAGATTCAAAGCATTCCCAAATAGCAATTGAATCCTCGAATAATAGGGCGTACATCGATTAGGCGTGCGCACGTATCCGCGTGCGGATTATTGCGTATTTGCGCGAGCCAGTGCATGGGCACTATTCGACTAATAGCCGCGGGCGCGACCGGCGACTGGGGAGGGCCCTAATTGTTAAATACTGTCATCGGCGCGACAAATCCCTACACAGATGTGTGGTAGACAGATCAATGCCACCATACGGCATGGTTGTAATGAGCATACGCTACACTTTGCAGCAGACGACAATTTTTATTTTGCTCCGATTATGGTAAAGTCATTAAAAGCCTATTGTTTTTAGGCACAAACATATTGCGTACTGCATTCATTATTTGTAAGAATTACTTATTCCGCTTTCTGTTCGGAAATTTAAGAAATACAAACGAATATGTATACTTGGATCTACTTGCATTTGATTTCTTTACTTAATTTAGATACTTTTAGTTTCACAAGTAGTTACATAACAACACATTCATAAAGCCATGTGTCATACTTCTGAGAGCGCAAAACAAATGACGACAAAACAGTGCTGGTATTCTAACAAACTCGCGATGTAAATCACGCTGCAGCTGCGCTTAGGCGCAACTCGTTGCGAGACAACCGCACTAGTAAGCACAGCGAGGCTGTGTTTGTGACACATAATAAAAAGATTTGAACAGGGAGAGCGGGCGCTGACTGAGGATCTAGGAACTATGGGAGATTATTACACAAAGTGGCGTCTGCGCTCTAGCCCATCGAAAACAGAGGCTCAGCATTCCATCTCACCGACTGCCTGGCCAAAAGAAATTTCTACGTAACCTTTTGCGGTGAAATAGTAAAGCACAATTTCACTCCAAAATACTTCGGCGTAACACTTGATCGCTTTCTGATTTTCAAGCCTCACCTCGAAAAACGTCAAGCAGAAGGTGAAAACGAGAGTAAATATCATCCGCCAGCTGGCAGGTACGAGCTGGGGGGCTTCTGCGACTGTTCTTCGCACATCTGCTCTAGCGCTAGTGTACTCGACCGCGGAGTACTGTGCGCCTGTATGGTATCGCAGTATCCACAGAAATAAGATCGACACTCAGCTGAACGAAGTCATGCGCCTAATATCGGGAGCAATAAAATCAACCCCACTTTCATGGCTTCCCGTACTAAAGCATATCCCACCGCCTGAGCTTCGTAGACATAGAGCAGCTGCCAACGAATGGGAGAAATGTTTCCAGCTAAACCGCTCCAAACCTATGCCCATCAGGAAGACATTGAGCGAGCTACCATATCCCCGTCTATGTTCAAGGTCGCCAATCTGGACAGACGAGCGGATTAAAAACCAGTTTGATCTAGTGGAGGCCTGGCGTTCGGAGTGGGGCCTTTTTAAACATACTAATACGAATCTCGTATCAGACCCCACTAAAAAGCTGCCCGGTTTCGACACGGACCTCCACCACCACCTCCATAAATGGGGATTGAGGGAGTCACCGCAGTGCGACTGCGGAGCACCTGACCAGACCCTTTCCCATGAGGTAAACGAATGCCCACTTCGCTGTTTTCCTGGCGGAATGTCGGAAGTCCATGATTATACACCTGCCGCCGCAAAATCACTTAAAAACCTGGATATCGACGTCTGATCCACGCAGGAAGGATGCCATACTCAATAATGATGATAATAAAAAGTGCTACATTTTTTTACTTAGTTTCCAAAACACATGGAATCGTTTTTATAAAAAGTTTTTTTTTTTTTTTGTTTTGGTAATTTCAAAAATGATTTTTGAAATTTATGCTTAATCACTTCCTAGAATTATTATTAGTATTGGAATAACAAAATAGTACAATGCATATTTGCGATCTGACAAAATAGCAAAAAAGATTAAATAATATGTAACACCTACTTACCAGTACATGTACAGCTATTTGTTTTGTTTAATAGCCTAAGGTCAACGTCCGTGTCAAAGCGATGGGTAGCAAAGTCGGAAACAGGGTAATTTCCCGCCGTCACTGTCGCGAGTGGCGCCCGAATCGCGGCTCGCGTTTAGAATAAACAACAGCATGCTTAGCGAAGCCAAGCTACGGCATTGTTCACTGATGTCGCTGTTAACCTTTTATTCTAATTTAAAAGATTAAACTAAAAAAAATTGAACAAAAGCAAAACTCGACCTAACCTAACCCAACCAATAATAGGAGAAACTAAGTGCCTATTTAATGTCGAAAAAACAATGCTTTATGTTATGCTACGAGTAATATAGCATGTTTTCCTCTTGTGAAAAATCATTCATAATCTTTGTCGTAGTTCGGCCGGCACAGATCGCATCAACGCAGCGTACGCCACCTGCTCCACTAATTCGCGATTATGGTAATCGCGTGAGAGTGACACAACAAGTCTAATACTTGACATATTTTAATCCGACTTATAGTTGTTGTGTAGATAAAATAACGATCATCATTTGTCTAATCGTTAGTTTTTCGAGCAAAATAAATACTCGTCTTGTTGGCAATAAGGCCACCTTACAAACTCGATATACATTTTTTTGTTCGTCACACTATTTTATCAAGAGAGCAGTAAATATCAGTAATATATATCAATACTTTATCCGAGATACAAAATGTACATCCTTTACATTTTCAGGACAGCCATTCACGGGCACCAGCTCATTGTGGGTTCATAACCTTTGTTTGTATTTTTCCGGTTCGCGCTTGACAATCTAAAAGCATTTTATTTTCGTTGCCGAGTTCGGACCGGTCGTCCGTCGTGTTTTATGCTAAACTGCGCGGATTAGCCGTCGCGCTTTTAATTTAATCAAAACACGACAACCTCAACGGCTTATATCCATCAACTTTCAAGCTTTTAAGTCGAATCGAATAAACAATAGGTTGGCAAAAAGGTTTCTATTCCACCACACCACAAGTTATAAAAACGGGTTATGATCAAAACACGAAACTAGGTTAAAACAGTTATAGGTTCCAAATCCAATCTAGGATTCTAAATCATCAAACTAATGCTATAACACATAATAAAAAACTGTTTCGCCGGCGAAAAGCAACTAAATCGTGCAATGCATTTTTTTGCCAGTTTCAAATATAAAATCGAAATATGACACTAGACAGATAACAATTTGAAGAGCCTTAACGTTAACATTTTGCATAACCCTATCTATGTGCAAAATAGCTATAAATCTTTTACCCCACTGTAGGATACATTCATTTCAAAAAGCGCGGCGACAAATCGAAGGTGAAATGTTTAGTTAACGATACGCTCCAGTCCGGCAAAGGAGTCAGAAGCGGTCACAATTTGACTCACAAAACGGCCTCTCTGTCAAACGGACAAACTGCAATTACGCCGCGTCAACCCCGCACAGACGCACAGCCGGCGATGGAGCCGGACGAAGCCAATAAAATATTAACCTTAATACTGCCAGCGGAAGAGTGATTTCTGATCCCTATTTGGGATCGGTCCACGCGGTTTATGCGGAAAGCTGCAACGGGCGTTCGAGATGCAACGCAATCTATATTCAACTATACACTTCACGTTATAGGATTTTAAATGGAATAACACGAACAGTTGGCTCAGCGCCAGGGCGGTTCGCAGTGACACCGTATGTTATTTTGTTTTCTATTACGCTGCCAGTCCTTTTTTCAGTGGCATATCTCCGCGTTCCTTTTTTTAACAAATTAAATTCTTCCATAAGAGGTATTTGGACAATTTTGGGTAATATTTGTCTTTTTATTACGGAATCCAAGAATTGTAATGTAAAATTATAAGATTTTGTTAGTAATTTTGAATTAAAATCATTATAAAAAAGACACATAAAATCACAGAATACATGTTTCTTTATGAGCTTAGCTGCTATGTATGTAGCTAATAAATGTATGAGTGCCAATTTTGTGCAACAGTACGCGTAAAATCTCACTAATTACAAATTTACTCTACATTTCAGATTCAGAAACTACATTAGTTAGTTAGTAGGCTTTATTTTAGTATGTACCTACTTAACTTTAAGACTTAAGCAAAATTAAAAAGTTCCAAAAAAGTAAATTATGCTCATACAGGGTGTTCGGCGGAACGTTGAACATACGTTAATGGGGGATCGCTGGGGTGGTCTGCTACCTAACTAGCCCAAAAAAATTACCTAGGTTCTAAAATAACACTAATTAAAAAAATTAAGTCGCTTTAAAGCCTCTGACTAGGCTTCACTTCTTCATATAAGCCGGGACCAACTTTTAACGTGCCTTCCGAAGCACGGAGATGCTCGTGATGAATGTCACTAAATATGGTCGGAACGATCACAACCGCGGCGTAGGTGGCTCAACTTCGGTAATCACTACCGAACCGCTGCCGCCACTGAGCCAAAAGAGACCTCAGTCAAAAGTGCGAATGTGTTATTAGACGACGGTATCATCGACGTATAACGTACCTTGACGAGGCTGAGGCGGATGGCGAGGCTGGTGTGGTCGGAGGGGTTGGGGCTGGTGTGCAGCAGCAGGTCGCGCACCAGCTGCAGCGAGGCGCGCGCGCCGCCGGCCCACGACGCGCCGCCCGACCGCACCACCGCCGACGCCTCCTGCGACCGGATCCTGCGGCCCGACACAACGCTTACACCGCCGCTAAGGTAGTGTTACTGAGTACACACGAGCAGAACTCCTTACTGTGTTTATGTTAAGAAACAATGCGGTGTAGGTCAGCGCACCGCTAGAGATAGATAGATAGATACTCTTTATTGTACACCATACTAAGTTACAATTTGTGTTTACAGAGAGATGCACAATTTAGGCGGTCTTATCGCTAAAAACGATCTCTTCCAGACAACCTTCCGGTAGAGGACAGATAAAAAGAAAGGGGAAACTGGTGCGGAGAGCTTAGTGTGAAATTTAATATATTTAATGGATAAATATAAATAGGCCCTATGACTAAACACACAGAACTGCATGAGTTGAGATGCAAGAACGTGAATGATGGACTATACTCAGTCTGAAATTAAAAGTAGAAGCCGTTATCGAAATTTAGTTTAAATAAAATTATAGAATTTAGTATTCTCGATACTAATACAAGTACTGCACGCCACACGCACACACACCGCGAGGGTCGTGCCTGTGCCTGTGCCGTACCTGTGCTCGATTTGGTATAGTGCGGCTTGCGCGTTGTGCCAGCGCTCGTTGAGCGCGTCGAGCCGGTCCTGCACGTCGCATGCGCACACGCCGCGAGGGTCGTGCCTGTGCCTGTGCCGTACCTGTGCTTCAGTTGGTGTAGTGCGGCTTGCGCGTTGTGCCAGCGCTCGTTGAGCGCGTCGAGCCGGTCCTGCACGTCGCATGCGCACACGCCGCGAGGGTCGTGCCTGTGCCTGTGCCGTACCTGTGCTTCAGTTGGTGTAGTGCGGCTTGCGCGTTGTGCCAGCGCTCGTTGAGCGCGTCGAGCCGGTCCTGCACGTCGCATGCGCACACGCCGCGAGGGTCGTGCCTGTGCCTGTGCCGTACCTGTGCTTCAGTTGGTGTAGTGCGGCTTGCGCGTTGTGCCAGCGCTCGTTGAGCGCGTCGAGCCGGTCCTGCACGTCGCATGCGCACACGCCGCGAGGGTCGTGCCTGTGCCTGTGCCGTACCTGTGCTTCAGTTGGTGTAGTGCGGCTTGCGCGTTGTGCCAGCGCTCGTTGAGCGCGTCGAGCTGGTCCTGCACGTCGCGCGCCAGCGGCACGCCGCACGCGCTCACGACCGCGCGCCCCGACGCGCGCGCCGCGGTCACTTGCTGTTGCCGGGACGTCATCTGAAACGGACAAAATAGTCTAATGATATTGCCTCAACTGTGGAACAGGACAAGACTTAAAAAAAGCTTTTGATTTTTAATTGTGACTGCTATTAAAATTCAATATTTAAACTTTAACTTTGATGTGACTATTACCCCCTAATTATCAGTCTATCGGTCTATGCATAAAAGTATTGCAGTAATTGTTTAGTTTACAGATTAAAAGATCAGTATCAGATATATATATATCAGAGTGAGTACGAGCGCTACGTAAACCGATTATGTGCACATACCTGCATGTCCAGGTCCCGCACCTTCTGCTTCAAGTCCTTGAAGGGGAGCGCGGGGTCCTGCGCCTGCGCAAGCGCGCGCTCGCAACCGTCCAGCCACTCGCCGCACTCTTCTAGCGCCGCGTACAAGCCCGCCCATACGGTTTGGCATTTCGACCATCTGCAGGAAGGTTCAACTCAGTTCAGCGTGAAAACCAAACCGCCAGAAAACCACAAGAAGGATATTCATATCGGGAAAAGACTGCGCAGAGTACCACGCAAATACCAAAACGATGGTCCGACTGTCTTGTAAAATCTCTGGCGAAGCCTATTCACGAGACGCTCAGACGGACACAGGACCGCGTTACCTTGAGACGGCTTATCATCGAGGCGACTAAGTGGACGGGGACACGATCCTAAGTTTTAAGGGACCGACTACAAAGGGAGCATTGAGTCAGTAGATAAGAAAATCTACACTACGTATGATTTTATTAAAAGGAACAATAATTTAAGTAATGTAAGTTCATAGAGAGGTGCTTGTAACTCGGCAGCGAAGAGAAGCAAAGTTAAGCCACCTACGCCGCAGTTATAATTGGTGACCATTCCAACTATATTTATTGACATTTATCAAAAGCATCTCCGTGCTTTGGAGCTACTTAGATACTAAGAAATTATCAGTTTAGATTTTTAATTTTAAGTTGAAAATTTAAATGATAACTCACTTAACATAAATTCTCAACTCTTAGATCAATTATTATACAAAGGGGTGATTCAGATACCTCTCAACACGAGGCGCCTAAAAAGTTTTTGGACGTCCCTTTTCTGGCCACTCTGTATATAAAAATCAATGACTATTTCACTTGGTCATCGCATCACGCGAGAACGGGTAGAACAATAGGCTATTTGACTATTTTCTGGAATAGAGTTATTATTGTTGGTAATATTTAAATAAAGCGTCAAAAATTTAATTTTAATTTTTAAACCTTTGAAAATAATAAAAAATTGTATTTCATTCTTTATGTTTTTAAAAGCCAGCGAAAACGCCGTCGGTCGTCGATGTACTTGTTCGTGACGTCACGAACCTTTACATACCCATTGAGTTATAAAGTACTAGAACAGGCATGTTAAAAACCTTCGTCGACGGTCACACTACTCATACAATGTGCGAGCGTAGCGCATAATCTAGCTTTGGGATGTCAGTTCTAGTAAAAAGTTAGTCAATGGTGACTTGCCTGTCATTGTTGCTGGCGTTTTTGACAATGTAAAATACCGATAAAAATATTATATTCGAAAATGTATTTTTTACAGTAATCATGTATTATTCTTAATAACTATTAATATGTTTCGGTTCCATATGGTGCAATCTATTAAACTAAATAATTAGTTAAGTAAATTTTGGTACAAGGCAAATAGCCTATTTCGCTAATTCTTTTTTTACTGTGTTAATTATTGTCAGGGGAAGGTTCTTTTGAAAAAATTAAGAAAGTAGCGCACAAAATTCTCTATGAATAAATTAAAGACCAAGCGAACGAAGTCGCGGGCAACAGTCAGTTGTTTGTAAATACTTATAGTAAAAACAATATACTATCTTCTGTGCCGTGTGGGGACGGCCGGAAAGAATACACTCTCCCACCGCCAACAGGAGGCGTGTCGTAGGAGGCGACCAATTCCTGTAGCATAAGGCGGCAGCGTCTGCGTGCGAAATCTTATAAAAACTGCGCTCGCCGAATCGCCTCGCCGAGCGTGGCGAGTATTGGTAATTTTCCCCGATGAAAGGCATCGGGGGAGGCCTACGTTTCAGCAGGGGACGTCCTACGGCTGAAACGATGACGATGAATATATAATCTTCGTGCACATTCCGTATCGAAGGTGCGCGAGGTGAACGATAACGAGCGGCGCTCACTTGTCGGTCCGCTGGTGCAAGCCGTCGGCCAGCTGCTGCAGCTCCAGCCGCAGCTTGTCGCGCAGGCGCGCGGCGCGGGCGCGGGTCTCGGGCCGCGCGCGCCGCGCCACCCACGAGAACTCCTTCTCGCACTCCTCGCAGCTGGCCTGCGCCTCCGTGAGGGCACTCTTCACGCGCTGCGACAGGTACACACTACCTTAGAGATACTCGATTATACTTAGAGGTGTGCCTTTCTCGGGCACGTTCCCCGCGCGATGAACGTTCCCCGATATTCCCCAAACAGGGTAAATTCCCCGATATTCTCCGCATATAAATTGTGCCCCGCATGGTGAATGTTCCGGGAACGACACATCTCTCTGACTATACCTACTTATTCTTTTTTGGAATCGGTAATCTGATATTTTAGCTGCCACTTTTTTCGATTTCTATAATGATTTTGATTTGTCGTAGTAGTATAACTAATTAAATTACCATTAAAATTTTCTTTTAACAAGATATTAATAGTTATCTTATGTTCATTTTTGTATTAAATGTTAGTTGAATGACAAGTTTATTTCTTTTTATTTTTGTTAAGTATGTCAAGAATGGGCACATATATTTTGTATTCTTTATCAAACAATACCTTACCGATAAGAATTGCATCAAATATGGTATGAAGAGACAAAAAAAGACTGAACATGCTTTTAATATATTATGTATAATAGTCGTGTTAAATAGAATGTTGTGTATGACCACTTGCTGTTAGGATAATAGCCGCTTCAAACAACATTATCAGCTATAGAAGTTACCGATCGAAGCTCGAACACGTCATTGACCAATAAGTAGAAATGTCGCAGTAAAATAGGTAAGATTGAGCGAGTGCGCGGGAATGCAATGTCAAATATGTATGTTTATGTCGACCATCGAGCACATACCTTACAATGCAGCAATACGAAACATTTTTTTCTGAAACTACTTAATGATTCTCATTTATATTTAGTATGAAATGACAAGTCCTGTCAATTTTTTTGCCATACAAAAACAGTACAGATTTAGAACGGCATAAAGTTTTGTCAAACAAGAACAATTTTAAGAATACTGTGTAATCATATTGTGGCAAATAAATAATTTTCAATTATTACTTGTATGTCCTTTGGTTCACAGGCTAAAAGCGACCCGGTCCTATAAGGATTGCATGGGGATACAAATCCAACACGTGGAGGCCGTTTTAAGCACAAATAATTAAACCTGAAAGTGTTACACTGCTGGATCCGATCTCTCGACCACATCACGGGATGTAATCAGAGATTACACCCAGCATGTACAGGAACTGTTGCAGCTAATGACAACTAATCGGGTCTATCGAAGGAAGGTGGAGGGACCGGGTACCGGGCTACGGATGGAGAGTATCATTATTAAAAACTGAATAACATTTCTACTCTACAGGGTATACGCTCCAAGGGGTCGGCATTCGACAGCAAAGTCAAGTCGGTCTCGCGAGTGGTGGTGCGGTGGTGCGGCGGTGCGGTGGTGCGGGTGGCGTCATACTTACGGCCAAGGCGTCCTCCTGCAGCGGGAAGTCGTCGTAGTCCCGCGCGCCGAGCGGCGCGGCTCGCAGCTGCGCGCGCGCCGCCGCCGCGCACGCGCGCACGCGGTTGGCGCGCGTCACCAGCTCCGCCGCGCGGACCTCTGCGCCGTCCTGCGGCAGACGTTACGTTCTATATTTCACTTCGCTTCGCTGGGCGCCGGGCGCCGGGCGCCGGGCGCTGGGCGCTGGGCGCCGGGCGACGAAACCGAGGACTCCCGCAGGGGTCTATCTTCAGACCTCTATTCATCGAGGTAAATATTCAACGCTGTATCGTATACGCTGAGGTGTATTATGAATAATTAAAATAAAAGCCTTTTATTTTCATTTTTACAATTTAACGTAAAAAAAGAAAAACGATTTATTTACCATTATAATATATACATAGCAAAAAAAAATTAAGTTAACTGATTTACTTATACATGTAATCGGTGTACGGTCGTTTAAGTAATTAGTTATGTAAGAAATGTATCACTGTATCTATTCTGAATAAAATAAATGAATCCTTTTTTATAAATCATTTACGTTTTAAGTAAGTAAATACTAATTATTTCACTGGAACCCGTCTCAGGTAAAGGCCTCCTCCGAACCTTTATTTTCCTCGGTCTTCTGCACTTTTTTTGCAACTGTGAGCCAGCATTATTTTAAAATATTATCTTCCCATCTAGTGAAGGGTATTCCTGCTGAAATGTAGTATGTATATATAAAAATAATTAAACATTGGACAACATCACATACATTGCTCTGATCCGAAGGTAAGTAACTAAAACACTCGTATTGCAGAAATCAGAAACAACGACGGTATCGCAATACCTAGACCCTAGACAATATACGAGTAAATTAAGTCGTTTTCTACACTAACTGAACCGGAAATCGAAACGGGAATCTTAGATATGGCGACGCTAAGTCAAGCATGATCGCCTCTCACCTACGGAGGTCGTTTCTACGTGTAGACTATACATATCTTGCAGGTAAACTTTAAGAGACTTATCCGTATATGTACGTGCACGTCTAAATTTATCCATTAGTGTTAAACAGTAATGAAAAACAAAAAAATTAAATACTCCCTAGTATCTTACCGGTTTTTGGTTGCTCTCTCTCGCCAACGCCTCGGTGACTCTGTTGTAAGCGGTCATCGCTTCTCCGAACGCCCTCTCATCGAAGGTGACTTTCTGCACTCTGAGATCCCTCGATATCGCTTGTGCCTTGTCGACTGCCGCGTCCAACTGAGCCCTTTGATCATCGTCAGCGGCAGACAGAGCCGCGGTATCCACGCATGCTTTCTTGATCTCGTCGGTGAGACGCGAAAGCTCCTTGATATCGTCCTCGGCCTTCATAGCGAGGTTACGTTTCGTTTCGATTTCGGACATCACTACCGACCATTTGTTGCGAAGTTTATCCTAAAAAATATACAAATATTTACTATGTTTCAACATTAAATAGTCGAGCTATCATCATAAACAATCCAGTGTGCAAGCGGGAAGTAAGAATGCACCTACAGTTAATATTTTCTAGACTACATTTTATTTTGCTCGCCGTAATATCAAGTGGAGATGAAGTTACCTGATAGTGCGTCTGTATGTAGTCTGCAAGTAGAGGATCATCCTTATGCTTATCGTAGACCAGGGAGTCTCCTTGAGATATCAACTCCGCCGCGTCCGGGGCGATGGCGCCTAGTTGGTTCTTCAAGATCTGTTCGAATGAATAAAATAAACTGTAACCCATCATAATCACAATCGGCCCACATCAGTCCCCAGCTGGACACAGGCCGCTCTATAAGCACCGTGCCCAATCCTGGGCTGTCCTTTTTCATCCGCTGCCAGCAGCGTTACGTATATCATCGCTCTACCTCGCCGGAGGGCCCTCTACACTGCGCTTGCAAAGTCGTGGCCTCCACTCAAGAATACGTCTTCCCTAGCTGTTATCGGATCTACGGCAAATGTGACCAGCTCACTGCCACTTTAGCATGCTTACCCGTTGAGACATCGATTACTTTAGATCTCTGTCGAGTGATCTCATTTCTGATTTTATCCTTAAGAGAAATCCTGAGCATATGTCTCTCCATGGCCCTCTAGGCAACTATAAATTGATGTTCTAGTCGTGCTATGCAAATACAATTTTGTGAATAAATGAATCTCATTGTATGTCAAATACGGAAGGCTGATTCCGCCGTCATGTGAGATACATAGTCAGAAAGAGAGAAAAATAATTGTAAATAATGCAATAAGGGGGTTAGGTTGAGTTGGAAACCAGAATCTAAAACGGCGGAGTGTGTTGCGGGACGCGATGTTTGTATTAAAACCTGCATTTTTATTCGTTAAAATAATTACAGTCGTAAAAATAAAAGTTGTAAAATAAGTATAGTATATAATTAATAGTCAATAACAGTAAAAAGTTATTATACTGTTATTGACTGTTAAAATGACAATAATGTTTGGAACTAAATATTGCCCTACTCGCACACGTACATAATATTTTCTTGTCATCATCATCATCTCAGCCATAGGACGTCGACTGCTGAACACAAACCTCCCCCAACGATTTTCATCGGGGAGAATTGCTAATACTCATCACGCTTGGTAGGCGGGTTGGCGAGCGCAGTTTTTTATAAGATTGCGCACGCAGACGCTGCCGCCCGTCTCGTGCTACAAGAATTTGTCGCCTCTTACGACACGGTACGCCTCCCGTCGGTGGTGGGAAAGTGCATTTTTTACGGCCATTTCCACACGGCACACGGCACATTTTCTTGTAATGTAAACATACTATTTGAAAAGAGGCTGACAACGGTGACAGAGTTTCTTGCGTCGCTTCTTCTCGGCGCTAGTCCATAATATTGTCCCATAGCAGAGGGAGGGTAAAAGTGCTTAAATTAGGTGTATCTTCATAAAGAAGAAGGTATGTTCGTGTGTCACCTCGAGCCGCTTGCCGGGGTCCCGCTCGGCGGCGGCGGCGGCCAGCGTGAGCAGCATGACGTCCATGCGGCGCCCCATCGCCGCCGCGCGCGCCGCCCACGCGCACGCGTCCGCGTCCGCCGCCGCGAAGCGCGTGCGCAGCGCCGCCGCCTCACCCTCCTCCCCCTCCCCAGCCTCCCCCTCCCCCTCCTCGAGGGCGGGCGCGCCCGGACCCGAGCGAGTCTCTGCCGCTTCTGATGTCTGCAATTGCATTCTCCGTTAGTTATGCCCAAATAGAGCATTAAAAAAATACACGAGCGAAGATTTAAATTAAACATGTGACAGTTTTCATGAAAACGCTTTTATTTTTGAGTTAATTTTGTATGTATTTCATAAGTGTTGTTATATTTTGGTTTAAAAAAAATTTTTGTTCTAAACTCGATTTTCAATCATAGTTTACGTACTTAAATAAAGAAAATAATATAGAAATATCTAAATATTGCAACTTGATGGAATAACGAGTATTATTTTATTTTATTTTGGATAAAAAACAATGATACAATTCTTAGGCTAAACAAAAGGATTGTAAGAGTTGACGTCCCAAAATGTAAAACAATGAAAATTGAAACAATTCCTCTCGGTCCCTGCAAAGGACTGACTACGGCACCACAACAGACGCAAAATTATAATATTATGGCGCATTTTAAAAATTAACCCCTTAGAAGACGGGTTTACCGCTCTATTTATAGGTCTAATCAGCCTGCAGTCTGGTAACAACGGTACGAACAGGGGATACTACTGGTATAAGCCTTCTTTTTACTGCGTCACTTCTCACAAAATAATTTTGCATCATTTACCTTTCTAACAATCCTGCAACCCATCAGTTCTAAATCGACGAATCTGTTCTAAGCTTTGGGACGTACAAAAGCAACCTTAAGATGTATAACTTACGTCGTCAAAATCGTCAGTTCGTTGGTATTTCTCATTGACCGGGCTGGCGGCGGGCGAGGCGGGCGAGGCGGGCGAGGCGGGCTCGGCGCGCGGCTTGTGCGAGACGGCCACCACCTGCGCGCCGCGCACCGGCGTCGACGCGCTCAGCGGCGCGCCCGGCGACTGCGGCTGCGTCTGCGTCTGCGCCGTCTGCGCCGTCTGCAAGGGGACCGCGATGTGGGGACCGACGCAACGACCGGAAACAGCCTCGTCGGCACGGGTGCAGGGGTTAATGCCTACTCCAGAAGGAGATTCTAACTCGAGAAACACTTGTAGACATAAACGCAGTCGGAATTGATGTAACTCTATTCATTCGTTTGAGTTACAGCGAAAAAGTAGCCAATAACTACTTACTTGAAGTACCTTTAGATAATATGGTGTAAAAAAAGATAACCGAAGCTTGATACCACATTGAACCCATTATTACGATCTTTTTTTTTCTTCTACACCATATCCTGGAAATAACTGGTTACCGAGATATTGACGGTCATAGTTTCAATTTTGTTGAAAGATATTTACAAATATGACTACTGTTTGTAACTAAACTTTTTTCCAAGGAAACGTAGTTGACATTTTCAGTACTTCTTTAATAAACAGGCCTTACAGCCCGCAATGAATTGCGTGCACGCACACAACTACCTACGCTGTCCTTCAAGTGTGCAAGTGCGCTCGCAGTGTAGCGCTCCTTCGTATGTTTTTTTCATTTAAGTTGGTTTGATGTACAAAACGCGTGGTTTAAGGCTTCGTGAAACTTTTTTTCAGGGATCGGAAACCGGTTATTTTACTATGGAACCTTAACCGGAATAATAAAGGTTTTCGCTAAATTAACTATCACATACTCCAAATACCGACTTAAACCTATGGCAAATTTAGTTTTATGGTCAAATCTTTACAACTACTATCAAATATTAGGAATGGGTCTTATACATTCTGAAATAAATATTAACCGGTTTCGATCCTTGCTTTTTTTACACACTGTATAATCCGCACAATAATACAGTTTGAACAACTGAGACCCTTTCTGGGTGAATGTGGTACAGGAGAAGAGACAAGCAGACGCTAGATTGATAACGCATTAATTAATACATCTGTGTCAGATTGCACATTATCTCAGAAAGAGTTTTTAGTCAGACATTGGCTATAAAATTATAATAATAATCATTTCACATTAACATAGCAGAAATAGAAATAACGAATGTGCATCAAATAAATAATTACGTGACACCTCCCTTAGGAGTGCAAACAAACCGTCTAATTGATTAATTTACCTGGGGAGCTTCTTCGACTTCGGAATAAATGACCTCTTGCTCGTGTTGCTCGTTGTCGGCCGACTTGGCACTAGAGTCGGACGGGTATGTGTATTCTGGAACGTTGGCTTTATCCTCCGCGTTAGGTTTACTCGCGTCGTCAGTCGGAGGACTAGGTTCATGACCGGTATCTTCTAAAATAAGGTATTCATTGGCCTCGTCCTCTCTTAGGTGCTGAATATTATGTTTGAGAGTTGGATCATCGAGCGGAGACAGCTCTCCCTCCTCCATAGGCGTCGGAGGCGGAGTTTGCGTTGAGAAATCACATTCATTTCGCTTCTCAAGTGTAGGAATCAGATCAGGTACGTTCGGTGGTTCCTCTGAACTTTTTCGTTTGATGACGCCCAGAGTCGGACGCATGCGCTGCTCTAACTTACGCACTTCGATAACAAACGTCGTCGGCTCAGAACCTAGATCTACTGAGGGGCGTCTATCTTCAGGTCTCTCTTCCCCATCGGAAGAAGCACTGGCCGATTCACCCTCAGTATCGTCAACTATTTCTACAGTCTCAACTCTTTGCGGTACGAATTCCATAGCAGTTTCAATATTATTAGCCGGCTCGGGGGAACTTACTGTCGCTTTAACAATTTCGTGTTCTTTTATTGCGACTACGTGGCAGGGCGAGGTTTTCGGCTTATCGTCTAAAACTATTTTAGGCTCCGATGGCTCGATTTTGTTTTTTGATATTTGTGTAAACAGGTCACTATCCTTCAAGAGATTGAACGTGCTGCTATCTTTCTTAGGCGTCCCAGGCGTAGAGGGGAGAGACGGAGGCGGCTCTATCGAATCGAAAGACATGCCGCTGACTAAACTATCGGAGCACGGGCTGCTCGCCTTAGATTTCACCCTTTCGAGGGAGGAGCCGCGACTTCGGCAACCGCCTTCTTTGACCTCGCGCCGTATCGGCACGGGACTGTTCAGAGCTAAAGGTATTTTGGACTTTTTCAATTCAGGTTTGTCTGTCTCGGGCGTGTCTACCGGACTTTCGAGACGGCGTTTGATCGTGTCAGTCACTTTCTCGTATTCGACTACTTCCTCTTTGGCCGGGCGCGCGGCGGCCTGCAAAGGACAAACCGGTCACTTGGAGTGTTAAGTCGTTTGTTAGGCCACTGGGTTATTTACAGTGTTAGTCCAGTCCGCCGTTAATGCCGTCGGGCCCGAAGCGGCGATGAGTGGTGAAGCGTGAGCCCAGCGTGAGTCCGTGAAAGCCGGTACAATGTAATGAGATGCGGTGAGTAAGCGTCGACACACCACACAGCACACACCAACACCACGTCAGTCTATTTACATTCAGTCGATGATGATATTTACAGTCGTGAAAGTACACTTCGCAAATGTTGGATGGATGACATGCCGCCTCCAGTACGTCGGGAGTGTACCGTTACCGGGCGGGCTCGAGCTCTCGGTTAGGGTTTGGGTAACGTCGACACACTTGTTACGGATCGCTCGACTAGTTCGGCGACTCTCCTCGAAGCGACTACACTACGTGCACAAATATTATAAACAGTGACAGGACTAAACGAGTAAGCGTCGCTCTCGCTCGCACGTCTTAATCAGGTTTAAGAGTGTGATTGAAAACGACAACCATGGATTATAATGAACAAAAATAAATACCAAAGCTTAGGGTTGTTTCGAAACATCACTACAACAAATTCGAGATTTATAATCGACAACAAAATAGCGAGTACTTTGTAAATTCAAAACTACCATAATTCAATCGAAAAGGGAATAGTGATGTATGTTGGCACAGTTCGACATAGACGAGCATTTTTTTGACGGCTGCATAACATCGCATTTATGTATGTGAGGTAATGAGTTTATTAAAATTGAAATGTTGACACCATTTACAAAAAACAAAAATTAACATTTATCTTCGCAATCACAGCATAATTCAGACATTTTTGAAATCAATTTTTTTATCGTTAACGAAGTTGTAATCCCTTATTTCCGATCAATATTTAGTCATTTGACTTCGTTTTAGGGTACATAGAAGTGACATCATTACTATGTATTCCTATTCAAAATCTACGTGGATATCGCGTTTTGACTACTCTTAAAAAGTGCGTCAATTGATCGGTGGTGTCATCATCCCTATTATGCAATGAGAAAGCCCCACTCGATTAAGCAATGAATAACCAATCAACAATTTTGTACCTATGGTTTTTGTAGGTTATAAGTTCGATAATTTCGTGAATATATTTTTTTCTGGCAAACGAATGTTTTTATTTTGAGCTGTCGAAAGTTGTAAACAAATCATCTATCCGTAGCTAATCATTTTACAGCTTAAGTAACTGACAATCCTCATGCATTTTAGTAAACACTTGAGAGATATTTACTATAAAATTACAGATCAAAATATCACTAAGTCCAAATAATATTTGAACAGATATAGCCATCTGATCATTATTTTAATTTTAATTACATAATTTAATTATTTTCAATATAATCAGTTCAATCAGGGACTATCTCTTATAGTATTTGTCAATGTCATTGATTTAAAAAAGCCAAGTTGGATTAAATTTATCACCAGTAAAGAAAAAAACACAGACTAACTTATTTTTGATTCAGTTTTAAACTTCACAATTTTACCTTTTAACTTACAAAAACCAACGACATTCGAAGCCGGTCCACGTTCCCATCGATGTCGAGCCGGTACGAGCGAGCGGAACGAACATCACTCACCGCGATCTTCCTCAGGAGTCGGTCGTACGCGTCCGCTAGCGCCGAATCTTCCGTCACTCGCACGTCTGCCGCCCTCGCTTTCAAGTCCCTCTCCAGCTGGCCCAGTCGGCTCGTCGACGGGAGGGTCGACTCGGACAGCTCTGCGTCCGCGTCTGCGACGAGCTTGCGCAGCGCGTCGGTAGGGGCGGGAGGGGCGGCGGGGGCGGCGGGGGCGGCGGGGGCGGCGGGGGCGGCGGCGCGGCGGCGCACGGCGTCCCAGTGCGCGTTGACGGCGTCCACCTGGTCCCGGAGGTCCTGCAGGTGCGCGGGGTCGGCTCGGGCGGCGAAGTGCGCGTAGTTGGCGTTGAGGCGGTCGCGCGCGGCCTCGAGGCGCGACAGCTCGAGCTCGAGCGCCTGCCGCGCGGGCTCGGGCCGCTCGGGCCCGGCCGCCAGCGCGGCGAGGCGCGGCGCCAGCTCGCCCAGGTCCGCCTGCAGCTCGCGCGCCGCCAGCAGGGCGCCCTCCAGCTTGCCCTTCGCCTCCGTCACCTGAACCGAATGCGACCGCCTCGTTGTCATCGACTGAATGATCTGACGATGTGAAGCTTTCATCCGAACTTCGTTAAATCGACAACGGTCATTTAATGTTCAATTGAGACTGTTTTTTCAGCATCGTTAAAAAAAGTTAAAAAGCATACAATATTTTTTATTGGTGTTCCATATAGTGCATAAAGGTTTTTATATTGGTAACACTGGTATCCGGTGTTAAGCCTCGCGCGAGCTCATGCTATTTCTACCACCATACAACTCTACTATGAACTCCGTTTAAACCAGTTGTCCGACAGGCAATTGGCACCTCCGAGACTTGTGTCTTAAAGTAGGCTACGATAGACATTTTCTCTGCATTGACTTCTAAATTACTTCTACTATTCAAATCCATGTGGCGCTATAGTTTAAACTTGCTAATGTAAACGAGCATCGATCACTACTTAGTAACGAGTGGCTCGTTGTCAGATCGCCCACCTAACTGAAAACCTGACCCGTAAAAAAATTATGAAATGTAAGTGTAGACGTAGATGTAGTATACCTGTGCCCCGAGCCGGTTGTAGAGCTCCTTGAGCTGGTCGATGCGGCGCGAGAGCTCGGCCGGCGCCGGCGCGCCGCCCGCCTCCACGGCGCGCCGCCCGCTCTTGATGATCGACTCCACCTCAGACTTTATCTCGCTCAGCGTGCGGTACAATTTCTGGAACACCATTTTTTATGTTGAGACCGATTTCAAACAGCCACTTTCTTGAACCCAATTTACGGTTAGATCAGATAAGATACATTCATAGAAGTAGATACTCTTTATTGCACACATTTAGAATTTAGATAAGTAACGTGTGTTTTCGTCGTATGTCATGCAATGCTGTATTCATTTTATATGGGTATTTTGATCTGCTGTCTTTTTTATAAGCAAAGGAAAGAAAGAAATAAACTTAATCATAGTTTTGGAGAAAGTGTTCGGAACGAATGTGCAATTACATGAAAAGAATCTAAATAAATATGTTGTTAGTTAGAATAGTCATTATATTCAAATTGTTTATAAGGACCTTGACTATTACAATGTCACATTGAATCGTAACAACATACGGAATTTCAATCATTTTTTTACATAGTTATCGCCCATTTATATTTAGTCGTCATTTTAAAGTCACGACTTAGTAGAACTTGCGTGATCAATATTGTCTTTTAGACGGAAGTAAAAGAATATCTCTTTTTAGTTGTACACCACTTACAAAAAACATAAGCTATACAACGTGACACACATGAACAAAAAATAAAAATCATGAAAAGACAACATTGGGTAACGAGTTAAATAACATTGCCAATAGACACTCACAAGCCACTTATAGAGCGCCATGGTGAACACCAATAGTATGTATACAGAGTCCCAGCTCATATCGGCCTTTAGGTGAAGCATATAAACTTTTATTTAGACTAATTGCACACAAAATTACACTTGGATCCCGCGGGGCTAAATTATGAAATGAGCACTGATTGATAGTAAACGGTAAGTTAAAGAGTTATGGTGGTAGAGAAGTATATACGGGTCGCGGGCGCGATTCAGGCGGGCTTATGGAACTGTGAACACCGACATACACTGACCGCTCGTCGCGCCCGTAAAGCCATCGCTCTACTGGCAGACGTGATTTATTGTGTATGATCTAAAGAGGCAGCACATCACGATTTACGACAATGCGCGCGAAAGGTTGACTTGTCGAATATTTTGTCGACAAACTGCAAGTCGCATCAAAGCACCTCAGCAACAATATGTTACTATTAAAGATTGAATCAAAACGAAAATACTAATTGGGTTTGCAATCCGTAATATAAAGGTACTGTAAAAGTGTAAACGGGAACTAATAAATGCACGCCTTGAACTAAAAGCAAGAAAATGCAATTGGATGATTTAATAAATGTCAGTTCAAATTCTACATTGCCAAAATGGTTTGTGAGATGAGGTGGGGTATACAGAATAAACACTCAATGTTGGTCGGTTTGTCTGTGTAGTCTCTATATCAATTCAGAAACCTTCTCGGCGTGCGCGCAAATACTTACCAAACTTTCACCGTAATCGGATTAGCGGTATAGGAACTTATGCGGGGCAAATTAACAAAAACAAAGTGATATTTTATTATTTACCTTCCATTACACACACAACCAAACAGCTGATTAATGGTTATGAGTCGAAGTGTGTCAATAAACTTTTTTTTATAGTTTCGATGGTGTTCATTGCAAGTTGTTGTATTTAAGCAATAAATTACATACGGAAGTAAAACACGGCCGTATACATAGTTTTTTTGTCGTCACTTCATATCCTAATCATGACTATCATAATGAATATAATTATGTAATGGGACAGAATTGCCTGTACATAGTACAGAAGCTGCGAGAGGACAGTATGTGTGAGTGCGGACTGAGTGAGGAGGACAGACACCACGTACTGTGGTACTGCCCTCTGTATGTTGACCTTCGACGTAAGATGATGGATGGGATCACCTCGGAGAGTGTCGGCCCGGTGTGGTACCCCGATCTCGTCGCCTCGGAGGCGAACTTCAGACGGCTGCAGGAGTTCGCGCACGGTTGGCACCGAAGAAGGAATGGCTCGAGCTGCCCGGCACCAGACGGTGCCAGCGTAAGTGTGGCGTCAAGCCCCAGAAGGGGGAGAGTTGTATAGTAGGGACAAGTAACAGATGATAAAATACTTGTAGAGAGTCAAGAATTGCACGCGGTAGAGTGCACACTGCCTAGCAGACGCAAAATCCGCGTGCATCTCTCGCGATTCGGCCAGTATAACCGCGAGGTTGGTATGGCCATGGGTGGTTGATGGGTTTGTACATAGTACATTAATTACCTCGCGCGTAAAGATTTCATAAAATGCAGCATTAACGCCGCGCCCACTGGCGCAGTGGATCATAAGCCTTATGGGATAAAACTATTTACGCATTGCGAGTGTTGTTATTAAACTGCTTCTATTTGTTTATATGCCACTATCTTTCAACACGTCGTTTGTCACGATGTAAGTTCAGCCAATAAAACAAATTAACTTAAAATGCTACGTAGTCAGTTAGCGTTCGTAGCTTTGATAATCTGATACACGCAATACTTTAAAAAAATGAATTTCACGGTTTTATTTTTTATCGTGAAGAAACTCATGGAGAGTAGCTGTACGATTACATCGCACATTGCAGCGTCAACGCTTTACGTTAATTGTTTACCTACGTAATTATTTCATTTTTCATTGCTTATGTTTTATAATTAGTTCACGTTCGTTTATCATTGTGTGCACACATTATCAAGAATAAATCGATTACAAGTTCGACAAGTGTTTTCCTGCTTTCACTATTATCAAGAAAGTGTATGGGCGACAAGAACCCATACAGTAGCAATAATCTTACTGAGTACCTAGTTGTAGTTTAAGTAGTTTTTTTTTAATTGAGATTCTACCTTGTACCGAAAATGGAAATGTATTTATATACAAGCGGCTTACGCTGCTGTTATGCTGAATATTGTTTGTTATAGGCCTTTTTGCATGTGTTAAATTTAGTTTTTTCTCCTAACAAGTAAATAAATATAAAACATATTGCCATATCCAGTGTAGCGCGGCTGCGCGTTAATCAAATCTCTCTGAATCCTTTCAACGCGGCCGCGGCTCGCGCCGCACGCGAGGCATTAGTTTGAGCGGCGACATCAGCCGTATCGATTACACGAGATTCGATGGAAAGGCGTATCACTCGTACTCATCATGATCATCATGACGTAAGTCAAGGTGATTCACCTTTTACGCTAAGGGTCCCGGGTTCGATTCCCAGCTCGACTTACGACTTCCTAAAATCTCAATGGTAAGTAATAGTAACCCACAATAAATCCATTTAATGTTTTTAGTGAGCCGGATACCGGAAACTGTTTGATAATAGCAGGCGGTCAGTAGTGCTCGTTCATTCATTGTAATTCGCTCTAATAATCGCAGGTTACGTCAGCGCGCGGCGTGACCGTCTCGCAGGGAATTTGTTACGTAGGATTTGACTTAAACATGAGGTTTTGTCTAAGCCCGACTACTGACGACTTGTTGGCGTTGTGGGGCGGTAATCCAGGTTCGATTACCGGTTCAGGTCAACTTAGAAAACGATTGTTCCTAAATTGGCTCGAGTCTTGGTTTGCTTATAGAGACGCTCTAGCAAACATATGCATATGCTAACATAGTAAACAAACTATTTGATTCCATTGTCTGTCATATGACACAAGGATGTTAATTCTTTAAGTCCCCTAAGAGACAGGTCTACCTAATTTGGGGACTACTAGTAAACAAAATTGTATGTTAATCTTTTTAGTAATTAATGTTTTTATGTTTTATGTTTCTTCGACACCATGAAAGTTGTTGTGTTAAAAGTGCAAGGATTTAAGTAAATTTGGCAATATTGTATTCAAGTCAGTTTTGTACCGATTTAACGGAGCACAGTGGGTATACCACGTGGGAGCGTCATGTGTCGCGTCGATGCTGTGGAGCGTGGCGGCGTGAGAAATTTCTAGGTTAATGTTGCACAACGAAGGGACATACTTTAGATGCAACAAACTATAGACAGTATATAACAGTTATTTATTTATTGCGTGTGGGCTAATATTTTAACAAATAAAGTTGTATACTTTATTATTTTTAGAATTACTCAGTATCTATCTGGACCTCTAAATGTTTTTTTTTTGGGTTATTTGTGTATACTTGTAGAAAAATTGTAAACCTTGGTCTTCCTAAAATCATTAAATAAATACGATTTATCGCACTGTTTATCCCAATTGGTCATTATGGCCGGGGCTAGCCCCGGCGAGCGTGAGGCCGGCGGCGGCCCGCGGCGGGGGAGTGTACTCACCAGGCACCGGCGCAGCTGGTGGCGCACGGCGTCGGGGCTGGCCCCGGCGAGCGTGAGGCCGGCGGCGGCCCGCGGCGGGGGAGTGTACTCACCAGGCACCGGCGCAGCTGGTGGCGCACGGCATCAGGGCTGGCCCCGGCGAGCGTGAGGCCGGCGGCGTCCCGCGGCGGGGGAGTGTACTCACCAGGCACCGGCGCAGCTGGTGGCGCACAGCGTCGGGGCTGGCCCCGGCGAGCGTGAGGCCGGCGGCGGCCCGCGGCGGGGGAGTGTACTCACCAGGCATGGCGCAGCTGGTGGCGCACGGCGTCGGGGCTGGCCCCGGCGAGCGTGAGGCCGGCGGCGGCCCGCGGCGGGGGAGTGTACTCACCAGGCACCGGCGCAGCTGGTGGCGCACAGCGTCGGGGCTGGCCCCGGCGAGCGTGAGGCCGGCGGCGGCCCGCGGCGGGGGAGTGTACTCACCAGGCACCGGCGCAGCTGGTGGCGCACGGCGTCGGGGCTGGCCCCGGCGAGCGTGAGGCCGGCGGCGGCCCGCGGCGGGGGAGTGTACTCACCAGGCACCGGCGCAGCTGGTGGCGCACGGCGTCGGGGCTGGCCCCGGCGAGCGTGAGGCCGGCGGCGGCCCGCGGCGGGGGAGTGTACTCACCAGGCACCGGCGCAGCTGGTGGCGCACAGCGTCGGGGCTGGCCCCGGCGAGCGTGAGGCCGGCGGCGGCCCGCGGCGGGGGAGTGTACTCACCAGGCACCGGCGCAGCTGGTGGCGCACGGCGTCGGGGCTGGCCCCGGCGAGCGTGAGGCCGGCGGCGGCCCGCGGCGGGGGAGTGTACTCACCAGGCACCGGCGCAGCTGGTGGCGCACGGCGTCGGGGCTGGCCCCGGCGAGCGTGAGGCCGGCGGCGGCCCGCGGCGGGGGAGTGTACTCACCAGGCACCGGCGCAGCTGGTGGCGCACAGCGTCGGGGCTGGCCCCGGCGAGCGTGAGGCCGGCGGCGGCCCGCAGCGGGGGAGTGTACTCACCAGGCACCGGCGCAGCTGGTGGCGCACGGCGTCGGGTCTGGCCCCGGCGAGCGTGAGGCCGGCGGCGGCCCGCGGCGGGGGAGTGTACTCACAAGGCACCGGCGCAGCTGGTGGCGCACGGCGTCGGGGCTGGCCCCGGCGAGCGTGAGGCCGGCGGCGGCCCGCGGCGGGGGAGTGTACTCACCAGGCACCGGCGCAGCTGGTGGCGCACGGCGTCGGGGCTGGCCCCGGCGAGCGTGAGGCCGGCGGCGGCCCGCGGCGGGGGAGTGTACTCACCAGGCACCGGCGCAGCTGGTGGCGCACAGCATCGGGACTGGCCCCGGCGAGCGTGAGGCCGGCGGCGGCCCGCGGCGGGGGAGTGTACTCACCAGGCACCGGCGCAGCTGGTGGCGCACGGCGTCGGGGCTGGCCCCGGCGAGCGTGAGGCCGGCGGCGGCGGCCTGGTGCACGTCGCGCAGTGTGCTGGTGGCGCGCGTGAGGCGGGTGCTGAGCTCGTCCCCGTCGTCCGAGGGCCGCGCGCCGCCGAGGGACGCGAGACGTTCCTCGGCTGCGGTGAATTTGCGCTACACACACAAAAATAGCAATAAATTTAAAATTACGGCACACGGTTTCCCTGGCTTGCGCACTGCAAGCATTCGCTAGTCGTTGACCCGAGATTAGTTATGACGCTATAATTCACCTTAAATGTAAATAGAAAGGGAATTCGATTTATAAAAAACAACTTTTTCTAAATCGAGTCTAGTAGTCTAGTCGCCCCTGTCAAAAATCAATTTCCTAGTGAGCGTACCATAACAAGGTCCAGCTGTTCCTGCAGGCGCGCGGAGGCCTCGTGCTTGCCGGCCTCGCGGTACGCCAGCACCTGCTGCTGCACCTCCTCCAACACTTGCCGCTGGCGGGAGAACTCCTCCGATAGCCTCTGTGCCAACAATCACCTTTAATTAGTAGTATTCCGCCGCCTTCAAATTCTATATCGCCGTCTGAACACCTTATTTATTTAAATTCAATTGCAAATCCTTCTGAGCCAACCTGAAAGGCGTTAAACTGTCTTCGTACAGCGGTCAGCTGTAGACAAAATGTGGTAAGGTGGGGTTTGAGGACCGAGCGGCAAAGTGTATGTGACCCACAAACTATGGCTCACCTACTCTCCTGCCCTTTTGTGTCCCTACACCTGCACGAGTGATGACCTAAACAGAGCGACACAAACGAGACAAAGAGCGATACAAGGATGCACTATCTCTGAAATTCCACTTGACATTTATTTTTTAATAAAATAGAAT
The DNA here is from genome assembly GCA_963576865.1 of Anania hortulata. Lineage (NCBI taxonomy): Eukaryota > Metazoa > Arthropoda > Insecta > Lepidoptera > Crambidae > Anania > Anania hortulata. The sequence goes on along the minus strand of OY756408.1, from coordinate 241,516 downwards.
CACAATTATTTGCAAGAATACATTTGAGTTTGATACATGGTGTTATTAAATAAGTTTAGCTAGAAATCGTATACATTCTGTGTACAGACGTGCAAATTTCGTTCTGTCAATATCATCATCATTTCAGCCATAGGACGTCCACTGCTGAACATAGCCCAAGACTTATAGATTGGCTGTTTAACCGACCGCTCCAGCAGCTGCAGCCACGCCGCAGCCTGATTACACCTATTACCTCGTGGTCCTCAGGCGCACTGGTGCCGGTGGCGCTAGTGGCGCCGGCCAGCCGCGCGTGCGCATCCCCCAGCCACTGCTGCAGGTTGTCCAGCGACACCTCCGACTGCGCCGCCTCGCGCGCCGACCGCTCCAGCAGCTGCAGTCGCGTCGCAGCCTGAGTACACATACAACACTATGTTCGCATTTTACAGACAAACATTGAAACTTGCTGGTATTTTGGACAATACAGAAGGGCACTGGCGAATTTTACCACTCGTTTATCAGAAATGAAAACTCAAGGTCGTACCGGCGAGCTGACTAATATAAGCTATTGAATGACACCTTATTTTAAAATTACGTATATAAAGCTATATACGTGGGGCGCACTAAAAGTTTCCGAAATCAATAATAAAAAATACTATAAATGATCAAAAATGAATTTATTATTTCTCATAATATACTTTGCGTCAATGCACTTTTTCATACGATTGAACCAATTTTGAAACTCCCACTGTGGTGACGTCAGATACATGTTTTTCATACTCTCCGACAGCCTCTTCTGGTGATGAATACCGTTGATCGCGTAATTGATTCTTGATTTTCAGGAACAGAAAAAAGATAAAGGTGCCACGTCAGGACTGTATGCAGGATGACTCTTAAGTTGTACGTTTTTCGCCTTTAAAACTCATTTGTCCCTCTAGACGTGTAGGAACTTGCATTGTCGTGGTGCAATATGATACGGTGTTTACCGTTATTTTCACGGAATTTGACAATAATTTCAGATCGTGTACCAGTCACTATTCACGGTACGACGATTTTCCTAAGCAATAGTAGCCACGTGTCTCTGTCTGTTTTATTTATAAAAGAAGCAATCATCCGCTTCAAGGCCCTTTTCACGCGCGCCACTTTGGTTGATTTCAGCGCATCTCAAAAGACCCATACGATAATACTCATTAATACTCATTTATTCAGTATATAGGCTCTCTTCCGGGCACTCATGCACGTCCCAAAATGTAGCTTTACCCTACCACCGCTTCGGGACTACATAATGGCTGGTGATGAGAAGAAACGGCATAACAAACTCATCACCTTTGTCAGCCTTTTTTACAGGAAATAGGAAGTTACAAGACATGTAGTAAGCGCAAGTTAGGCGGGTTAAGTCCATGCACTCTTGTACTTTATAATATCTTTTTTTTCATAAGGTTTTTTTTAATGTGGATTTTGAACTCATGTACAGGTAGAGTCAAGAGTCGGTGGAACTTTGTTTAAGATTTAATACATTTTAACCAAAATGAATTGATTTTGCACGATGATTGAATGCTCGATTGCTGCTTTGTTTCGTAACTATAAATACATGTTTCGTCACTTGTTACTATGTCCCACGCCAAATTTAAAGCCCCTTTGTTGTATCTGGCAAGCACAGTATGGCACCAAGTGATGCGGTCCGTTTTTTGAGCATTAGTCAAATTGTGTATAATCCATCGAGAACACAGCTTGTCACACCCAAATGTTTGTGTAGGATTGACTGTATTTGAATACCTATGTCCAAATCTCATGGTAAGGCTGATAAATCTGTCTGTTTTGATCATACGGCATAAATGTTTTTGTTGTTCACAGCGGTGCAAGGGCGAACTTTACGAATTTCACCATAGAGATTGACACGACTGCGTTTGAATTCTGCAAACCAGCTATAAAAAGTCGTCATGCATTGTGCTTCTTCGCCAAAAGCAGATTGAAGCTGAACGAAAATTTTAAAAAATCAAGCAAAGAAAATTTTCTCGAGTTAAATTCATTCTATCGTAATCACGCAATTTTTAAAATGACGCCACAATGTGAAAACAATTTACAGTCATATGAAAGAAATTGTATTCTACGGTTAAATAGTTCAATTTTCAAATGAAGTAAGTAATAACTTTTTAAGTGTGTGTGTCCGGAAACTTTACGCTTGACCCATGTATAATATCAATTCGTTACGCTAAGTTTATTGAAATTTTGAATATTTCGGTGCGATTTTCAAGGTAGTTCACATCAAAACAGTTCCTAACCAATTGTCTTAACTTAACTTGGGACAGTGTTTTTAAAAAGCGTTGTGATGCACCACAGAGTCGAGGCGAGGTCAGAGACGCTCTTAGAAAAACTGTTGAACTACAAAGTTGGTAAAATCATACAAAAGGAGAACCGCAAATGCGGTTAAAATAAATACAGGATAACTAAAATGCCATTAGAAGAGCAGCCACCCTATATTCTGGATGCGAATGAGTCGCGTTTTGTGAAGGCGCTCTACTTTGCTAAAAGCTGCGGCTCTGTACCTGCGCCCGCAGCGAGTCCCAGGCGTCGGTGACGGCGGCGACCTCGGCGCGGATCCAGGCCGGCATGATGTGCGCGTCGACCAGCTGCCGCCCGATGTCCTGGATGCGCGACAGCCGCTCGTCGCTGTGGTTCTGGATGTAGTTCTCCAGGTCCTGTGGCGAGGAGAAAGGTACACAGTGACACTATTTTGTCACCCGTGAATATCGTAAACATTTGCGATGTGCCTTGCCTTTATTTTTTAGGGTTTTTGTTTTTTTCATTCGTGTGACTAAAAACGATATGGCTTCGAAAAAAAGAGTGGATGACTTTATAATGACTGTCTAAGATTCTAATGAGAAAAACATAGTGCATCGCCTCCAGACATTCTGGGAGCGAAATGCAAATGCGGCAGGCGCCTTACGACCACGAACGCCGTCCCGCTCCTTAACTGCTTTTATTTTCTAGAGCTCTGTTTGACGTTCACAGTCCGTCAAAGGCTAAGCGACAGAGCGACAGAGCGACAGAGCGCTAGTGGAACGGCGGCGGGGTGGGTGGGGACGTGAGACTCACGTAGAGGTCGTCGGTGATCTCCTCCGCGTCGGCGGGCGCGTCGGGCGAGCGGCGCAGGCGGCGCGCGAGCCCCGCCAGCCACGCCGCCTCCTGCGCCAGCCACGCGCGCAGCTCGCCCGTCTCCAGCCACGCCTCCGCCAGCACCCTGCGGGGGGGGGGGGGGGAGCTGTACTACACGTATAACCACTTAGTATTCAGCCTGCTCACGAGCGTGCGAATCTTCATTACTAGGTTATAAATATTGATACAGATTGCAACACACTATATTATATAGACAGAAGAGCAGATTTGAACCGAGAATGCAGCATTATCAACTACCCTTTAAAATCCATGTATTCTTGAACATTGTAAAAACACCTCTCAGTCAACCGTTTCTTTAGACTATTTCTGAATTGAAAAGATACTCGTAGTCTTCGATCAACTCCTATCGTTCCGTTGGGTGAATGTATAAAAAGTACTATACGCTCTTGTTCGACGACATGTTCGGGAGTTCACATTTAAAAAATCCTTTTGAAAAAACGATATTATAAAATAGACGATTATTTAGACGAGACTTCCTGGACTTAACCCGCTTACTATTTCATAAAATACAGATTATTAATTTTAAAAAAAAGTAACACAAAAATGAAATTTCAGAAATGTGGCGGATCAATTGTCACATGACAGTGACAGGAGACACCGAAAAAGAAAAAAAAAGCATCGACTGTCGCGTATTGCGCAAATACGCTCTTAGCAATCTGTTGTTTTTTTATTTATTTTTATTAAATAAATAAGGATTTTGTACGACAAAGTGTTCTTCTTCTTCATCTATACTGTCAATCCCGGTTGCGTCCAAAGCTATTGCTTTTGAGCCCAGGGACCGCTTTCCTTGATTTACTCCTCCACTTCGCGCGGTCTTGAGCGTCTCTAGTTGTGCGTATGTCAGCCCTCCCGACGTCAAGCCAGCATTTCTTGGGTCTATCCCTTTTGCCGGGACCTGGCGGTGGCGGCATGGCCAGACATTTGTTTCCTACGTACTACGTACGGTTTCCGCAAAACATGGCCGTACCAGCGTAGGCGACTCTCCTGCAGTTTTCTGCAATATCACGGATATGAAGGCTACCGTGGATGCGCGAGTTCCTCACGCGGTCCTTCTGCGTGACTCCGCACATCCACCGCAGCATATTCATCTCCGTGACACGCAGCTCCTGCTTGTGTCGCTCAAGTAGCGGCCACGCTTCGCTGCCATATAAAAGGACAGGCCTAATAATGGACTTATAGATCTGTCCTTTAAGCTTAACCGGCATTCTGGGGTCACAAATGACACCATGCTCATGTGAGTCTCTGATGCTGTCTGACACAACGTCTAATATCACACTGAACAGAAATGGACTGAGGACGGAACCCTGGTGTACTCCCACGGTGATAGAGAACGGTTTGGTGTCGCCAACAGCGGTCCGAACCATAGAATTGGAGCTGCGGTACATGTCCCGAATAATATAAAAATACCTCGGGGACCCCTTTGGATCTCAGTGCCCACCAGATGCTCGAGAGTACTCGAGGGACATAGTCGAAGGCCTTCTGCAGATCAAGAAAGAGCAAGTGCAGAGGCGTGTTCGTACGTTCATTCGTACGACAAAGTATCAAATATTACCCAAGCAGCAAAATATGGTCGTATAAATATCCTAGGAGCATGTATTTTTAAGTCCTATAGAAAGCCTATAAACGTTTATAGAGCAGTGTTTGGGCGCAGTTTACAGGACTATTACACCCTATAGTCGTTTTGTTACAGTCCGGTAATGAGCAATTCGATTTTATAATTGTCTTATTACATGTTTTTACAAGATAAAATGTCTTTTAGAGATCCGTTAAACGCACAGAATAAGCGCGATTAGTTCTATTATTATCTTTTAATAATCTAGCACTTGCCGTTATTGGTGTAATTGGTCTAGCAGTGGTTAGCGTGATGCCAATACTAGAGCATTATTTTTTTCGATTAGATACGGTGTGCTGTGTGTTCTTGTTGAATATTTTCAAAGGGTTAAGTAATCCATATTAATATTTATTTGATAACATAAAATATGTAGGTAACTTTTGTGTTTTGACTATGGTGTAATACTTACTCAACCTGGAAAATTAATTCTATTGATAAAGTATTACACGATAGTAAACATATCTTTATGCCCCTTCTATATTAAAGGTATTTACTATTTGGTAATCTTGTAACAATTATCAAATGATTTGGCGGCCATAGGTTCGGATCACATATCTTAACATTGCATTTATCAGGACAGTTACAGTGCTTTTTAGTAAATTTAAGACTTTTACAGGATATACTACTTCACCGCCATATTTAGGTTTTTGGGTTCTTTGAGATAAATATGACAGAGAAAAAAACCCCACAACCTAATACATAATAAATTTAGTAATTTTCAGATTCGTGGCAAATTGAGTGTGTTTCACTACTTCATAACTTTTAAAGACCAAAAGCTATCTCGACATTAATCACGAGTGATCTGTTGTATTGTGAGGTTATAAAAATTCTACTATAGTCTCAACAACCCGCAGAATATCTCCCTGGCCTGCTTGTAGGTATAAATGAAAGAAAGTGATGTAGGATGATTGTTGTTATACGATGTGGGATGGTGCGATCTGCCGTATGTGTACACCTTTATATCTATATATACTTATAAAAATAAATTCTATTTCCCTTGGTCATCGCATCACGCGTGAACAGGTGGAAGAATTTCACAAATATTTTTTTTGTTGTGTTAATTATTGTCAGAAGAAGGTTTTTATGAAAAAATAATAATAAGAAAGTTCTATAAATAAACTAAAATACACGCGAACGAAGTCGCAGGCAACAGCTAGTTCATAATAAAATGTATACATATTTTAGTATTTTTTTTACTTTTATTCCTTCCTTCCTTTTTATTTGATAATTTTAATATAGCTATGTCCTTTATATATTTTCTTATCTATACCTTTTATATATTTTTAATATATAATATCCTATATATATCTTTCATAAGAATTTTTTTCGCAGTATTCTACTTTCATTTTATTTTCACGTGGTGCGGAACCATCGTGTTCTTTACCAGACTCTTTCTTATTTAATGTACGAAGTCTCGAACCAAACTGTGTTCCTAATTTCATTTCATTGTACTTTTTTTAATCAATTCTTCGATAGCTACCACTACTACGTTTCAATCGTTTCCATTTGTTTAAATTTTTAGTATTGTTTTTCCTTTCTGCTGCTGATGCTGTTGTAAGATCAGTGATATTAAGATAGCGTCTATAAGATTCTTACTAAACATTTAGTCTTATAAGTAGATTCCATCATCATCATCATCATTTCAGCCATAGGACGTCCACTGCTGAACATAGGCCTCCCCCATTGACTTCCAGATTGGCCGGTTGGAAGCGGCCTGCATCCAGCGTCTTCCTGCGACCTTTACCAGGTCGTCTGACCACCTTGTGAGTGGACGTCCTACGCTGCGCTTGCCGGTACGCGGCCTCCATTCTAGAACCTTTCTGCCCCATCGGCCATCAGTTCTACGTGCTATGTGCCCCGCCCACTGCCACTTCAGCTTGCTAATCCGTTGGGCTATGTCAGCGACTTTTGTTCGTTTACGGATCTCTTCATTTCTGATTCGATCTCGCAAGGAAACACCAAGCATAGCCCTTTCCATAGCACGCTGTGCGACCTTGAGCTTTCTTATGAGGCCCATAGTGAGAGGCCACGTTTCAGTTCCATATGTCATCACTGGTAACACACACTGGTTGTAGACTTTCGTCTTGAGGTACTGAGGTATTTTGGACGAGAAGACGTGGTGTAGTTTCCCGAACGCTGCCCAGCCGAGTTGGATTCGACGATTGACCTCCTTCTCAAAATTGGATTTACCCAACTGGATAACTATAAGTAGATTACTATAGGAGAATTTTGCTGCTTGGGTATTTTGCAACCTTCAGAGCTAGTAATCTTATCGTCTCTGAATGAATTTAAAAAACCAAATGAATAGATATGAAATAGTATTTTCAGTTAATCGCCCGAGAAACTGATGAAGACGTACACAATATGAATAACAAAATGAATAACCAACACATAGTTCGAAACGAGCACAGGTTCGGTTTAAGCACGTAGCCCCCCCATGTCCCCTCGTCCCTCGTCCCGCGCCCCGACTCACTTGTACCGCTCGTAGACGCCGTGCGTGACGTGCGTCCAGCGCGCGTTGAGGTGCGTGACGCGCTTGGCCAGCGCGGCCGGCGGGGCCGCCTCCGCTTGCAGCAGAATGTCATTACCTGCGCAAACAACCGTATTCTTTACATTTTATACCGGTTATATTAAAAAAATGATGTTTTTTATCTACAGTAGTTTCTATAAAAGGCAAAACAATTTTGATCTCACAAAATTAGACGTAAAAATCTGTTATCGTGAATAATTTCTTGTCGACACATAAAAAAATAGTTATTTCAATTTATAACATCCAAAACCTGTGTGTACTCACTGGCTTCATTCAAATCCCTGAACTCAGGGGTTTTTTCATCACATTTATCCTTCAAAGTCTGGAACCGAGCCTTCATCTGATACAGCTCAGCGGAATCTGTGATTTGACATTCGTCCTCTTTGGGACTCTGCTCTTCGATATCATGGAGCCACGCTTCTATCTCTTCAATCTTTCTGAAGACGCTTTCCGTTCTTTCCAAAGCTCTTCTGAGGCCCTCGTTTACTTTGAAAGACTTGTCGGTAATAGTATCAAAGCGAGTCTTTAGGTCTTTGGTGGTCGCTTGTATGTTCTTGGACAGACTGTCGTCACAATCCTCGACGATTGTTTCCTTTGCGGTTTGGATGGATTCTAATTTTTTTAAGTACTTTTTCTTTTCTTCGTCGTATTTCTGGAAGAGAAGCCATGATTGGTGAATTTACTTAAGAAATTAATCATAATTATAACCTACAAACAATCTTGTTCGACTATAAGCATAGGTATAAGGCGTAGTGCACTTACATTGCTAGCGTCGAGTAGTCTGTCCAACTGCTCGACATCCCCGACAGGTATTGAGCTGTTTTCCGTCACGAATTCATCAACATTGTCGAGCCACTTCTTTAATTCCCGTGTGTCTTCATCTAGTTGGTTCAGTAGATTTAAACCTAACGAAATAAAAAGATAACGTAATAAGAACACAAATAAAAAGTTGGAAATGAAAACAAAAAGCGGAAGAAACTAAGATGAAGTAGAATGAATAAAAAAAAATGAAAAAAGGTGAACCTTTTTCAATTTTGCTGATTTTCTGTTCCAATATAGTCTTCGAGTCACCGTATCTCATGACCAAGTTTTCAAGACTGCTTCTAAAGTTTAGCTCCTCCATACTCCCTTTTACATACTTCTCTCTTCGTTCCTTTACAACGGAGTCATACGTGTTTTGAAGCTCTTCCAACTCTTTCTTGAGCTGCGTCAATTCTTTCAGCTTTTCCTGCATTTTTTCTTTCTCGCATATCATCGCATGCTCCGCTATAATCTGACTTTCGATCCTTTCAATTTTGGCCTGGAGACCTTTGAAATCATCTTCATGTTTTTCCCCAGGCTTTTTGTTTAGCGCCAGCTTGATCTCCACCTCCCTCGTGCTAAGGAGGGTGAGAAGTTGCTCGTATGCATCGTTTACTCGCTTCGAATCTGCTTCGATGTCGTCTTTGTGCGATTTCGGTATCGGTTTCGTTAACAAAATAATCGATTGCGCGTTTAACTCCTTCAGTTTCATCTCCAACTGTTTGAGAGCGCGTATCTTGTTTCGTAGGTGTATGAGTTGGTTGTTCGTCGGCTTGTCCGCGAGGAACTTGTCCTTCCACTCCTGGATCTCATCGAGTTCCTTCTGGAACGCTTCTAGATTCTTGTAGAAGTTCTCTTTGTCTTCCAGAAGGTTCATAGTGTTTCGGATCTCGAGTAGGGTTCGTTGGATGTTTTCCCATCGCCTTTTGAGTTCCTCTATACTCGCAGCGTGCTGCTTTGCGTCTTCTGTAAGAGTACAAATACAATCAAATTTCGAATTATACGATTGTTCCGAAAAAGTTAAAATAATTTTGTCAGACTCAAGAGGAAAGACTTTTTGAAACTTATCTATGGGTTCAACTACACTATTATTATAGGAGCTATAAAACTTATGATCGAATAAGTTATTAATAAGTAATAAGTAGGTATTTTATAGTACAAATAAATGCATATAGATATATAACACTGGTAACACAAGTGATAAGATGATAGCCACCACGTTGCTCGGATAGTCTGGGCCTATAATCCTATTCAGCACAGGCTGTGTCGGAATCCTATCACTGTTGTCAAGGGCAACCATCTGAGCCTCGGCTCGGCGGCGGTGCTCGCACCGAGCACAGGCTCGGCTTGCAGAAATTTATGATAAACTAGGTGTTACCCGTGTCTTGCGGCTAATGAGGCTAAGTGCGGCCACAGGGCAGCACTAACTGACTAACTGACTGACTGACTGACTGACTGACTGACTGACTGACTGACTGACTGACTGACTGACCCTCGAGGCCGGCCTCGCGCGCGAGGCGGCGCTGGATCTCCTCGACGTTGGCGAAGTCCGCGCGCTGCGCCTCGCTGTCGGCCGCCACGCGCTCCAGTAGCGCCGGGATCTCCCTGCGCTTGCCGCTGCCGCTGCTCTCCAGCGACCTCTTGCACTGAAACACACTGGGGGTTCTCATCGGTGTTTTACATTTTGATAAGCAGTTGAGGCCCGTCGAATTTCTTCGGTTGGAATTACAGACAACGGCAGGTTAATCTACCCAAAGAGTCATTCGACAGATTTTCAACTTTAATTCCGACGGAAGGTTTACGAGCTGGTGTCTTTACTTCAAAATTGCCACGCAGAATTACCTTTTTTTATAAAGGTAGATCAAAGCAGTAAAGTACGGTTTGAGGTAAGTTATCAGAATATCTGCGATACCATGAGCCATTATAATGATTGCTAGTTCTATGTTCCTGATAAAGGGTTACATTATCACATTTTGACGGTTGTTACAAAGAGACCTGCCCAGTAATTAAGTCAGGGTGGATTCTCTGGGCGTGTTATACAACTATACCTAAGCTACTAGCAAATGATATGAATCGTACAACGGAAAGGCACACTTCTTGCGTTCGGCTTCTGAACTAGTATTATTAAGACCGTTGTTCATTTCAAAACCATCAGTTTCGTCTCCGTCTCGCACTTCTCACATCTCGGCTTTATTTATTGCGTTTGTTTGATAGATTTTATTAATCTCAACTCAAAGTACTTTAATGTGAGTCTGCATTATTGACACTTTACAGTGACAATCGAGTGACCGTGTAACAAGTGACAAATTCAACTACATTAATAAGTAAACATACTTTTGGGGAAGAAGACAAAACTGGCCGTTCTGAAATGTACAAATCTGCCGGGATTAACACGTAGACGCCCTTGTGCCTCATGAACAATACCGACCTCCTGTAGAATTTTCTCAGCGTTATCGGCCCAGGTGTCGAACACCCGGTACCCGATCTGGAAGTCGGCGGGTGTGGCGGCCGGCGGCTGCGGCGGCGGCGGGTGGCTGAGGCGCGGCTTCTTGCTGCCGCGCGCCTCGCGTGGCTCCCGCGCCTCGCGCGCCTCACGCGCCTCCCGCGCCTCACGCGCCTCGCGCGCCTCACGCGCCTCCCGCGCCTCACGCGCCTCGCGCGCCTCACGCGCCTCCCGCGCCTCACGCGCCTCGCGCGCCTCACGCGCCTCCCGCGCCTCACGCGCCTCGCGCGCCTCACGCGCCTCCCGCGCCTCACGCGCCTCGCGCGCCTCACGCGCCTCCCGCGCCTCACGCGCCTCACGCGCCACCTCGGGCGCGGGCGATGTCGGGGCGGAGGACATGGTGGACGTAGACGTGGGAGAGGACTCCGTGTCCATGGGGGAGGACACTTCCGATTTTTCTTCTGATTCGATCACGTCGACTTCGAAGCCTAGCTCCTTGATCTGTTACGATTATGTATAAAATAAGTAATGACAAAATCAGACGTTAACTCTCCTTAACGTTTTACCATGACTCACCCTCTGTGCTTGCACGTCTAGAATCATGTTGAGGGCATCCAATCTGTCTTGCAAGGCTTCTGCGCGCTCGACTAATTCTTTTTCACCAGTACCTTTGAAAAAAAAATATATTTATATCGCCCACGTCGTCTACCATTTTGTTATTAACTTTTAAAATATTCTTCGTAAAGATACGATTAAAATAATTAGAAAATAAGTAGCTGGTACGGGGAGAGTTGGGTCGCATCACACCTATCGATCGGAAGTGCGCATTCATAGATATATTTCAAAATATTTCAGAATTCAAGTGTTTGTATCCTATATCTAGTCGCTATAATATAAATTTTGTTCAGTTTAGGCACAGCTATGAAATACTGTATACAAATAAAAACTACGAAAATAGAGAATTATAAAAATGGTCCTCGTGGTAAGGGTACCCAAGATGCTGGCAGCGTTACCTCGCTGGATTGCGATGCTTAGTCGCTGTGCGAGGTAGCTGCCAGCCCTTGGGTCCCCACTGGTGTCAACTAATTTTTTGGCAATCTCTTTATATAAAGAGAGTGCGTTGGGACCCCAAGGACCTAGTGTTGCAACGCCAAAAGGTAAAAAAAAGTAATTCGCGCTGATTTGCCGATATTTATTGTTTTTCCTATATTCAGCGTCTGTCACAGCCGCACCTGCAACTCTGCTCGTCCCGGAAAGATGGGAGGCGGCTAATGTGTCGACACAGGTAGCGTCCCACACCAGAGCCCGACCCATTCGCCAGGGAACAAGAGACATTCCGTCCGGTCTCTTGCCATCATCACGAGCGATACCGTTCGGCTCAAGTATGGCCGGCACGTTGATGGTAGCAAGGGACCGACGAAGGATGTCGTCGATGCAGGCACGGCGAGAAAAACGGCCAGCACTCTTTGTACAAGAAAGTCCGTGGTGTCCCAACGAGCTGACATCAGCACCACAAGGACACTCACGTGGACTGCAAACCTCGGCACCGACACGGAGACCGATCGCCACACGAAGAGTTTCTGAGTCTAATATGTATATATCTAATATAATATGTATTCTATACAGTAATGTAATTGCCTATAAAAGTTCGAAATGTAAGCGGCCGTCGCAGGTCTGACAGTCGCGGGTGCCGAGCACCGCCGAGCCGAGACGAGTCGTCAGCTGTCACGCTTTGCGTTTATCTCAATAGAACGTTTACTAAGCAAAAAACTATATTCACAAAAATTAAAAGCCCAACCCTAATGACTCATCAGAGTTTAGGTATTTATTTCAACGAATAGGCCTAGTTTCGGTACTGCTTCAGCTCATCTACATAACGTGGTTTTAGTGTTAGGTACTCAGTACTGGAGGCATAAAGGAAATGCTGGTTTTCAAACGATTCTCAGTTCATTCCAGTCATACAGAAGCACGCACCGAGAACATCTGCCCGACCACTCCAACCTTCGGTAAAAACAATAGAAAAACGTCCGTCATCATCACATTCTAATCCGCATTCGTCTGTACTCTCGCTCATTCGGTCTTCCTTCTCTTCCACACATCGCACAGTAGAACAGTAGAACAGTAGAACAGTAGAACAGTAGAACAGTAGAACAGTAGAACAGTAGAACGCAGTCCCATACCCTTGGCGTCGCCGCTGGCGGCGGGCAGCAGGGCCTGCGCGGCGTCGCAGTGCGCGTGCAGCGCGGCCTGGTGCTCGTGCAGCGCGCGCCGCAGCCGCCGCAGCCGCTCCACGCGCCGCGCCACCGCGCCCACCTCCGACACCGGCGTCGCCTCCATCTGCGCACAGGCACGCACCGGCACGCACCGGCCGACAGTGACCACGAGTCAGTACGACGACGCGCGCGAGGCGGCCGAGAACCACGGGCACGGCTAATCTCGGGTAACGTCGTCGTCGTTGTCGACTGATGTCATGGAGCGCACACCCTATAGCCAGTCGAGTGCACGGACGAGTTTTATTCTTTGTTTTTTTACTTTTTTGGACTATGATGAATCTTCTGGTATAATGATATATTTGATAAAATAAAAATGACAAATAATATGTTCGACAAAATTTTCGGTCATATTTAATCTGTATCTGTAGTGTTTTTGTATAGGCACGAGTTGACGAGACTTGTCATTTCATACTAAATGTAACTGAAAAAACAGTAACTAGTTTTGGAGAAAGATGGTTCGTATTACTGCTCTATAGGATATGTGCTCGATGACTAATGTCCACGCAAATGTCAAAGTTCGTTTTTTTTCAAACATAGATAGATAGATAGATACTTTTATTGCACACCATACGAAGAAGTTTCAGATGATGTATATACAGAGATGTACAATTTAGATGGTCTTATCGGTAAGAGAGCCTTCCAGACAACCTTTAAGTATGTGTAAAGAAAGGGAAAGGTGGGCCAGATGAAATTTGATATACATACAAACACTTTAAATTTTAGTAAATATAAACTTAAGTACAACATTCATAAAAATTACTATAAAATATACATATACATACACTTTAATATGATACTTGATACATGCAAGAAAATAAAGTGACTAACGATAACCAGTAAACAAGTAGGTTCAGTGTCAAAGTGCAAGAAAATGTGCTTTGAGCTAACTTTTGAAAATTGCAATTGACTCGAATCGTCTCATCACTAAGGATAACGTAACGCGACACCTATCGGGATAAACGTGCAGTGTGATTCCTCAGTAGAACGCCCCTTCGGCAATCAGGTCGTCGAGTGTTGTGGCGAGTGAACCCAATAGTACTCATTTATTCAGTATACAGGCACTCTTCCGGGCACTTGTACACGTCCCAAAATATAGCTTTGCCCTACCACAGCGCTTGCAGCGTCCACCGGCACGTGTCCCCCCAGTGGCACGCCCCTCCTGCGATCGAGTGGTCGAGTGTTGCGGCTCGTATACCGACCTCCTTGAGCGCGGCCTCGTGCTCGTCGCAGGCGCGCTGCAGCTCGGCGTGCCGCGCCCAGTGCGCCTGCAGCTCTTGCAGCCGCTGCAGCTGCTGCAGCGTCCACTGGCACGTGTGCGACCAGCGCTCGCCCAGAGCGGTCAGCTGGTCTTCGATCTCCGTCACAGCTGCGAACAGAGCGATCGAAGACATTTCACTCGTCGGGAGCCGTCGCAGGCGGCCGTGATGCACCGTTCGGTGACGTCACTATACAGCGACGTGACATAGGCGGTCGATAAAGACTCGAAGTAACAGATCGAACTCTAACTTCGGACATACGCCTGCATGCTTTTGAAACCGTGCCAGATAAGACGGTCGATCTAACTAACGGGTGAGCTGCGCGGGCGCGGGACGGGTCCCGGTGGAGCGGAGGCACTCACCGTCGAGCTGCGCGGCGGCGTCGTCGTCCACGACCACGACGCAGTCGGCGAGCGCGTCCACGAGCGGCTGCTGGCGGCGCAGGTCGGCGTGCAGCGCGCGCAGCGCCGCCAGCTGCGCCTGCGCGTGCGCACGCGACCCGCTCAGCGCGCCCATGTGCGAGATGCGGTCCTCCGTCGCAGTCAGCCACTGCCTGTGGGGGGGCACACATGTACATTGTCCACCGTTACGTTGCAAACGGGTGACAAAATTAAAAAATATAATCTAGGAAACGATATAGAGAAGCGTTTAGTCGTTATTTATTTTATAATCGTATCTTACGAGACTAATTATTTTTAAAATATACGAAAATAAAGTCAGTAGAGAGACCACGAAAGCCGCAAGGTCGTTCGTTAGAGGCGTAAGTCCGGCGAGTCGACGAGGACCTTCCGCGGTGCACGAACGGTGAAATTTTTCATGAACGAGTTGAACTATCCACGCGTAAGATTTTTAACAGCGGTTAGGAATAATTAAATGTGAAAAAAAAACCTGTTCTTTACATAGTTCGATTGAGTTACTGATTTTGAGTCACTCCTAGAGATTTGGCACCCCTTTTGCAATGTAACCCTGTTTATGGTAGCCGCCAGATGAAAGGGAACGCTGAAATTGATGTTCGTCATCGTTGCGTATGGCAATCTTCCTGCGTGGATCAGATGTCGATGTCTAGGTTTTTCAACCGGTGGAATGTCGGAAGTCCATGAATATACACCTGTCGCCGGTGTGTATTCATGGACTTCCGACATCCCACCGAGTAAACAGCGAAGTGGGCATTCACTTACTACACGAGAGAGGGTCTGGTCAGGTGCTCCACAGTCGCACTGCGATGACTCCCTTAATCCCAATTTATAGAGGTGGTAATTAGTTTTCCCGTGATCGGAACGAAATCTGTGAGTCCAAAATTTACAGTCCCGAGTCCAGAAACCAGGTTTCGACGAGCTTTTAGTGGGATCTGATACGAGATTCTTATTAATACATATAGTCAAAAATGCCCAACTCAAACGTCGGGCTTCTGCCAGATCAAACTGGTTTGATCTTAAACGGAATTATGGAAGCTCGTCCATTGTCTCTCTAATATGCAACGGGCTGAAGCGGTTTTACTGGTACGACAAGATTTTTTCTATGCGTCATAAGTGATATACAAATCACCAAAGACATTTGGCAGTTCTATAGGTCAAGGCAAATGGAGAAGACGTTTACTGTTTTCTGTTGATTCACGCCCTGTGTTGTTGAAAATCAGCATTTACATAAGAATGAAAACAGCGCTCCCAGGGCTGGGTGAGCGGGCGGCCCCTACCTGAACTCGTCGAGGTGCCGCTGCTGGTTCCGCATGAGCGCGGCGTGCACCAGCGCCTGGTGGCCCATGGCGCGCGTGCGCAGCTCTTCCCAGCGCTGGGTGAGCAGGCGGCCCTGCAGCCGCACCTCGGCGGCCTCCTCGCGCGACAGCCCGCCCTCGCCCAGCAGCCGCGCGCCCGCCTCCAGCACGCCGCCCACGCGGGACTGCTGCTCGGCTAGTTCTAGCAGGAAACGCTGCGGAAAGTACGCTTGTTTAGTTACATATCTACGAAAAATTTTTTTAACGTACATTTACCTATATCAATTTTTAAATAAATGGCAAAAAATACTATTTCAGAGAGATAAATCTTTGGTATCACAAAGGTCAATTATAAAGATTAAAAGCAATAGAGGATAACCCAATATACAACCCTGAGGCACACCCATGTTTAATAAAGCTCCAGAAGTGAATTCCATGCGCTTAGATTTTTTGCTTTCTGCCTGTGAGGTATATGACTTTGACAGAATTTCTGAATCATTTCCGACATCATAAATTCATAGCTTTATCAAACAAGTTTTAAGGTCTGCACAATCGAACGGTTTAGACAAAACCCGAATCATTTTATCTTGTTGGTTTAACATTTATATGGTTATGGTATGGTTGTATATGGTTGGTTTATAGTTGTTTACTTATATATGTTTATTAGTTGTGAACTTTTGTTTCTCATGGACTAGTTTTAAATGTCAAATCAGTTCATACTCAAACAAAATTGTAAACATAGGCTTACACTGACTCACATGTGAGGAGTTCATAACTTGTCAAACGCATTCGTTGGCTCAAAAGGGTGTCATAATAAACACCGCTGCTGGCAGCGGATGAATGAAAACAGCTAAGAATCAGTCAGTAGCGTGCATCAGATGAGGTCGGTGGACTCACCTCGTGCGTGTGGAAGTGGTCCTTGAGTTCGGGCAGGGGCGCGCGGTGGTCGGGCGGGCGGGGCGCGGCGGCCAGCCGCTCCTCGGCCTCCAGCAGCCACGCCAGCGCGTCCTCCAGCGCGGCGCCGTACCCGCCCAGCTCCGCCGACGCCGTCGTGGCCGTCGACAGCGGCCGGCTGCCCGGGACCTGCGCAGGGGGGATGCGGCGCCGCCGAATGGTTATGGCCACGTCCAGATCTACAGGTCTAGACCTTCATTTATAACTAGCTGGACGAATAACGAGTGAAATCCTACAAAATCAATAATAGAAGATTTCAGATTCAGACGAAACATTTCGAGAGGGAGATTCCTGAAATCGATTAGTTTTAGGCAGAATCTAAAAGTTTCATATGATAGCTAGCTGATCGAATAACGAACGATATCTTACTAAATCGATGACAGCGTCAACGTTTTTACTGCAAACTATTCGGTTTTATAGGGTAAACTTAAAACAATTTTTAGGCAGAATCTCGAAGTTTTCCAGTTTTAATTTATGCTGGTTTGTCTCTACAAACACTATTTGCTTTTATTTATAGTAGGCCATTCAATGAGATAAATATAAGCTCGGCTATAAGCAGTGATCGGAGTAGGTAGATTGATTTGGGGTCAATGATCTCAAACATTGATGTTCAAATATGGACATGCCTCCGATATTCCGGAATTTCTTTGTATCAGTTTTTGAAAAAAAAACATATCCATATTATGCTAGCACTACCAAAGTACATCAAATCAATCTACCTACTCCGATCACTGGCTATTAGTGACATGTTATTGACGTCATTTGGCAGGCTCCGACCATTATCAGTATCATACTATTAGTTTCTAGTCCTCCAGGTTTCGTTGCATCAGTCTTAAGGTAGTTTGGCTCTACCCCGCCGACAACATCTAACCTACATTAGTTTGCGGTTGAACTATAGACCTTGACTACACAGCAGTTCCATTAGCTCGTACTACTAGTGGTGTTAATTATCAGGTGGTCATAAATCCCTCAGGTGGTAAACAAGGGAACAGATTTCTAGATTAGCTAGCATCCAAAGTCAGAGCAAGCCTCTTTAGATTCAGTAAATTAGAGAAGCGATGAGTCGTCCCACCTTCCAGTATGGCATCTAGAAAACGACGCTTTCAAATTAAGCAATCCGATAGTGAATATTTTCTGTTGGCAGAAGAATAATTTAGATAACTGACCTCAGCCTGAGGCTCAGAGGTCTCGGCTCTAGGCGTGCTGGGCTCGGAGGGCAGGCTTTCCACGTCGGCCACGTCCTCGCTAGAGTGCGGCAGCGATTGGAACATGCACATCACGTACATCATGATCGATTTCTTATCAGGATGCGGCGTGTTTACATCTGTGAAGAGATAAAAGGTTTAATTGAGTTATGTTATTCCACCTTGTGGGTGGACGTCTTTCCTACGCTGCGCTTGCTGGTAGGTGGCCTCCATGTAACTACTATTCAATTACGGGAATAATGCTTCTGTACAAATACTCCGTCAACACTGTTGTGCCGCTGCCTACGTACCCTCGGGGTCCAGCAGGCGCGGGATGGCGAGGTGCGTGCGCGCGAGCGCGAAGGCGTGCTCGAGGCGCGCGGTCGGCGCGCGCGCCACCAGCCCGCTGTAGTCGAACAGCTGCGGCCGCCAGCGGTGCAGCAGCGCGTTGAACGCGAGCCCGTCGCTCCACGACGACGTGAAGTTGCGCACGTTCACGCCTACGTAGTTCTACAACACGAAGAATAAACATTTCAATCCCGAACCGGTCCTCGAAGCTTGTCAAGCTTTTCAAATGAAAATCGCGGCCTGGATCTAATTATACAACCAGACAAGAGCTGTTTAGTAAACTTATTCTGATCGAGCTATAAGCCACATCTTCCGGATTACTGTAGAATTTAAAAATAAAACACAATACCTAGCATTTCATAAGTTTATGTCTACGCAACGCGCGTTCTCATAATTTGATTACAATCTGACGACGATGAATCATTTGCAGAAATAGTAATGTAAGCAGTTATATTAAACAAATTAATTTTAGATTGAGCTCAAATTAAGATATTCTTAATAAAATAGGTCTTTATTCCTGAAGTTATACAGACGATAGTTTAACGAGCGTTAGATAAAAAGTATCGCTGAAAATATCACGTGATCACCAAAACACTCAGTACTGAATAAACGAATTTATGAAGGAGAAATGAAAGTTTGGCTAAAAAACCTACCTGCGTATGAGTTCGGCACCAAGCAAGCAGTGTTTTCTCAAGGTTGGTCTGCTGAAGTTCCGACATGAGGTCTTTCAGATGGTAGTGCACCTGCCAGTGTAGAATTATACTCCATACCAGACCTGCAATGAAATCGACAAATAGTTCTATCTTTTATATACTAACAGGTCAAGGTACGCCAAAAGCTATGACGCAGTATCTTTCTGGAGTTGACTCCTGCATGCCGTCGGTGAAATAAGCTGTTTGGTACTAGGTAATGTTACTCACCCAGAGTGAGCTTCGGGTTCCCGTCGACGATGTCGTTGCTGCTAATGTTGACCAGCTTCACCCCGTTGGCGTCCAGCACGGACAGCGCCGTGTTCACGTTGTTGATCTGGTGCACGCGCATGCGGCCGCGCTCGCGTTTCTGTGGGACACACCAATTTGTGATTGGAAATCTATTGAAGGATAAAGCTCAAACAGAGAAGCAAAGTAGTTAATTATTTATCGAAGTCTAATGTTATAATATGTTTACGTCCCATTGACCTTAACTGTGATATGGTTAGGGCCATACTCAAGCATACCACTAAGCACTAAGCCCGTGTCAGAAGTAATACGTTTCGGGTCGACCCGATTCACGAAGTGGCGTGGTGATTTGCTTTCAGCGAAAAGAGTTTCTGGTTCTATTCCCGGTTAGGTTAGGGCCAATTCAAAATTCTTTCCTAAATTGGCGCGGGTCTGGGTAATCCTCGTAAGTCGTAACACAAGAATAATATAATTCTTAAGATTGTGAAAATTAGTTTGTAAAAACAACCAGTAGGTATTATATAGGCTAGGCTAACGATTAACACATAATAATAATATATCAAGTGAAATCACTCGGTTAATAAACCGGAACCAACTTTTTACGTGCTTTCTTCTCTTGTTATAAAAGGAGGACCAGGAATGGTCGGAATGGTCACATCCACTCACGACCCTGTCGTGTTGCCCTAAGCACAGTTAGCGCGGCCGCCACTAAGCTACAATCAACTTTGTAGTACAGTACAATAACTCCTTACATATTGTTGTGCAGTGAGTATCTCCAGCAGTGATAACAGCACTTCGCCATCGCGCAGGTCCAGGAACAGGTCTTCCACCAGCGGCTTGTCATTCTGCAACACCAGGAAAAACAACACATTTAGTCGACAAAAATGCTGCCTATGCACGGGAATGTATTTTAAACTTGCTTTTACTCATTTAATTGATAAGTACGTAAAATTATATGTTGATGGTGTATCAATAAATAAATAAGATCATCAAACTACGTTCATCCATGTATTTTTCAAAACCATTACATTCGTACTAACCCTACTATAATACTTCTTCGTGTTTTGATTTTTGTTATTCCAAATAAATAAAGTTAAGTATGCCTACGAGTACACAGGGTTACATTGCAAGGTAGTGGCAAATTTTAAAAATAAAATCTAGAGAATAATTTAAAAGTGCGTCGTCGTTTTTTTTTATATACTTTTATAACTAACTAGCTGTCCCGGGGTACTTCGTACCGCCTCGGTGTTTTTTCGTGAATTTTTCGATATTATAAAAGGTATAGGTAGGTAGGTAGGTAAAGGTAACACGAAACGAATCCAAAAAATCATAAAAATTGGCCTATCCGTTCTTAACTTATAAATGGTTTAACTAACCCTTTGTTTGTTTTAAATATACAAGACATGAAAAAATAAGAGTTTATTCTTTAAGTAGATCAACTTAGGTACTGATTCTGAGAGGTCCCTAAAAATTGGCACTACCTTGAAATGTAGCCCTGTATACGTCCCACTGCAGGGCTTAGGCCTTACCTCAACTATGAGGAGGTACCAAATAAATAAAATCATCTTCATCATTTCAGCCTATTTCAGCCCACTGCTGAATGTAAGCCAAAGAGCGCTTAAGAGCACGAAATCAATAAAAATTCATAAGTTTTTTCTCTAAATCGAACAAAGTTAAATGTTTTATACAGAAATCATTTTAGGGTTCTGTATCGTTTTGGTAAGAAAATGCATCTATCAAAATTCATGTTGTTATGATGCAAGAAAATGATAAACACCGGTCAAGTCTGCGTAAAGCTCGCGCTAACGATCCCGAAAGCCGAAAGAAGAAAATATGGTTGAACGTAACCCTTTGTGCGCGATTGCAACTTAAACCTGTCTCTTATATTTTTTCAATTAAATTCCCATTTAGCACAGAAATGCTTAGTAAAAAGTGTAACAAAATGCGGGATGCAGTTCAGAGGTAAGAAACCTTCATAGTCGTCATTCCCGTATGCAGTATGTTCTGGCCGTTAAACAGCTGTATGGGATTTATTAACGGTTGAATTCATACAGACACAACATTGTCGATGTCATGACTAGTCAGACGCACATGATAAACTTGTACAGAACAAGCAAAAGTATTTTTTCTTACATTTAATGACTCGTTGGAAAAAATATACAAGAATTTCGCTTTAAATAATATGCACGATTAAATAACTACTACAAAAATACGGTCGACTCATTTGGTTACATAACATCAGCTGGTTCAATTGCTTTGTTACTGATGTTTTCATTGCCGGCACAGAGGCGAGGGGTCATGGAATGCTCGGAGCTAGTTGAGTGCACCAGATGCAGCGGCTGCACTTTCCGCTGATTATCATAAATTACACCAGACGCGGGGGGAAGGCCGCGGGCGCAATTGCCCCTAATTCGCGCCTTCACCAATAAACAATACATTCGAGCTGCGATGATATATCGAGAGGATCGGTACTAAGGTTGGTCACTGTTAAAATCGGCTTACTCTATAACAGACACGATAGCATGGTCGACGAGAATCTGCGATTTCTTATTATCTACGCTATTTGTTTTAAGGATAATGTATTGTCCACTACTGGGCTCTTCCCCGCTTTCCTCAGCTGAGTCAAAGATACCTGGCCACAAATTCTGCTAGTGAAATCACACTAGAAAAATAGTTCATTATTATTATCATTTCAGCCATAGGACGTCCACTGCTGAATATAGGCCTCTCTGAATAGTGCAAATTCTAGTTCATTCATTAAACTACATCTATTGCGATTTCATTATTAGAATGGGTACACATTTTCTGCTTTCCACATCCAGCTAGTTAGATCGTCAGCCCACCGGTCCTTAGACTCAACCCTGGTATAAACATTTGAAAGAATGTAAGGTGTCTCAAGTAAAACGAAACAAACATGAATTCACATTACCTTAACCAGTTGGGAATTTATCCATTTGGCAAAAGTTTTTTTCTGGACATCTTCTCGTTCATCTGAAACAATCACAGAAACATTTTATAACCCGACATGTGTAGGTGAGGTGTCAAACCAAATTTTCATGCAAGTAGTTTTTGTGACCTAAGAGGGGTAAACATAATAAACGATCCACTAAAATAGTATTCCAGTGAGTTACTGTGATCTATGACGAGGGTACATGCTTTCTAATTATGGTAAATAATGCAATCTCATTATCACCCACATCTGAACTAGAACAAGACTAGTTTAAAAATAATTTAAATTGTTGAGGGGACTCGACTCGACACAGAAGATTCATTGAGGCGAGTATAGTCGTCAAATGTAAACTAGTATGTGGTTTCAAAAGCCTACTACTTAAGCCCAGTTTGTCAGCAAAATATTTTAAAAATATGATAAAAGTTGTCAAAACTTACACAACATTTTGAGCATAGCATTTGTTTCTAGTAGGTACTGATACTAAAGAGAAAAAAAATTAAATCATTCAAAAAACCAACAAAGATGCTAACTCTCTTCCTTTCTTAAACCGTTTGACCGATTTAATTTGTTTATATGTCGATTGATAGGCCAACATTTGGAACCAATCCATAGGATTTTTTTAGAACAATTGTGTCCATGCGAAAAGTACAATTTTTCTCAATTTTTTGCAGCGCGAGTGTCTTAACAGCCACGTTTCATTGCGCGCTGTTAGTACCGTATTTTAACGAATTTTCGTGCGATATTCGTACTAACATTCTTCGAGTCGTTTATTTAGGGGCACTACTCGCCTTAACAATTTTAACAACTGTCTTACTCTCGTCGTCGTCCTCGACCGCCTTGTTGAAAATCGCTTCCCATGTTTTCAGTAGCGTTATCATGTCATATCAAATATTACTTTTGGTTCACACACACTTAGCACACACGTATTAACCTTCTGTCAGCTCAAACAGGATCGTTAAAATATGGTTTGGTTTATAGGGAAAATATGAAAAACTGTAGCGCAGCCGCGGGTCGGCTGAAAACTGTGCGCAGGAGCGGGTCCCAGTCCCGTTAGCCACGCTCCGCCGATCTTTATGGCGGTTTGTCTCTTGTTCTTGCATAATGACTATCGATGCGACCTTCAGGTCTATGCTAATCGGGGATATGTGTGACAGTGTGATTGGTGATAGTACCTAATTCTAAATCCCAGAATGATTTTCGGCCTTTTTGAACAAAATTGAAATAAATTACAGAAGTCACAACAGCATATTTTTTGTGTGTCGCATTTTGTCCGGAGTTTTTCGTTGCAATCATACTATCTAGGCATTCTTGGAAATGACTGTAAATTATAATAAATTAGGTCGATTGAACGGGAGCCAGGAATTTCTTTGTTCATTAGTGTACCAATTATAGAAATCTGAGCAAGGGATATGAGGATGCGGTTTTTTCTGGATGACTACCTCCATAACGCGAACTGCACCGACCCTAAGGCATCGTGTTACACTTAACTGACACGAAACATGTGTACGGCCGTATCCGAATTTGCATATGATCCGAATGCTATTGCATCGAACTGCCTACTCGATTATGTAAATGATTTCGAGTCGAGGTGGCATCGTTGCGTAAACAATCATTCGGGCCCGAGAGGAGCGCAGTCTCAGACCCAAGGTCAGTTTTTACTTGCATTCGCGTCTCCGCACCGCAGCGCAATGTCGAATCTGAACTGATGAAGTCATAGTCTTGTTTACTTTACGTCAGCACTTTACACCTAAACCTTTAAAGAGTTAAGGCCCTCAGAGAATACGGACTACTCACTCGGCAAATACTGTTGTAACATTGTTATCTTAACCGCAAACATATTACAACATTTTGACCTACGTTTGAAGTGACTTGTCTGACTTATTGACCTCAGAGTCTAAATTGACAAAACGGACAACGATAACTGACCACAGTTTACAAGAAGCAGCCACAAGCCGATAATTTAATCTCATTGCAAATATAGACACGACATACCATAACTAAAACAGCGTAATAACTAATCAAATAAGTAATTAGGTAAGTACTTACTATTGATAGAGGAAGGAGCTAGCTTGTAATAGGAATCAGGTTGTACAGATGATCGAAAACGGGAGTATTTATTAAGATGCGTGATTAGCATAACGAGCCTAGAGTGGTTAATACAAGTGCATTATAGCAGGCGCCGGCGCTCAGCGCGACAAGTGTAAGGGTGCGCTCGCGCAGGTATAGTAAACGGGAGGGCTCTCTACGAATCCCCACTGCCACTGCACTGCGTCGCAGGCCCTTTACAAAACAGACCATGACTCAGACATTAACTTTTACATTTTTTATGAAACAAGCATCCACCTGGTTTCGAGCAGTCTCCGAGACACCTGTCCTTTACCGGAGCTACTACTTTTGTCCCGCCGCGCAGAGAGATCGATGTGTACAGATTGTGTGCACTTTTACACTTTTATGTGAAGCACCTATTAGAAGTAAGAAAAGCATTTCTGATTCTATTAACGAAATTGCAAAAAAGGCTGAAAGCAACACGATAAATGGCTTTTACGGTAGAATAGGTACATACTAACAGCTAATGAATCATTCATAAAAATAACTCATTTGATATTTTTTTTACTTACTTAAGTTGACTAAAAACTAACCCTATGCTAATGATAACACCAGGTCAACGTCTCTTGTAATTCATTTTATTTCCAGTCCTTTAATAACAAGATAGTTTAGTGGAGTACTAATGTAGAATTGTTTTAGCTATGGTAAAAACACTAATAGATCGCTAATCCGATAAGGAAGTAGTTAATGAAAGAAGATTAATGGCATTACACAAATGTTTGTCTGATAGAGCGCAACATCTCGGCATGGAGACCAAACCATTCCGTGTTCCGGAGCACAGCGGAACAATTATTTCCACTAATTTCTCTTCATTAAGCACATGCGGATGACTCAGAGGCGCGTGCGTTGCGTTTGCGTCTCTCAACGCGGTCTGCGCTTGCAATATTTGCAAAGCAACCAATGCTTAGGTAGGAAGCAACCAAGCGGGCCTACACTGGGATTTTGACAAATATTAAGTTGTATTAATGACTAAACCAAATTCTTGCATAGAACATTACAGACATAGTACCGCCAATAACAAATAAATTAGATTGAACTGCTACAATACGCAGACTTAAGTACCTACAATATTAGAAAAATTGTAAGACACTGAACTTTTTTTTTACAATTAATCCAATTTTCTAGCCCCAAAGTAAGCAAAGCTTGTACTATGGCGACTAGATAACGGAAAAAATTGTAGAGAATACAAACAAGTATCTTTGAAATCAATAAAATACCATGTCCTATTTGTTGAATAGGTCTGCTGAAGACATTCCAATTAGATACTAACTATGATGATAGAAAATAAGGTTAAGGTGGTTTCAAAAGCCCCACAGCAAGGTTAATATTATTTGCTACCGACGGAAAAGTCTCAAGCTCTAATGATAGGTTAAGCCAAAATTACGACTTAATAAATATGTAGAGAGATAATACGAACAAAGTAAACGAAAATGACCTTGATATGCGCTGGTGATTTGATAGTTCTTATTATCCAAATACCTACAAAAACAACGTAACAGTAATCTTATTATATATCTGTATGTACATGAGCTATTCCCGAACGGGATGAAGATGAACCAATATTATAGAGATCCAAAAAAAATGCCTTAGGTACATTGTTATTAATTAACAGTTAATTCAATATTCCAACAGGATATTCGAGTAATACTTTTGAAACAGTTAATTTCCTCGTGTAGACCTTATAAATGTGAGGAGTTGTGGCCAGTGACCGCCACCCACCTGTGTGAACTTAGCACCCGACTTTGGAAAAATTTAACTTACTTTGGTTTATTTGGAAGAATTAGGTAGGTAGTTGATTGTAGTGAAGCTAATTTCGTTTGTAGTAATTCCAAAAAAAAATTAAAAATTACGAAAAAAAATGCGTCCCCCGAGATTGCGAAAACTAACTTTTTCCGATTGTATCTTATAGAGGAACGTTTGTAGTGGATTGTAGTGAAATTGATTTCGTTTGTAGTAGAACAGAAAAATTAAAAAAAAATATGAAAGATTCAGATACGTAGTTTTTTGTAAGTCGATTTTAAATGCTTATAAGTCTACTACAAACGCTAAAAATGATTGCAAAACGTTCCTAGAGGTTGGCAGAGGATTGTAGTGAAAGAATTTTCGTTTGTAGTAGAACAGAAAAATTATAAAAAAATATCAAAGATCAAGTATTTTTCAGATACGTTGTTTTTAGTAAGTCGATTTTAAATGCTTATAAGTCTACTACAAACGCTTAAAATGATTGCAAAAGGTTCCTAGAGGTTGGCAGAGGATTGTAGTGAAAGAATTTTCGTTTGTAGTAAAACAGAAAAATTATAAAAAAATATCAAAGATCTAGTATTTTTCAGATACGTTTTTTTTAGTAAGTCGATTTAAAATGCTTATAAGCCTACTACGAACGCTAAAAATGATTGCAATACGTTCGTAGAGGTTGGCAGAGGATTGTAGTGAATGAATTTTCGTTTGTAGTAGAACAGAAAAATTATAAAAAAATATCAAAGATCTAGTATTTTTCAGATACGTTTTTTTTAGTAAGTCGATTTAAAATGCTTATAAGCCTATAACGAACGCTAAAAATGATTGCAATACGTTCCTAGAGGTTGGCAGAGGATTGTAGTGAAAGAATTTTCGTTTATAGTAGAACAGAAAAATTATAAAAAAATATCAAAGATCTAATATTTTTCTGATACGTTTTTTTTAGTAAGTCGATTTAAAATGCTTATAAGCCTACTACGAACGCTAAAAATGATTGCAATACGTTCCTAGAGGTTGGCAGAGGATTGTAGTAAAAGAATTTTCGTTTGTAGTAGAACAGAAAAATTATAAAAAAATATCAAAGATCTAGTATTTTTCAGATACGTTTTTTTTAGTAAGTCGATTTTAAATGCTTATAAGTCTACTACAAACGCTAAAAATGATTGCAATAAATTCCTAGAGGTTGGCAGAGGATTGTAGTGAAAGAATTTTCGTTTGTAGTAGAACAGAAAAATTATAAAAAAATATCAAAGATCTAGTATTTTTCAGATACGTTTTTTTTAGTAAGTCGATTTATAATGCTTATAAGCCTACTACGAACGCTAAAAATGATTGCAATACGTTCCTACAGGTTGGCAGAGCATTGTAGTGAAAGAATTTTCGTTTGTAGTAGAACAGAAAAATTATAAAAAAATATCAAAGATTCAGATACGTAGTTTTTTGTAAGTCGATTTTAAATGCTTATAAGTCTACTACAAACGCTTAAAATGATTGCAAAACGTTCCTAGAGGTTGGCAGAGGATTGTAGTGAAAGAATTTTCGTTTGTAGTAAAACAGAAAAATTATAAAAAAATATCAAAGATCTAGTATTTTTCAGATACGTTTTTTTTAGTAAGTCGATTTAAAATGCTTATAAGCCTACTACGAACGCTAAAAATTATTGCAATACGTTCCTAGAGGTTGGCAGAGGATTGTAGTGAAAGAATTTTCGTTTGTAGTAGAACAGAAAAGCATTTAGAATCGACTTACTAAAAACAACGTATCTGAAAAATACTCGATCTTTGATATTTTTTTATAATTTTTCTGTTCTACTAAAAACGAAAATTCTTTCATTACAATCCTCTGCCAACCTCTAGGAACGTATTGCAATCATTTTTAGCGTTTGTAGTAGACTTATAAGCATTTAAAATCGACTTACTAAAAAAAACGTATCTGAAAAATACTAGATCTTTGATATTTTTTTATAATTTTTCTGTTTTACTACAAACGAAAATTCTTTCACTACAATCCTCTGCCAACCTTTAGGAACGTTTTGCAATCATATTTAGCGTTTGTAGTAGACATAAAAGCATTTAGAATCGACTTACTAAAAAAAACGTATCTGAAAAATACTAGATCTTTGATATTTTTTTATAATTTTTCTGTTCTACTACAAACGAAAATTCTTTCACTACAATCCTCTGCCAACCTCTAGGAACGTGTTGCAATCATTTTTAGCGTTCGTAGTAGACTTATAAGCATTTAAAATCGACTTACTAAAAAAACGTATCTGAAAAATACTAGATCTTTGATATTTTTTTATAATTTTTCTGTTTTACTACAAACAAAAATTCTTTCACTACAATCCTCTGCCAACCTCTAGGAACGTATTGCAATCATTTTTAGCGTTCGTAGTAGACATAAAAGCATTTAGAATCGACTTACTAAAAACAACGTATCTGAAAAATACTCGATCTTTGATATTTTTTTATAATTTTTCTGTTCTACTACAAACGAAAATTCTTTCACTACAATCCTCTGCCAACCTCTAGGAACGTTTTGCAATCATTTTAAGCGTTTGTAGTAGACTTATAAGCATTTAAAATCGACTTACAAAAAACTACGTATCTGAATCTTTGATATTTTTTTATAATTTTTCTGTTCTACTACAAACGAAAATTCTTTCACTACAATGCTCTGCCAACCTCTAGGAACGTATTGCAATAATTTTTAGCGTTCGTAGTAGGCTTATAAGCATTTTAAATCGACTTACTAAAAAAAACGTATCTGAAAAATACTAGATCTTTGATATTTTTTTATAATTTTTCTGTTCTACTACAAACGAAAATTCTTTTACTACAATCCTCTGCCAACCTCTAGGAACGTATTGCAATCATTTTTAGCGTTTGTAGTAGACTTATAAGAATTTAAAATCGACTTACTAAAAAAAACGTATCTGAAAAATACTAGATCTTTGATATTTTTTTATAATTTTTCTGTTCTACTACAAACGAAAATTCTTTCACTACAATCCTCTGCCAACCTCTAGGAACGTATTGCAATCATTTTTAGCGTTCGTAGTAGGCTTATAAGCATTTTAAATCGACTTACTAAAAGAAACGTATCTGAAAAATACTAGATCTTTGATATTTTTTTATAATTTTTCTGCTCTACTACAAACGAAAATTCATTCACTACAATCCTCTGCCAACCTCTACGAACGTATTGCAATCATTTTTAGCGTTCGTAGTAGGCTTATAAGCATTTTAAATCGACTTACTAAAAAAAACGTATCTGAAAAATACTAGATCTTTGATATTTTTTTATAATTTTTCTGTTCTACTACAAACGAAAATTCTTTCACTACAATCCTCTGCCAACCTCTAGGAACGTATTGCAATCATTTTTAGCGTTCGTAGTAGGCTTATAAGCATTTTAAATCGACTTACTAAAAAAAACGTATCTTAAAAATACTTGATCTTTGATATTTTTTTATAATTTTTCTGTTCTACTACAAACGAAAATTCTTTCACTACAAACCTCTGCCAACCTCTGGGAACGTTTTGCAATCATTTTAAGCGTTTGTAATAGACTTATAAGCATTTTAAATCGACTTACAAAAAACAACGTATCTGAATCTTTGATATTTTTTTATAATTTTTCTGTTCTACTACAAACGAAATTAATTTCACTACAATCCACTACAAACGTTCCTCTATAAGATACAATCGGAAAAAGTTAGTTTTCGCAATCTCGGGGGACGCATTTTTTTTCGTAATTTTTAATTTTTTTTTGGAATTACTACAAACGAAATTAGCTTCACTACAATCAACTACCTACCTAATTCTTCCAAATAAACCAAAGTAAGTTAAATTTTTCCAAAGTCGGGTGCCAAGTTCACACAGGTCCGCCACCCGATATTTCCCCGTATCGAGCAGGGATCAGCCGCAGGCGACAGTTATGGCAATGGTTCCCAAAGGTGGGATCAATGTCGCCTAGTAGAATTGGTCGTAAATAAGGTAGATAGGTTTACTGGCTACATAAAAAGCCGCGGAAGAATTGAAGGCAAGTAAGCTAGTGAGATCAAGAAAATGCTTTTTCGGCAGATTGGCTTTTTAAATTTAATTATGTATTCCATTATACTTACTTCAAAAAGATTTCCTATGAAAACACACGAATAATTTTGTAATCGTTTTAACAGCCCGGACAAATTCAGAAAAGCCAGAAACTTAGACGCAACAATATTTGATTCGATTAATTACAAACTAACCTTTTATTCTTTAAAGTTAAAGTCAAAAATCATTTATTCAGTTTAGGACAGAAAACTGCCACTTGTGAACGTCAATAATAACATTATTGGCCCATACGGGGCAGAAAATGTCTCCTTATTTTTTGGGCCCTACTAGCGCTTCGAGACAAGACACAGACAATCTGGCAAGTGCTGAGAAGAAACGCCGGAACAAACTCATCACTTTGATAAAAAAAAATAGTATTTTGCAAAAGCGAATTATTTTTATTCAAACACCCAAACTAAGTCAGGATTAAGTATTTTCAAGCATAATAATTCCAAAAATCCTTTACGATTTCTTAGGCATTCGTTTACGAAAAAATACGCCTCCAGGGGCTGGTACAATTAGTAGTTTTTTGTTGTTAACAATGATGACCTTAGTGATAGGGAGCTAACAACATCAATTCACCAAAAAATAGTTCGATGGGCGCTCATCCAAATAGTTTGAGAGCCTGTGCAGAAGAGTAGGATGCGCCGGCCGGCCCGCGCATAATAAACGCGGTAAGCAGTTGTTTGTATGCGTGGTCGCGCGACCCAATCGTTCACACCGCAACACGTCACATTGCCACCAGAGCCCAGAGCCCAGACCGGGCACAGACGCGGGGCGCCAGGAGCCCAGGACAAAACAATTCGAACGGGGCTTGATTAAAAGGGGATTAGGGTGTTTGTTCGATGTTCGGTTGGTATCTGCAGTATCTGCTACAGGTATAATAGAGCTGTCAACTGAACTTATACGTCGTTTTATTGATAATAATTAGAATATCGATGGAACGTGCCGCTCTTATTGCCGGTATTGGAGGAGCGAAGTAAGCCTGCCGTGGGATTGTCTCAAGTTAGCGGAACCTGGCGACAAATAACAAAACATGTAGCAGGGCACGACATACGTGGAGGTATGAATTTAACAGATTGAGCAAGATTGAACCAAAGGATGTAGAGAAGAGGAAGGCTGGATTAAATTAGTATTGCTTAGTTATTTGTTATTTATAAAAAAATACTACTTTTAAATAGAGAGTACTCTTTATTGCACACCCATTCAAAGAAATTACAGTTAATGCTTTTAGAAAGATGTCAATTTAGGCGGTCTTATCGCTAAAAGCGATTTCTTCCTGACAAATAAATAAATAAATAAACTACTTTTGGTTTATATTAAAAATAAATCTATTAGCATATATGTTAAACTCAATGATTACAGAACCAAAATTCTAAGTTACTGAAAATGTAGGCATATCCAATTTTATCCAATTAGAATAGACACAAAAATAGAACTGTGCAAATTATAGGAGTTTAGAGACTGATTCCCACGTTACATATTGTTACAGTCATTAGGATTCTAGACCCACAATAATAAAACTGGGCTCAACTCGTTTGAAGTTACTGAATGGAATTAGTGGCATGACATCATGTCACCGTCTATAAAGAACCACAAATTAACAGACTGGGTGTAGGCAAACAATACCATCAATTCAATAAGTTCTATTGATGTGCCTATTGAGTAGCCATTTTATGGAACATGACGCCATTATCGCCTCATAGGTATCTTCGTCCTAGTGTATTTTTCCAGATTCTAGTCAGTAAAGATTGCTGAGATTAAACTTATGACCCTTGGATGTACTTTTATTCTAGAGGTTAAGGAAGGAGAAGATGGAGAAAGAGGAGACCTTAGTAATGAACTTTTTTTTGTATGTAATATCATTTTAAAGCAGACACAAAATGTGTTTGAAATGTGCCCGTTTAATATTTATTGACTTTTTTTAAAAGCCTTGCCTGTTATTTGCCATGCATTAAAATTATTATCATAATTACATGGCACAAGTATCACAGTTATGGAAGTATTGCATCAAGGCAGCCAAACCTGTTCTTTGGATGAACATGATCTGCTGAAAGGTATAATATTTCATACTAGCTTTCTTCAGTACAATTAGTGCATGACAGACTGTGTGTGCCTCCTATATGAAGTATCTTGCAATCTTAACAGAAATAGATACTCCTAGTTTTATAGCAAAGAGCTTAAGAAATAATGTGAGAATATTATTTCGTAATTTTCATGTTATGTGAATAGCATGAATGTGTAATTTCACATAACAATGCAAATGAACTCTTGATGATTTGATAACAATCTGATTCATGACTGTCACAGTGGTTTAATTCTTCCACTTTTTGAAGGAACGTGATTTTTTGTTTAAGATTAGGTTTACATACCTACAGACGGCTGTCGCCGAACAGGTAGGAGGTAAGAGGTACCCAAGAAAAGATGGTGTGACGATTTGGTTAACCTGAAGAGGGATTGGGAGTCATTTGCGATAGATAGAGATCGATGGAAGAGTCTGGGGAAGACCTTTGCCTAGCAGTGGGATTGAATAGGTTATAAAAAAAATAAAAAAAGATTAGGATTACTGGCTTAAAGCTATTGAATCAAACCAATTGTGATGCAATCTTGTTGAGATGTTGTTATAGCAGTTTAAAGAGTGAATAGAATTGACCACACAACACATGAATCATCATCATCATCATTTCAGCCATAGGACGTCCACTGCTGAACATAGGCCTCCCCCATTGACTTCCAGATTGGCCGGTTGGAAGCGGCCTGCATCCAGCGTCTTCCTGCGACCTTTACCAGGTCGTCTGACCACCTTGTGAGTGGACGTCCTATGCTGCGCTTCCCGGAATACACACATAATAACACATGAATAGTACCTAATATTCCCTTTTTTAGATTGATTCAACATCAATGCAAGAAACAGAGAATTGACCACACAAGAACTTTTTGGAAGTAGTAGGTACTTTTAGCAAGGAGAACATCACATTATTTAGTTTTAATTAAAAAATTTTGCAAAAATTCAAATTTAAATTCACTTTTTGTTTCATGTAAATAAAGGAATTTGAATTTGTATAATTAGTAGATATTATTTGACCAACCTAAATATTGTCAGTGTTATCTTAATCAGTCATATTTTTTTAAAGATTATGTGACATTAGAAATAATTTCTGATATAAGTACATATCTCTTAACCCAGATGTTACTGAATCTTTTTTTTTTCACGTACTACCGTTTTTTTTTTATATTGTTACCTTGATTATATATTCTATATTTTGAACATGAAAAAAAATTTTTTTTTTTTTATCTTTATAACAATCGGTCGCTGTAAAAGGGTTAAGTAGGTAGGTACATTAGATTTTGTAAAAATATCGAAAGAATTGCCATAATTAAATAATAATGAAAGTGAAAAAGATTGTTTTCTTTAAAATTAATTTTGGGCTCAGTGAATATGGAAAGTTGCAACGCATACATTTCTAAACCGGTGATTAGCAGGTAGGGCCTTGTTTTGGTGCTGTTATCTAAAATCCTTATTGAGTTTCTTACTTAGTATCTCCTGGCTTTCTGGAGGAAAGTAGTAGTTATATAGTATGAAAATTATTCTTTGTAGTGCTTACAAAAATCTATACAGAAAAATAAAGTTTTAGTGTCTGTTTGTAATGTCAAAATAACAGCTTTTTACTAAATGCATATGAATATATAAAGGTGTCTCTGCTTGTTCCGGACTTCTGGCTGAACTCCAAAGCAGCTGGACTGATTGCACTAGCAGATGGTATGATAGGGAGTAACTTAGGTTACTTACAAAAAAATATGTTTATTTATTATTTCGCTCAATAAAAATTAAACCAAAGAAATTGTGAACAAAATTAGATCTAATACAGAAGTTTTTTAATTGATTTAAAAACTACACAAACCAAGTCGCGGGCAACAGCTATGAATTCGGTATTGATTTATGTGAAATGTGAATAATTTCCCGTGGTCTTTAGTTTATTCATAAAAGACTCTCTGGGCAACTTTCTTAATTTTTCTTTCAAAAGAACCTTCTCCTGGCAATAATTAACACAACAAAAAAAGAATTAGCGAAATTGTTCCATCTGTTCACACGTGATGCGATGACCAAGGGAAATAGAGATTCATTTTTATAATATAGATTAATCAGATTACATAAGATCCATATAGTAGATCCATGTAGCAAGCTTAACAACTATGTTAGTAGGTACTTAATAGTTAAAAGTGACCTTGTAGTTCTACTTAACTGCTCAATCAGTGTATATCATGAAATAAATAATAAGTTATTTGAAAAAATTATAAATCTTCTTTCATGTGCACATACATTTCAATAAGTACTGCTCTTTAGTACCTATACTATTGTATTAAGTAAAGTTTTGTTAATTATTCTCAAGCATCTCTCAGTGATGCAGGTGTAACTTAGAATGTGTCCTGTTGTTAAATCTATTGTTTCAA
Organism: Anania hortulata; assembly: GCA_963576865.1. Classification (NCBI taxonomy): domain Eukaryota; kingdom Metazoa; phylum Arthropoda; class Insecta; order Lepidoptera; family Crambidae; genus Anania; species Anania hortulata. The sequence goes on along the minus strand of OY756408.1, from coordinate 206,974 downwards.
TTATTTTTCTGAACAAGCATATTTTGAATTTAATATTTCGTCTTTGCCAATTTACTTCATGTGCCACAGAAATCAATTGACATACATGAACATTATTAGTAGTACTAATCTAAAAATCTCATCAGTGTCTAAAATCATATCAATCTCTAGGTGTTATCAGGGCATAGTATAGGCGAGTGTTGGATAATCTTTCTTCTCCTATGTGTAGGGAAAGCTGGTAGGTGCCAACTTTATCACGGCTGTGTACACACAAGTGATAAGATAGTGTCGGTATTCGGCCGGCAGCGGAGCTCAGCCACGGCTCGGCCTCGGGATATGCCGGCAGCGTTGCGACAGCCTCCTTCCATTCCATCATCCATGAACCGCTTTCAAGGCCTACCAATTACTTATGGCAACACGAGACCTGTGACACCAGACCGCTTTACTCACCCGCAAAAGACGTCTCCATCTTCACAGTCCACTTAACTTCAATCCTCTCAGGCGGTGTCAATCAAGTTATCACGAGTGACAAAAAGTTTTCTTGAGACATGACAACACACGCGCACCGCCACTCCCAAGCGTAAACTTTGTGGACAAACTTTTCAAAACACAAAAATGACAAAACTTCGTGCCGGCGGCTGAGCCTGCACTTTCACTTTGAATTTTGGTCACTTTTCACTCACTTTAGCATAAAGAAAGCATAAAGATGTATCAGCATCTAATTAAAAGCGAGGAAAACATCGTCTTTCGAGAACACAGAAGGCTCACACACAGGAGGAACTACGATCGACGAACGAAATGACAAGTTGAATATGTAGTGATGTGCGCATATTTGAAAAATAAAGTGGTCGATATTCTAGATGAGTAACATTTTTGTTGCAATGATTTACCTTTTGTTTTAGTTTTTAAGTACTCGTATTTACTTACACATTACACACACACAAGACACAAAGAAAATACTTAACAATAGAGAGAAAAAAACGAGGGTTCCGTACAAACCTGTAGGTATCTATTTAAGTAAAAGTTCACCCATCATGACAAACGAGTCATAGTTATGGTATTTTTATTGCAAAATGAAATCATTGATGAAACATTACGAAAGGTAAATTGCGGTTTACGATTTATGACTTATTAAAAAAAAAAACTTAATAGATCTCGTTCAAACTAATTTTCGGTGGAGGTTTGCATGGTAATGTACATCATATACTTTTTTTAGTTTTATTATTCTCTTATTTTAGAAGTTACAGGGGGGGGAAACACATTTTATTCTCGCGCAAACTATTCAGTTTATTTTTTTTTTATTAGAAACCTCAATATCATTGAAATGAAATGTATTTATTTGCTTTAAAAGTGGTACACATACAGGTGATAATATAAATTGTGGTTCCTCACATTTCACCAGACACTGGCATGTAAAACGTTTTAAAAAGGTCATTAGGAATTGAATTTAATTGAATTTATCATGATAATGTCAACAACAATGAATTTGAATAAATCAACAGTACATTTAAATTATTACAGGATTAATTAAATTATTAATACCAATACAATGAAAAAATAAACAATACAGTAATTGCAAGTCAGCAGAGTAGTCAATTATGTGTCAAAATATTCGTCAAGAGAATAGAAGCAACTATTAATTAGCCAGCATTTCAATTTTCTCTTGAACACATTCAGTGGTAAAAGCTTAATATCGTCATTGAGCCTATTATAGATTCTGAATGCCATCTGGTAACTATTTTATATATTTATTTTTGAGGCCTATTCATATATATCCCACACGTAAGGGTTTGATGAAAAAAAAAATTTGACTGAGTTCTAAGTATGGGGAACCCCCAAAATTTTTTGTTTATTCTTTAATTTTTTAGTAAAAATGTTAATGCGGTTCACAGAATACATCTACTTATCAAGTTTCAACAGTATAGTTCTTATAGTTTCGGAAAAAAGTGGCTGTGATATACGGACGGACAGACAGACAGACAGACAGACATGACGAATCCATAAGGGTTCCGTTTTTTGCCATCTGGCTACAGAACCCTAAAAACATGAACAATAATAATATTTACAGCAATTCAACTTTTATCGATAACATTTTCTTGAAATCACTAAGTACGGAACAACTTGACAGCTATTAAAGTGTGCGAGAGGGACAGATATAAACGAGATAACTTTGTGGTTGCGTGTGTGAAAGGCTGTTTTACGCCCACTGTTACAACTAGTTCGTTCCGTTTTACGGATTTTCCACTACAATATATATTTTTTTAAACATTAGATAAATCAAAATCATTGTTAAATCGTTTTATTTAAATATTATAATAAATTATTGATAACATTGACATCAGGTAGTAGACCAAAGTAATGGACATAATCCAAAAATGTAGCAAGCTAAAGTGGCAGTGGGCATTGGGCCGGCCACATAAGTCACAGAACTTAAATGAAAGGTAGAGTACCTAAACGAGTTCTCGAGTGGTGACAACGATTCGACAAACGTAGTGAGTATAAGACGCCCCCCAGCTTGATGGCCCGACGAGACGACCTTACCTTGGCTGGCAGTGGCTGGATGAAATAAGTGGAAAATCGTGCTCTTTGCCGCTCTTCGGACGTCCAGCAGTGGATTGAAATAGGCTCATGCTTAACATGATACCTAATGATGATGAAAATTGGTTTGGTGTCCAAGTTTTATTTAAGCGAATATGACAGCCTACCTAGGTAAGCCAGTAGTATTTCGCCACACAAACTGCAGAATGGCTCGGGCATCGGTATAGTAACTGTGATATTGGGTTGGACAAGGTAACCGATTACTTGTCCGTAATTTACTTGACAGAATTTCAGTTGGCCGAAAATTATAGACCGACATTTATTTTGCTATAAGGTATCGTTTGACCTATTTTTAGTCCATAGAAATATCTCTTGACTTAAGTATCATTTTATCGAACTACTTTTTATCGATTTTCAGAATAACTTTTTACTGTTGGCCGAAATCTCTTTTTAACTTTTTTCATTTACCAGAATACTGCGTATACAATAAGACTAAATTGGTTAGGTTAGAACAGTGACCACAAACAGCGCGAAGCGGGCGCTGAGCGCTTAAAAACTAAGGATAAGGATGAAGGGTTAATTATTATAATATTGGAAGCTTTTTTTGGAAACTAAATCATCTAACATTAATTTGCTTTGGCCAATGTTGTATGTAACATAATCAAATACTTAATACTTACTTGAAACATAATACTTCGAACAAATGTTATTTCGGCCAAGCCAAGTTCGGTAACAAATGACGTGACGTGACGACGAATAACCGTCAGGGTAACAATAAAAAACGAATTGATAAAGGTCAACCAATTGATACAGTGACAAAGGTCATCATCATTTGATGAAATGAAAAAAGGCGAAACGAAATAAGTCGAAAAGTTTTCGGTGAAATAAAATTCGGTAAACAACTTTTCGAACATAAGATAGGTAACCGCGTTGGACAATGGACGAGAAAGAAGCTTTGATTACTTAATAATAAATAAATAAATACTTACCTAATTCAAATGAAAGAACCTACAAGTAGGTATACTGGTAGTAGTAGGTAGTAGGTACTCTATTGTGTCTTAAAGTTGTCTATTTAAATTTGGATGGCAACTTTCCGGCCACCTGTCCTACTAATAAACAATGCTACTAACATACAATACATAACTTAGCATATTTTGGTAGGTGCCTACTTATTTGAATCTGATCCGTTGCAACATTTTAGACCCTAATGAATAGGTAGGTGACCCAAATTAAGGCAAATGCTTAATCATTTTGATTTTAAAATCAGGTTAGAATTAAATACCTTTTGCAATTTTTCTGCCATGGAACATCCATACAATTTTCGTTTTACAATGCAGGTACTTACATTTACTATGATTGACATGTTTTTCGTATGGCGCGTACGCATAGGCCGGCGCGTCACCAATCTCCACAACCCACGTGACTTTCCGTTGCCCTAGCAACGGCGACTGTGACGCCATCTCTCGCTTACAGCGCACACTAACTCACTTTACACAACACTTATCAACTCTATATTTTTTCTCAGGCACAATTTACCCGCCACATTGTAATAGTTTTCACCGTTTCACTTAATGGCATTTCAAATAACGACCACACATTTGCCGCTGATTATAGCTCACTGCACAATAATTAGTAAAATAATAAGCTTTTATTAGACACGAAAGGTAGCAGCAATTAACATGATTGTACACTTCTATAAATATTTTTCAGGACATTTTTTATACACAAGCATTATACAGGGTTATTTTAAAAATATCTGCTGATTTTGGTGCTCAAATACATTAACTTTTTTATGGGACCAACATCGAAATCTAAAAAAAAACTTCCCCATGCCCTTCATAAGCCGCCGACCAGCGTACATCAGTTTGTATGAAACAGTGTAATTTTTTTAGATATTATGTTGGTCCCATAGAAAAAGTTGTTGTATTTGAGCACCCGAATCAGCCCCTATGAGGTTGTTGATGTTTTAAAAATAACCCTGTATAAGTATGTTTTTTTAAAGAAAGTGAAATGTTCATTATTTAATGTCATCCCATTCACGATTGTATTGATACTGTCCCATTACCCCATCTGTCTGTAACCACGTAATGTTATGTGACCTCAATGGGTATTTAATTAATTAATGTAAAGTGATAATCGGTACTACAGACGACAGACCTACCTACCTACTTATCTAACCACCACTCGGTGCATAACAGTAGAACTCAAGCTTACTTAAAATCAGATACCTAGGTACTAAAATATATTTTTTTTTCTTTTTAACCGACTTCAAAAAAAGGAGGAGGTTCTCAATTCGGTTGTATGTTTTTTTTTAATGTTTGTTACCTCAGAACTCAGCCATTAATGAACCGATTTGAAAAAATATTTTTTCAATTGAAAGTGTATACCTCCAGATTGGTCCTATTTTTTTCAAAATTCAATTCTGATGATGGGATCCATGAGGAATTGACTCCTACAATATTATAGGTATACATGTAGCGATTTTAGTATATTTAACAACAAGTCAAGCATTTGCATTCAGAAAGTATCATTTGCTAAGGTGGAACTGATGAAGGAGACCATAGTTGGCCACAACGAGTAAGGTACGCACGCCCCACCCACGCGATAAGATTTTCCATTAAGACAGTTAAGCCTTGCCATAGTCGACAAATCAAATTTTAATAAATGGTTCTGGTGAGAATGATACCACCAAACCGATCTGATGAAGAAGGCGGAAGGTAAACACCGGAACTCTGTGATAAATCAATGTATCATAGCCGTGTTTGGACTTATTTGAAACGTCATGAGAAGCAATTTAGCTGTAATTGCATCACAGATCGCATTTTGAATGTAAAAAACACTAAAAAGCTAAAAATTACTTTTAAACAATCATACCAAACAGTTATTATTGGAGTCGGTGCCAGTCGTGGAATGTTTGAATGTGGTTGTTTGCACCGACTTCAAAAATAACTGTTTGGTATGATTGTTTAAAAGTTATTTTTAGCTATTTAGTGTTTTTGAAGTCGGTTATTTTTTTTATTAACTGTTAGGTATTAATACGGTCCACGAAGTAATCAAATTAAACTAGACAATTAATCAAGTTTTTTTAAGTTAGCAGAGTCTGACGATTTCCGAAACTTTTTTCTTATCTGAAGGTGAAGAACTCTCCTGACATGAGCAAACATTAAGAGCTTATTATCATAAATCGATATTCTCTGAATACTTTTTCTAACGTTAATACTTAGTAGACTTTTATAAATAGCAAATCTATCTCTCTACACAGGAGGTCAACTAAACGCCATCTGAAATTGAATTTAGACTAAGTAACTTCGTAGAGTTTCGTTCGTAAATTGTGACAATATAAATGTAATTCGAGCCTAGACATTAAGTGCCTTGACTTTGTGACGAAACCTAACCATACAAACCGGCACTTTCACTTTTTGCGGTTTATAGTGTAGGTACCTACATAGTTCGCTATTGGTTATTTTTAGGTATGTAGTTCACCTTGACAACTGGCTTTGAATCTCAAGCGATAGCGCGCTCGCGGTGCATCCACTTGCATACCTGCAGCCTGAGCGCGCGCCGAGATACGCCCATTCTCGACACCTTACTTACATAGGGTAGATAGTAATTAAATGTTAAGGTGAAGGGTAAGGAGAATACACGTAAAAGAGGTGTTTTTGCGAACGTTTCCTGGCGAAAATACTAATAATAATATGTTACTTATATGTTGAAGTTTTACCCGTAGTATCTAAATACTAGTTATACCTACTCGTAAGTTATATTTATACACTAACTAAAATATTTCTAAGTACCGCGAATACCGCGCTCTTGTACACATTTATATTTTAAAACGTGCTATTTGTTTAGTTTCAGACTTGGCATAGTTTAGCATTAGTCCCTTTTGTTTGTATTTTTTTTTATAATTATCAGATTGAGGATCTAAAATGGAGTTCACTTAGGTACCGTTATAAAATTCTGAAATCGTTACTAGGCAGTAGTACCAATGATAGCTATGACTGCGCTAGAGCTGATTGAAGATTTTTTAAATAAAATTATGGTTTATAACTTGAGCATTAAACCACGATAAAGTAGGTAACTAACCGACTTTTCTAAAAAAGTTATGTCTCTTAGAGACACCAAATAACTATAAGCTATTTAATACTACAACAGTTTGAATGCGAGATCATTTGGGCTTTTTAGTCCATCGGCACCGCCTCAATCACTGTATGCAATGGGGTCCATTAGACCAATTAACAACATTCTCTTAAAGTATACGTCTGTAAATATCTCCGAGTGTTAATAGCCTTGTAACGGCGAGCTATATAGAGCCATTACAGTTAAATTCGACACACACCATTTTTGCCGCATTAGGGTAAAAATAGTACAGCGTACTCAGCAGCAGCACATTCGCATCTCAATTCAGCGGTCATTAACTTAGTGCAGATGGCAGCCCCGAGGCGGCCGCCGATAGCCGCTTTAATAACTAGAGCACTTTAGAGCACCACTGCGCTTCACTAAATAAAATTCTTCACACGCCGATGCCAGCGCTATTGAACGACTTTGAGTCAGATTTTAGTTACATCAAGTGCTAATCACTTAAGAAGTCTGTGCTATATAAACGTGAGAATATCGATGAAAACTGATAGTCGGACATTTATGATGCGCATAGGCACAGGCAGGGAGTGACGCAAGAGTCGATTGCATAGTCGAAGTACACCTTTCTAGAAATGAACGCAAAGGCAATCTTGTCTTAACCCTTTTTACGCGAAACGACATATTGATTAATTGGCGGTGGACTTAGGTTGCGAGATTAGCGCACTCAAGCGCACTCGCTTTGCCACTGACTATTGGGCTATGTTTAACTGACATTTAGGTTTATTTTAAACGCGCCTCATCCATTGAGAGTATTATGGCTAATAATAAATAATATTAATTAACGATATTTCAAATTCTGAGCACAGCTTTACACTGGGTACACAACTACACAATAGTAGACAAGCCTGAGTAGGTATAGAATAACACAATTTAAGTTCAGAAAGTAGCAGGAGATCAAGTCAGAAATACGTAATCTTTGTAACTTGAAAACTATCTTTAAAACAATAAATAAATACAGTGCCTAACACTGCATAAGTGGATGTGTGTAACATCTATCATGTGCTTAGCAAAATGTAGAGATTTTGTTTTGTTCCTAAATTCTTAACTATGTACTTTAACTTGCCGCAAGTAGGTAATAATTCACAAAAAATGTAAAACAAAGCATGTTGACGTAGCATAGAGGACAAAAATTAATATTAATAACTGAAAACTTTCTTTGTGCGTTGCGAGGTCAGGCGCGAGCATTCGGGCTACCGCAGCGCGCGCGCAGCACTTAGCCATTGTTTGTACCGTTGGAAATTGACAAAATGCTGTCATCAAAGCTAGCTTCACAATCGCCTCGACCCACAGCCCATAGTGACAAGTATGGGTATGGGCGGAAGAGCGCGGGTGGCTCACTGATGCGATACAACATTAACTTAGTTATGCAAAACGTAGATTTCATCGCCGCCTAGCTCCAACGGAATTTTAATAAGCACTTGAATATTTTTAACTGAGCAATATCAAGTTCAAGGCAACATAAGCACGTCATGCTCAATGAACACGGTTTGTGTAACTAGGTTCGTGCTGTTTACACGAGATACAGAAAATAAACCAAGACAAACCAGTCAAGATATCATTGCATGCAGCCATCCTTAAGAGAAGTAGGTATTGAGTAAGTTAATAAAAACGTTTGCTGTTTACACTCAAAATTAAGTCCCACTTTGGCTATTTGGTTTATGCGGCGTCGCAGATAAATCTATAATTTCTCTACATTACGACTACCGCTAGACTAGAAGGTTAATAAATAATGACGTAAGTAACTGCAGAAACAACGTGTGGTGTTGTGAGTATTGTGACGGATGTCATATTGTTACAAATTACATATATGTACTTAATTATGTGGCGTCTAAATTATTTTATCTAATCGCAATTATGCTGTCCCAGTTTTGAATGAAAAACGATAGCAATAAATATCTTGTATCACTGACACAGTGCACTTTATATCGTTGAGTAATTGAACATTTCACTTTCAATAAAATTCGTACGACATGAGTTAATGTATTGATAAAAGTTTACGATAAATCGGAACGCATCGGGGCGCGATTGCGCGTGCGTGTTTGCGCTTCTATAAACGACAACCAACTGTCAAAAAAGGCGGGAAGCGCCATCACAGAGCGGGCGGCGCCGAGCAGGGATAATTATATTCTGAACATACGCAGATTATACTATCTTGAGTCAAGATTCTTGACTATCTTGTGCACGTGAAATTGCACCGATACCACAGCATGTGCAATTGTGCATGCCTTGATTAGACCAATACCGACACACTTGCCACTTACCGTATCTGATACGTACATTATTTTCCTTGACTTGACTTTGACGATAAAAAATACGTATTTGAAACTTATAACTCGACTGGAATGCGTATTTTCTAACTATTTTTAATTTCAGCCTAAAGTAAATACGTAGCGCTTTAGTTTGTGCTTGCGTTTAAGGAAAACCTGATTAAAAGATAGCATACCACACAGTGCCGGATTAAGACCTAAGCAATCTACGCCTATGTGCCCTCTATAAGTTATCAATTTTTTTTAGTTCTGTTTTGGTGGCCCTCGAGATGTGATGCCCTAAGCCAGCGGTTCTCAATCTTTTTTGGTGACGGAACCCTTTTGGATAGCAAAATACTTGATGGAACCCTACAATAAAACAATGGTTTTTAAGTGTATTTTTTATTAATAAGCATAATTAGAGTACCATGTAACAGTTACTTATTACTTACTTACATAACAAGTATAATAATAAATATAACATTGAAAAAGAAAAAAAATCTAACTAATGGGATGTATGAAACTGTTTTTTATTTTTCATCAATTGGTTGATATCAGGTTTCATAGAGGACAGTTGAAGTCTCATATCAGGTTCGGCGTCCAGTCTATTGCGGTATTTTGTTTTCGTGGCTGCATAGGTTGAGAATCCTGTTTCGCACAAATATGTTGTTGGAAACGGGAGAAGAATATTCAAAGCCATTTTGGCAAGCATTGGATATTCATTTCGGATTCTGCACCAAAAATCGTTGAGAGGCGTCGTTTTGAACAGTGACTCCATACTTGTGTCAGATGACATTTCTAAAAGAGATTCATATATCTCGTTTGACATACTTTCGGGCTTTTGTAAGTTGGGTAAAAAAGGATTATGAATCCATGAATTCAGTTTCATTTTTGTATTCTGTTCTTCAGGAAAATACTGCTCAAAAGATGCGCGCATCGAAGTGAGATATTGGACCAATTCTTCAAATACATCATCTTGAAATATTTCTGAGTTGTTATCGCCAAGAAACTCACTGAGTGACGTAAAGCTTTCTATTTCTCTATTTCCAACGCAAATAATCCAAAAATCTAATTTTCTTTTGAAGGCAGTTATTTTGTTACAGGCCTGGAACACTGTTGTCTGTTTACCTTGCAATGATAAATTTAATTCGTTCAGTTTCTGAAAGATATCCGCCATAAAAGACAGTCGGAACAACCAAGTTTTATCATACAAACGGTCTTTCAAATTAAAAGAAGTATCTGAAAGAAACATTTGTAACTCGGCTCTAAGTTCAAATAGCCTTGTTAAAGTTTTACCCCGAGACAGCCATCGCACTTCTGTATGGAGCAGCAGTGTTTTATGTGTGCTGCCATAATCTTCACACAATAATGAGAACAATCGGGATTGTAGTGGTCGTGATTTGATAAAATTAATTATTTTTACCGCTTCATCCATAAGGCATAACTAATTTTAGATTGGACGGCATTTGCTTCATCGCAAGTGCTTGTCTATGCAGGATACAATGGCTGGAACTACAATTAGGCGCTTTATTTTTTATTCGTGACACTACTCCTGCTGTTTTACCCGTCATCGCCTTGGCCCCATCTGTACAAATGTCAATGCAATCGTTCCAACTGAGATTATTTTCCTCAAAAAATATATTTATTTTATTAAAAATTTCCTCTCCGGTAGTGTTTGTGGGTAGAGGTGAACACATAAGCATGTCTTCTTCAAAAGAACTTTCACATGGATATCTCACGATAACCAGCAAGATAGCCAGACCAGCGACATCAGTCGACTCATCCATTTGCAAGACGAATTGTGTTTTTTGTAGACGTGTAACTAGTTCTTGTTTGACGTAGCTTGCTAGATCATGAATTCGCCGTGAAACAGTATCGTTAGATAGCGGCACAGTAGAAAGATGCTTTGCAGATTTTTCATCGAGCATGCATTTTGTTATGTCTAATACACATGGTTTTATTAAATTCTCAGCGATAGTGTGCGCTTCTCCTGCTTGTGCAATGCGATAGCTAACTAAATATGATGCCTCCGTGGCCTTTTCATTGATAGTTTGGGTTACATGCATCATTGTTTTTTGACTTTCCAATAACTGTTCTTTTTTACGTACAAAAAATTATTTATTCTTGTCTTTAGACTCGGGGTGTACAGTTTCTAAATGTCGGCGCAACTTGGCAGGTGCCATGGAACTATTAGGAAGCAGTTTACTACATAACATGCAGAGAGGTGAGCCGTTGGAATCAACAAATCCAAAACTGATATATGATTCATCATACTTCCTTTTTTTCGCCTTTGAAACCGTGGAACTTGACGTCGTTGCATCATCGTCTGGATCGGTAATTGCTGTATACTCCACGCGGACTGCTTTTGAACATTCGGCTTCGTTGGAAGATGTTGTTGCGACACGTTTAACGCCTTTAAGCCAACGTTCCATTCTTTCAGGATGGTGAGGTTAAAATAATGCACGGTCGTTACTGCGTAGAAGAGTTTAGCACTTTAGTCCAAAGAAGAAATGTACAAAACTGATACAATCAGAAAACAGCAGTAGAACAATACACAATTTTTTTCTAGCAGGTAGGTACTTATCGCTCCGAACGCTAATCGTCGACTGACTAGTGTCAAGGCTTGATCATCGCTTTTATAGTCCTAGCCTCAATCTCGAACATTCTCAAAAATACTCGAGTCGGCGTCTTTGATAAATAAAAAGCCGATATAAAAATAGAAATTCAAAAAATGTGGTGTAAGCAATCTCGACTTTACGTTTTGAAGTTAGAGCCGAAAGTCGCTTGTTCACAATTATAGCGTCTAATTTCAAAGGCGGCTTTTATCAAAGGGATTGCGCGGTCACAAGTAGGTATCGGCGGTGGCGGCATAGTAAAATTGTTCGTGAATCGTGATACGCCGCGACAGAACGGTCGACCAGAGAGAGGTGTTTTGATTTTTTTTTCTAACTTCTTGCGACAGGGGTATCGCGGAACCCTAGGGTTCCGCGGAACACACTTAGAGTATGGCTGCCCTAAGCAATAAATTGCTTAATTTGATTATGGGCTAGTCCAGCGCTGCAGGTTTACAATTTTAAAAATACGACCTCATGTGAGAGTCGTACTCACACTCTTCGCCACTCTCTTCGCTATATATAGACAACAGCTAAACACTTAAAAATTCGCCAGGTTAACTAATGTCCGGTAGCTCAGTTGGAAGAGTAGCCGCCTGGAAAGCGAAGTGACTAAGTTCCAATTTCCACTTCCTTCCTTTCCTTGAGGCGGTCGCTTTTTTGCAAGTGTAGAGTGTTATATTATTTTAGATACTCGTACAACAAGAATTAACTGCAATAACAACATTTATAAACCTGACCATGTTCTACTATCCTACTGACTTCCTATTACTGACTCTACAATATAGAGTCGGTAAGTATTGTTGTAACATTGCTGCGTTGATTGGTGTGATAGCCACTGGCTGACGTCTGCAATCCTTGAATCGATTCAAATCTGTATGCGTTATGCAGGTTAATTTATGATTTTTCTAACCGCTGAGAAACCTCTCTGAAATTCGATCCCAATTAGGTACAACCGTGCGAAATTCCAACCTGTAGGCTCTACTGCATAGTCGTCGCAGCGATAGTAATAGCATAAAAACCTGTCTAAGCAACTAGACGTGGCAATCAACATCATCATTTCAGCCATAGGACGTCCACGGCTGAACATAGGCCTCCCTCGTTGAGTTCCAAATTGGCCGGTTGAAAGCGGCCTGCATCCAGCGTATTTTTGCGACCTCTACCAGGTCGTCTGTCCACCTTGTGGGTGGACGTCTAACACTGCGCTTGCCCTCCATTCCAGAACTTTTATGCCATATCGGCCGTCAGTTCTACGTGGTATGTGCCTCGCCCACTGCCACTTTAGCTTACTAATCCATTGGGCTATGTCAGCGACTCTTGTTCGTTTACGTAATTATCGCTCCATTTCTAATTCGATCTCGCAAGGAAACACCGAGCATAACCCTTTCCGTAGCACGCTGACCTTGAGCTTTCTTAAGAGGCCTATAGAGGCCAGACTTGGAAAAATAAATTTAAATTTGAAATTTAATATATTTTAGGGTATTCTTTGACTCTATTTTTTTTATGATTATAAATTAAATTAATAAATTAAATCCAAATTTATAGTCCGTCTATTTTTAGGCAAACTTATAATATTTTTTTAAAAGATACACATTATTAACCTATGCATGATTCGATGCTTTGCAGCCAATTACAGGACTTGATCTAGATAAATATTTTTAACCCCCGACGAAACAGAGGGGTGTTCTAATAAGTTTAACTTGTGTATCTGTGTATCTGTCTGTGGCATTGTAGCTCCCAAACGAATGGACCGATTTTGATAAAGTTTTTGTTTAAAAGCTGATATTACAGAGATGGATCTCAGCTGTATTTTATGAAGATCTGTATAGTCGTTTGAAGGTTGTAAGCTCAATTCCTACTAGACAAAAGGGTTTTTTAATTAATGGCAAACTTTCACAGGTCCGATTGATTTGAAATAATGCACTGTTAACTTAGTCGTAGTAATATTATGTTATGTATACATCTTCAAGTATTTATAAAAATAATATTTGTTGCATAAATTTTAAAAAACTGGCTATATGTGTTTTACATAGTTCACAACTCCATTTAAGTATCTTTTTCTCCAAGTAAGTATTAAAGTACAAGAAACTCTGTAACTTGTAAAGCCTACCCAGTGATAATAGTCTACATGGGGAAACTTAATTATGTTGACTAAAATTCTTAGTTATTTACTTCGTGTGTTATCGAATAAGTTGTAATAGTTATATAGCGGTGTTATGAGCCGCTAGCAGCGCGGCTGATCAGTATCGGGCTCAAGATAACCCTATCTGTGCTGACGGTGCGATAGCGGAATTCCGACAGGAGCCGCGCGGTGACGCCGGCGACACGCTATTAGAATTATACGTTATACAATCCACCAGGCTCTAACAACTCAAAAGCTTGCAGGTAACGCACTTTCAACCGACAAATGGGGCGACCACTCCGTCTTCGGTCAGTTTAAAGCTATAACATTGTTTTAAATGCAAGTGATTGCTAACAATTATTTACCTTATTCATCGTCATCCCGTCATCACGGCCTATTCAACTAGACCGAAATGTCGGGAATATCAAGTCGACAAAAAAGAGTTAACAATTTATTAATACAACAAGAAAGTATAACATTTTATGTTCATTGTGTAGAATAATAACGTAATCAAAAACAAATTAATTAATACATTATTCTTCTTATGTCGTGTCGATGGCGACTCTAGGCGGACTTCGACCAAACCATAAATTAATAAATAAGCAACATTAATATGTGTTCTAATAAATGGTAACAGCTTAAAATATTTCAACATCATTTCCGCCATAGGACTTCCATTGCAGAACATAGGCCTCCCCCAATGACTTCTATATTGGCCGGTTGTTATTATTTACTATGTTATAGGTAATTGGTTGTCTTGGTAGAACTTCTTTGTAACCACAAAATCTAGGTAAGTATATAATTAGGTATCTGTAAACTAAATATGAACTGATATCTTTGTAGGTACTAGAAGTTATTTCTTATTTTAATAAGGTTTTAGATAGGTGCCTTAGTCATTCCATAGTAAGCTTAAAAAGTATTTAGGTAGTATCTAGTAAATTATCTGAATTATTATATTATAGAGTACCTATCATTAAGGCACTCGATAAACATTTGATGTATTGATAAATAAACTGTTTACAATTAGATACAAATTATTCACCACTACTTAAATCACGAATACATGATATTGTTTTGTCTACAACAAACAAGTTATGTTATCATGAACTTTATGTAAACATTCATATTTGCTATATTATCTGTTATTTAAAATTAACAGGTGCATTCTAAATTATAGTAAAACAACAAAACTTAAAATAGGTAAAAATATACCATTCGAAGCGCCACTGTAACATAATCTGTGCCACTCAGCCTTGCCTAAGATCTAGGCCTTCCTGCTGTGCCTGGGCAGGGTCCAGTGTTTGTTAAAAGTGGATCTTCATTTAGTAATCACGGAAGCAAAATATTTCAACGCACTGCAATGAGTGTGTGGGAATGCACAGTACGCGCGTCCTGTGCGTGGTGTGTGCGCTTACGCATGAGATTTCAGCCCATGCGCGTTATCTCCCCAATTAATGTGTGTTTAGGCCGTTGATCCCGCCGTGTGACGTGCTATCCGGATACACTAAATCTTCTGATACCGATTAACTAGTTTCTATTTCATTAATCATTTTCTGTTTCAAGTTCATATTTTCTCCAGGAATTAAAGGCCTTTTCAAAGCAAGGGACCTTTAAGTTACCATTGTATGTCCCGGGAGCCACTCTGACTCGTGACCACGTAACGGATAAATATACTTCTTTCTGTTTTCCGTGCTCTTAACAATAGTTTTCCCTATTGTTTCTAATCTTTGGTAGTATAATCGTATATTATTTGATAGTATGTCAATATAAGTATAATATAAGTCACTGGAGGAGGCCTATGTTCAGCAATGGACGTCCTATGGCTGAAATGATGGTGATGATGATGTATGTACATACATATATGTATATATTCATTACTTAAAAAGAATTACATTGCAATTGGTAAACAATCCTATAGAAATAGCCTACTCGTATAAAGGTGGGGAAGTAAACTACGGATCTGTCCGCTGTCATTATTATAATAAATTGCCACGAACCACTGGGTAAGTAGGGCGTTAGCAGTATAGTGGCATTCTTTTATAGAAAACTAAATTAATTCGTACACTTACTTAGCCCATTAGCCACCTAAAAAAATAAAAAAATAAAGGCACTAATTTTTAATAGGGATGATCAAAGTTTCGTCGTCGTTGTATGCACGTTAAAAAAATATAGATAGGTACTTATTATATTATGTTAGTTTTAATTTAATTGGAATCAAGTTCAATTTATGCCATTAGGTAGACCTATTAAGTATAGTAAAATCGAAAAATAAATCTGTATTGAAGTCCAAGTGCTAATTGACCAAAATGTATGGAGTAGCAGAGCCTTTTTTTCTTTTCTATTTTACTATTGGCCACATTGTATAAGTTTTTGTAGTTTTATGTGTAGAATATTATAGGTGTACTAATTCATAAATTAATATATATGATGTTATGAAAGTCACCCTGGATTTTATGTAAAAAACAGTTACTCTGCAATTTTATGAATCCTCTAAACTAAACATAGACCATAATAATTATGTATTATGAGCGTGGAGAGTCGATTGTCAGTAGCTCATTAGAATCATGCGAGCGCGGCCGCTCCTCCTCCACTCAACATTAGATTGATTTCAATTGAACCACTGAGCAGCATGTTGAAGTATAGTGTTTATGTGTTTTACCGTAACTGTTACTCAATAGCCTCTCTAATGTGTGACAAATCACTTTGTTTGTCTTCTTTACTAATAGTGTCGGTAACAACATAAAATAATCTAAATACTATTGGGCTTGAAAAAGCATTGTAGGTATTCATCGCAACAATAGCGGCACTAGGCACTACATACGCATTTTCTAAGCCATTTTAGTTATTTTCAATTCAGATGCCCGCTTTGTGGTATATTAACAGTAATTTTGAATGTTCATTCATAAACAAAAATGAATGAAGTAGTATTATAGTTACAAGCTTGCTTTAAAAATCTGCAGATCAATAAATAAAAACCGTAATGTAGAGTCAAAAAACAAACTGGCTATTAAGAGACATCTCTTGTTTGTTTCTGGAACTTGATTGTGAACGCTAACATATAAAATTGTGTCTCACACTACGAAGCCTGAAACCCACGGTGATACCTTACGTACGACCCGTTCCTTTTGAAGTGTAGAGTTAGTTCTAGACTAGACTATGAAGATATAATAGCATACACTAACGTTAACCGTACGAAACGTTATAACGTTTTATCGCCAGATGTCGCAATTTGAGTACAAAAAGTTATAAACTTCACTGTGAACGTACGATGTGCACTTTCAAGTAAAATGCACTCTTCGTTCGTGTATATGTATAGAATATTTTTACACACACGCACCTTAGAATAAATAAAAGGTAACAACCGTAGGCAGTATTATTAAAACAGTTGTTAGAAATAGAAAGTTTTTTACTGTGACAAATAAAACGACAGTTTTATTTTGCATATTGGGTAGACGTGACACATTGTGTAGGTAGAGTTACAGTCATAATCAAACGGAATATTTGATGGAATTGATGGTAATAAAGTAAAGGTAGCAGAAAGCCGCTGGATGCGGGCCGCTTTCAACCGGCCAATCTGGAAGTCGCTGGGGGAGGCCTATGTTCAGCAGTGGACGTCCTATGGCTGAAATGATGATGATGAAGGTAATATAGTGATTTAAGTTATCTAATATCAATCATGTTAATTTTGCTTTGTGCAAATTATGTTATTTGAGGTTTATAATAATTATAACACTGTGATTAGAAGTGTGGCTATCGTTTACCTACAAACACAAACTACAAAACGTAACAGCTGTTCAATTAAGTAAGCTCACCCCGGCCTCATTCTAATCAGTGCTGTATACTAACTTATAGATGAATATTTATCCTGCAACTAGCCGCAACCACGAACCCGGACGTTCCGGAATTGATTCCGCCCGGAATTGGGTCAAACTCGTGACGTGACGTGAATTTAGTGTCATTTATAAAAAACTAATGTTGTTTATTTACACGAACGCGACGCACCGAGGCGCAACAAAGGGTTATCGTGTCAGCGTCGCAGTCGCAGTCGCGGCGGGCCAGCTGCGTGAGGGCTGAATGCGACAATCGTTAACTTCGGTAGAAAGGCCTCGTCAACGTTCATTCAAGATAGCAAACCCAACGTCTCTTATGGAGGGATATATTTTTTCTTGACTTCAGCCCCCCAAGCATGACCACCAAAACACGATAATATCTAGCGATTTAACGACACCAAATGTAAAAAAAAATATGATAGTTAAAGCCGCCATCTTGAATCGCCCTGCCGGTAACGTCACATGTTATGATCACTGTTTCGATAAAAATTCAACATGGCGTCTATATTTATCATATTTAAAACAACATCACATACAAATCGCTATATCATAATCATATTTTGGTGGTCATGCTAGGTTTTGTACAATTGTGTTTGATAATGTTTTTTTCCTTAATCCCTATCTTCTCTTCTGGATTTTATATTGTGCTCCCTCATCCTTTTTCGTTTCATTCCTCTTTTATTATCTTTATTTTATAAATTCCTTATCTTATGTGTAGTTAGTATTATTTACTCACTGTAACCAATTCTCAAAGAAACCTTCCAAAGCAAGGATATTTTTATAATTTGATAGGTTAGCTAAGAATCGGATTCGTTACCGGCTAGCGATAGTAGAAAAAGAATAGAGACCCGGCGTGTGCAAGTTTGAGGAAGGCCCGATCATCGTGACGTCTCCGGCCTGCACCAC
This sequence comes from Anania hortulata, assembly GCA_963576865.1. Taxonomy (NCBI): domain Eukaryota; kingdom Metazoa; phylum Arthropoda; class Insecta; order Lepidoptera; family Crambidae; genus Anania; species Anania hortulata. The sequence continues at coordinate 188,604 of OY756408.1, read as the reverse complement.
CGTCGTCGGCCCCGGCCGCACAGGGCCGCAGCCAGGCGGGCCCCGCTCAGCGGCGTATGAATGAAACTGTTAACAATAGGAGTGCGATGAACTTATTTCTTGTACTTAATTTTGGGGGCCAGTTGTAAATTTTAGTCTCTAAAAGTTATTCTTGCTGTACCTACGCCAAATTATTCGGGACATAAACGATTCGCTGTTTTAATAAATGTGATATTTTAGATATTTTCTGAGTCACGTACTTGAGTAAAACGTTGAATGTTGTTTGAAATAAATTACCATGCAGAATAGAATCGATTGAGGGCAAGATTAAACACAGATTTTACTAACTTTGTTATGAAATACACGTGCTGTCACTATTTTCCAAATGTATTTAATCATCCATGTACAATCGCGACTGTTTATGTTTATTATTAAAGTTCATCGCTAAGCAAGTCAAAGTTTAAAACTACCAAAATGCTAGAGTAGATTAATTTTTGTTAGAATTTAGTTCGCAATGCCCCCCTGTGGGGCGCGCTGTATCGAAGCATTCGTTGTATCGGAGCGCGGCGCGTGCCAGCCACCGCGGCAGTCGGGCCCGCGCCTCCACACACAACATTCCGGATTTGCCAATTACTACCACCATCGAACATATCCGCCAACAAACAAACCATGAACTTATTGTGTTAGAGTACTCAAAATGGTCACTGAGAGTCCCGTGAGGACCTCTCTGAGCGAACTTAGCGGTTTCAACCCAGAGGTGTATCAGTAGGAGTCAATGAAAATGAATGGTCGAAGGTCTGATGCTTCTACTTCTACGGATGACTTAAAGGTGTGTTATTTGTAGTGAAAGATGCCGCTTAGATGATACGGTTAGTATTTACACATAGATTTTATTGTTAAAGCAATACTTTTATTCAGTTTGTAGTCGCTAGACATAGGTACTTAGATTGTCTTTTTGCGCACTGACAGCGTCTTAAAAAACTGCTAATATAACTATAAACTGCTTATACGTTGCTTAGTTAAGCTCTACATTTTTTGGTAGGAATGGTAGTGATCTGGCTGTTATTCTAGAAAAATGACAAATAAAAAATATAAACTTGACACACATTTGACACTTTCGACTGATTAAAGCTCAGAATCAAAGTCAATGTCAGCTGTTAGATGAACGCCATTTTGATTATTTACTTTTAAGACAGGTGGAGCGGTTGTTTAATTTAATATTAGTCCAAGGCTTTTTGATAGTTAACTACCTAGCTGTTGCCCGGTGTCATCTAGATCCGTTCAGCCGTTCTGGCGTGATTGAGTAGCAAACAGTCATCCATACAAACTTTTGCATATTTTATCTTTTTCTGATCGTCTTTGATTTTATAATATTAGTAAGTTCTGATTATAGTTGTATCTTTTATAGGAGTGTACAGCATTACATTACTAGTAATTGTCCGCGTATTAAAATCATTAGTCATTTAACCTGTGGGTAACTACAATATTAATAAAATCACATACCTACTAAAATAAAATAAAATAAACCTTTTATTCATTTCATTTCTAAAAATCCATCATAGAGCACACCCCTACTGACCCCTAATGACCCCTACACACTATACATCATCAAAAGTGAGCTGTTCTAGTATCAGCTTAGCAGAAACATAATTTATTAATTGGCAATAACTGCGTAGGTACTCGTACAATATGCCGCTAACAGTTAATATGTTTATTAATTGAAAAAAGTAGTGTTTTGATAATATTGTTCACAGCAAGTACTTTTCCACGTTTCAGGACCGCCCGCTGTGTCTGTTTTACTTCACGCACCCGTTCGGCGTGCTGTCCCCCGAGCCGCCGACCGTGACGGCGGCGCCCGCGCACGTGGCGCGCGCCTTCCTCAACATGGAGCCAGTCTCGCCGCTGCACTTCTTCGCCTCCGCCACCTCAGCCACCTCAGCCACCTCAGCCGCCTCCGCCGGCGACTCCTACGACACGCACACCACCACCTCCACCGACAAGCTCAGCTTCGACCTCGGCAACACCAAGGTCCACAAAAACCCCGTTAACCTTGTCAGTGTCTCAAAAACTCGCAAGTGCACTATCGACTTGAGCATTCCGCGGGATACTATGTCCTCCTCGCTGTTATCCAGCGATATCTGGTTCAGCTCGGGCTCAAGCTCCAGAAGCTACGAGTATACCCGTCGACTGATACCCTACAATAGAATCCTGCCTCCTCTCCAACTCCCGGCGCCGCAGGACACGTCCACGGCTGACAGTTCTGACGATCTGTGGCCGATCAAGTGCATAAACCACGCTAAGTTCTCGCTTCCACCGATCAAAATGCCCAAATCTAAAGTGACCAAAACGCAAACAAAAGTGAACAGTGTCGTAGATGATGTGTCCAGTGTTGAGAGTATCAGTGTGAAGGAAGTGAAGTGGAGGAAAATAGTTGGAGTGAAGAAGCACAAGAAGCGAACGCACGCAGCGCAGCTAAGCGGCGTAAGGCGCATGCTCACGCGCCTTATGCAGCGTGCTGTTAAAGGTATGTCGTTCTATTTGCAAGCAACCTACTCCACTATAATTTGTCTCTAACATAAAGTCAATCATCTTTGAGTATTTATACTCAAAGACTATTATGGTCTCTATGAGTTTGCTCGACAACAACAGAGAGAAGACAAACAGCACGTTTGACAACAATTTTGACATTAAAAGATTTAGGTTAAAATGCACGTTCACAAGTATATATTAATTAACAAATACCTTATGAACACTACGTGCGCCTTATTATTGCCTTGGAAGTAGTAGAAACTACCTTTTTTGTAGTTATTCAATTTTGTGTGTTCTGACTAGTGAGTACTAATTGAGTGCGTGTGTAAAAATGGGGTACGTGCTTGATAACTGCCCGACCCTGCACTGGTGCTGCAACAGCGTACCGCTGCGTGCGGCGGTGATGATCATCTCGTTGGTGGGGCTGTGGTGGGCGGCGCTGTACGTGTTTGCGTTCACGGGCACCGGCCGCGCGCTCAGCGAGAGGCTGGGCGTGCCCAGCGACGTCGCCGGCGTCATGCGCCTCGTGCACGGCGTCTTCGGCTTGCTCCTCTGCGCCGTCCACATCCTTCTCTTCTTCGCTCCAATTTACCAGAGTGACACCTTCTGCGAGATCTACATCTGGTTCATGATTGTCTTCTGGATTTTTCTCATTATCTCCGCTGTTGCAACCGCTATCGCATCTATTATCGCCAACAAAATCCTATTTGCCTGTACATACTTGCTAACAGTCTTCGCGACCTTTTTCATATCCATCTATTTTACGATTATCGTCGCTAACTATAGAATGACAATACCATAATTTAATTTTGTAAGCTATCTAACTTAAGACAGAAAATAAAATGAAATTGAATTTATAGTTTTTATTTAAAATTTTGTGGTAAAAAACTAACATTTTTAAAATTACTAACCAACAAACTGTGCGAATATCTTAAAATTACAAATTATTAACAAATTGTGCGAATGTTTATACTATTCTTTCCGTATCCGTCGGAGACTTGTCACGCGAAACCTGTTGGGTGAGTGTGGTGCCGGGCGGGTGCGTCGCGGGCCGTGGCTCGCGTTACACCGGCTGCATTCAGCGTCGCCAGCCGCTGTGACACGCCCCTTCTGTTATATAGGTCACCCACTTACTTGGCTGCTACTATGCGACCATTGTCTTTGATTTGCAGGTACTTGGAAATGCTTACAAACAAAACTAATCAGATTCGTCCTCTTCACTGTCTGGTTGTTCGAGGTCGATTTCAATATTTTCTACATCGGTGCACAATTCTTTTTTTATTTCATTGTCTCTGCTATTCTCTATTTCCGTACTATACTCGAGTGAATCCACTACCTGATAGCTGAAATTTGCTGTCGAAGAGCATGAGTTATTCCTCACTCCTTTTATCGCTTTCAATATTTCCATTTTTACAGTCAGCTTCTCGTCGTCGCTCATTCTTTTGAAAGACGGTATGAGAGACATAAGGAAGTGTTTATCCTCGTCTATTTCTTCAAGATAGACGCTGGTGGATGGAAGTATTGGTCGATCGAGGGATTTTCTCTTCGGAGTATCTACTTTGTGTTTCAGCTTTCTCTTCTTGGATACCTGATGTTCCTTGGGCGTAGGGCTCTCTTCCTGCTCACTGTCCCCTGTCTGGAGGTGCGGTAGCAGAAACGACATGTGGTTGTAGTACACGTACACTTTTTTCTTGATATCGTACCCCTCGCGGATCTTCCTCTCAATCTCCACCTGCCGTTTGCATGTATCCCGTAGGTTGCGCCATTTCTTCATCAAGTCCGTAACTGAAACAAATACAGTATTTTTTTGTTTAGTTGAAAAGCATACAGGATTCAGTATAAGATATCAGTGTGAAGACTATGCAATTATTAATAAGGCATAGAAATCAAAATTATTTATTTTTGCGAATAGGCCATTAACAACACTTTTACACGTCCCAATATTATTTTTTTACCACACCACTGCTTCGGAACAGTTTGTGGGCTAGTGCCGAGAAGAAGCTGCGCATGAATCTCAGTCACTATTGTCAGCCTCTTTTTATCAAATAGTTCCCGTTATCATCGTTTAGTGATATAATTAAATAATCACTAACAGTGTATGTAATAACTCTTTCATTAAAATTATCTCAATATGTAAGTTCAAATACTGGCAGTTCAGCAATGGATTGTGGTAATTCATTAAAAATACAAATACATGGCAAAACCCACGAATGAACTTCCTACCTTAAATTTAATTATATAAAAAAATACTCAGTTGTACATAATACATGCAAACCTTTGAAGGCTGATTAAAAATAACGTTAGATTGTAAGTATCGTCAAAGTATCGTAAAAGGCTTCTTTTTAAAATTATTATGCCGGTTGCTAGCTTCTTGACGAGCAGGGGGCTGCGAAATACTATGGTTATATATATTCCTCATTTCAATTTATTATTCACCCAAAATATAATGGTGGACTATTGCGCCGAACTTCATTCAAAACTGTTTCTTTCTACCTGCGCAAATGAGTTGAGTAGCGCGTGAATTGAGTTGAGTAACAATCATCCCCAATATACATATTATACTAGCTGACCCGGCAAACTTCATACCGCCAATAAAAGTTGTCTTTCTTTATACTTTCTCACCTTTTCAACCCTGGAATTCTACAAATATTATCGAAACAAAATTAGCCAAATCGGTCCAGCCGTTCTCAAGTTTTAGCGAGACAAACGAACAGCAATTTATTTTATATACATAATAGATAACTGACATTTTGTAAGTATTGTAACTGACTTTTTAAAAGTTTAAAATCAAACACCTACATAATGTGCCTTATTTTTAGGTCGAAAATATGAATTATGCAGAAAATTTGGTTCTGTAATCGTATGGGCTATCTACCTACTTATTTTTTGGGATTAAATTAATTTCATTCGTTCATAAGAAATCAAGTACAACAAAACATTTTAAACCATGTACTAGTTAATACCTACTTACTTTTATTATCTTTTTCGGATTTAGAATACATGTCCCATTCCGGAAACAGTTCTTTAGCAATTTCTTGCCAAATCTTAATTTTGAAGTGTGTGTTCGCCCTCTCGGGGGAATCCTTTACGTATAACGATGGCCACTTCTGTACTTCCCTTATAATGTCGAGAGGGTGAATTTCCTCTAGGATTTTCTTAGTTCTTCCAGACATATTTGTGTTGTATTTGAGATGCTGTTTAATGTATGTCATTTGCGCGGTTATTATCCGTAGTTTCGTAACTTGCGTGGTGTTTATTTTCTTGTAAACATGCTAGTGGCGCGGTCACGTCGAGCGCCGGCAGGTGGCGGCCGAGCGCTTCCGATCCCGCACGATGACGCACGAGGTTCGCCAGCCACTAGCAGCCACTTACTACACAACAGTTTTGGTTCTTGTCGACACGAAACTCACAAAGTCACAGACGATAGGCAGGCACACACAAAACTTTACTATTAACGACGCTTCAGATATTATGATTATTACCAAACACGCACTAACTTCTAGGAACTCACTTAGTTAAAATACTAGATCCAATCACTAAACTTGTCGGTGTAGATAATGTGAATAAGTTGTAGATAAAAGTACGGCGTCAAGCCGGTTTCGTGTCGGCACGCGGAGTCGCTGTCGGGCAATTGCGAAGCGACGCGGACGATGGCGGGGGGACGCGGCGCGGCGCGGGGCGGGCGAGCGTGTGCGGCTCCTCCCGAGCCCCGCCAAGAGACTTATTCTTCCGCAACGACAAATATTATTGTTTAATAGTTACTGTTGTTGTGACCTTGCTTTGAAACAATACTCCTTTAAAATTAGAGCCTGCCTGGATTAATCAGTGTTTTAGTGCTTAATAACGATTAATCATGCTCGCCTGTCGCGTCATTAATCCAAATTCTCTTTTTTACTACCGAAGTTTCGTAAACTGTAATTGGGTATAACGGGCTTTGTAAAATCAAAAAGTAAAATAATTACATAAGCTTCGCAAATTACCTACATAATTAATTACCTAGTCTAGTAAGACTAGACTGAAGTATAAATATTATATATATATATTTTAATTAGGTAACTTAACAGTTAGACAACAAACAATTGTATTATAAAAGTTTAAGCATTGGTGAGATTAGATTATAAACATTGTTATTAATAGAACATGTCGCAATAACAGTGCCATCTATGAGCAGTGTTGTAACTTATGTGGTGTGTATGTAGCTACTGTATCTACTCGCCTGCGTCCAATCCAATCAAGCATACTTAATGCACTTGCCCTAACGCAGATGGCGTTCGAATGAACAAAACATGTTAATAATGGTAGAGCTGCTATTTTCTAATGATTTGAACTTAATTAACATCGTGTTATAAATACGAACAAACCCCTAATTTTAAATGCGTTATTAGTAAGTAGTTGTGAGAAAAGAAAGAATGAACTTCACCGTGTCCATTGTTCACGAAACTGTTGCATGTTTAATTGGATATTACACGTTACACCTGTGTTGACTAAATTAGGCAATGCCTTTAGAAAGCTTAAATCGAAGTACCTACTATTTATCTTATGACTTTTTGTAAGAGTTATCGCACATGAATTCAAATAAAGAGGGGTACTTGATAGGTTCCGTTCGTTCGACTGAAGAAACGTTATAGGATCACTCGTATTCTGTCTGTCCGTCTGACAAAGCGAATTTCCTTTGAAAACTGGACCGACTACGTTGAAATTTGGTACGCACATGACGTATTAACGTGTAGGGTAAGTGAATTAATTTTGTTTATGGAGGGAAATAAGAAAAAGTTTACCTGGGTAACTGTACCGCGTTACATTCAAGCTTGTTGTGCGGGTCTCAAATATACATACCTACTTATTTTGTATATTTTTATATAAATATTAACTTGGTTTTTATTAATTAATTTGAGAAAAGAGAAGTGATTTGATAATTCTCATCTCCGAAATTATCGTAAAAAAAGTTACTTATTTATATAATATGTATGTTACACTAAAACTGTAAAGACTAATATAAAACATGTGCCTAAATAATAACACACGGCACCGTACAATTTCAGTAGTGTCACTGTCGTGCGTAACGCGTTGATGTCTTCCAACGTGCTGATTTATTAAATGGCAATTTACACCAATCTCGAACTAAAATGTTTAAGAAATAAGGTATTAATAAATAGGTTCCTATGTATACGAAGGCGTATTAGGAAAAACTTTGTGCTTCTTTCTGCAGTTGGTAAATAATTAATTAAATCAAATTACATTCTACTAATATTATAAATGCGAATGTTTGTAAGTATGGATGTATGGATGTTTGTTACTCTTTCACGCATAAACTACTGAATAGATTTTGATGAAATTTGGCATAGTGATAGACCATGGCTTGGATTACTAGATAATGGCACATAGGATACTTTTTATTCTGGTAAAGTCAACGCAGACGAAGAAGCAGGCAAAAGCTATTTGTTAATAATTCCCGCTAATTGTATTTAAGGACTGAACGAATTGCTTCCTAAAACTCAGATTAAACTTCGGATATTTGTAGTAAGTGTAGGAGCTGATGCTACATTATGTATTTTAGAGGTACGCGGGAACGCGGGCGGCTCCGTGGCGGGCGGGAATGCCAGACAACTTTCTTTGCACTTTCATTTGCAGCTTTAGTTTGTATTGTACGAGTATTACCTGCACTGAGAGATGGCATATGTTTGCTGTTTTCAACTAGTATATAAATAGCGGATTTTTCAAACAACTACCAAAACCCTTTGAAATATTGAAATAATTTAGTATTTTTTGGCAAGCAAACACTAGCGAGTTATGTCTCCGCATACAGAGAAGGTCGTGTCGCGCTCGCACTCCGCTCGCATCACAACGAGAACGTAACGATATTAAATTAACGATGCACTTCCTGGCAAGGTCACGACTCGCAACAACACGACTGGGCGTCAAGAAACTTTATACAGACTCTTCCAATGTTAGGGCCATGCTATATACACTTTAAAATTTGAACTATTCTACCAGCCTATCTCAATGCCAATTCCAAATTGTACACGGTCTATAGTACCTACTTAGTAAGAGGCTCAGACGGTTTGATGACAGGTGCCAGTTTTGGTAACTAGCGTCACTGCCGCAACCGGCATTTGTCCCGTCCCGCGGCGGAAAGCCTAACCTAACAAGCCCCTCCATGTTTGAGGTGGCGACCGGCGACCTGCAATAAGGATTACTAAGAATGTTATTTGGTTTACCTTTTCTTTGTCTTGTCTTTAAATTATATAAATTGTCGACCATTACTTCAATATCATATTTTTTTCAATAATAAGGTAGGCCCATGCTTTGTACATATTTACTCTTACATCTTATAGGTTTGTATGTAATATCCCCTTTAATAAACCTCTTATTTTCTGAAACGAGCTTATACTGTCAGCCTAAAATGTAGCCATCTTTGGCAGTATCTCAGTTCCAGATATTTCTTTGCCACATTAAATAATTTATTTTTAATCAGAAGAAATCACAGTACTCGGATAAACTCGGACATGCGCGCGCGCCGGTGCGCGGTTCTAGTAGCAGCAGCGATCACAGCGGAAGCTATCAATCAGCCGTGAGCCGTGAGTGAGTCTTGCGAATCAGGCAAATGCTGCTGTGGGCGTTATCATGAGTGCTGGCATGCGTAGAATTAGTTAATTCATACTTGTTGTTTACTCTACGATAAGATGCGAGATGTACAAGTTGGCAAGTTACAACAGCTTCAAGATCTTATGTATGAATAACATTGATGAAATATTGATAGAATTCACACAGTTGCAAAACAAAAAAAAAGGAAGACCTCAATTCGATGCTTGTCTTTGTTTTAATTTTTTCCAACCACGCAATAACTCTTTAATAGGACTTTCGATGATTCTTTATTTGTTGGATAAAGTTAGTTCCCATAAAGCTTCATTTAGTTTAATGACGCAGTTCGAGATTTCCCGTGATATCTTGACGACATCAATAACTCTGAAAACCACGAAAAGAAAGTTATGCAAAAAAACAACTAACTTCAACAAGAAGACTGGCGGGGCTTAGTTCGAAATACGTATCATACGTATGATGATGAAAAATGTTAATATTATTATAATCTAGCTATATCTATGTATTAGGTTAGGTTAATAATATCCTTTGTGCTTGACAATTCTAGCTTTATTGTTTTAGCTCTATAAAGTTGGTCGTTCGTTTTTTTTTTAGTTTTAACTTACACAATCGTGTGTTTGACGCATAAACACAACGATTACATAAACCTAGCCTAACATAGGCTAGTCGTAAGTCATATTTTATTCATAAGGTTTTCGTGAGTCTGCAGATTCTGATAGGTAGGTACCTTACTGGTAAGTGTAACTAACAGATTTTGTATTTTAATGGCGCAGAATCTTGATATTATAAATTTGATCATCATTTTAAAAATAAGTAAGTAATACACACGGTAGGCTTTTAGACCTTATTTCAGGTGATAGTAGGAACTGGAAATTGCTTTAATTATTATTCTTAAAAATAAATAAATATTAAGATGGTCATTGAACCTACATATTTACTAAGGCTCTGTGTGTTTGAATCCGAAATGAATGAATGCTGTGTGATTCGTGATCCAATGCACCGAGCAATCCCGTGAATGAGTTCCTTCCGTGGTGAGGTTGGAGGCCGCGTCCAGCAACGGCGGTGGCGGCGGCGGCGCGCGCGGGCCAGAGACGGCACTGACGGCCATCCGGCCAGTGTCAGCCGGCCGTCGCGCGGGCCGCACGCGACTACACGCAGTTAGAGCCCTCGGTTGAACTGCCTCGAGTCGCGAACCAACTCGCCCTGCAGAAGCCGATTTCCAGACGGAGCCGCGCTTTCATAATCCCCCCTGGGAGACGAGCGCGAACCCGGCTCGAAGTCGAGCGAACACCGCCGACGCGAACTTTACGGCAAACTTGACACACTTTTCACTGGAACGAGGAGTCCCGAAGCTGCAGCAGAGTGAGCCCGCACCACCACCGACACAGACCCACGTTGGTATCGATTTTTCTTTGTAGTCACCTGCTCCAGTGTTGTGGCCGTAGCGCCACTATGCTAACTGCTACCGGCCCACGTGTCCTAACTTTTTGGTCCCTCGGCTCCCGGATTCCGTGTTGCGAGTCGTTCGAAAAAGTCGTGGAAAAACTTTTGTCGCCAATTTTTCTTGTTTCAAAGTATTATTCACCCCGGACTACTAATAGCGCGCGTCCTCGCTTTTACGGCCATAAACTTTACCTCGACTTTATCTCTCGCCAAAAAGGAATTTAGCCGTCTCGACGCGGACTAACAAATTATTCACACGGATCGATTCGAACGGTGTCGTTCCATAGATGTATGTAAATCCCTCGATTTGACCGTAGTCCTACAGAATAAAACAAAATACTTACGCAAGATACACTTACTACTACTACCGTACTACCGTATCAATAGATACAATTTTCTTCACTGGTAAAACGCTTGTTGTAACTTTGTCTTAATTTCCTGATAGTATATTAAACCCGTTTTGCAGTTAACTAAAATTGTGCAGTAAACCTTGCAACATCCTCTGTTAACTTCCGAAATTCTGCATTTAACTAATTTCCGTTTGATTGTCTCTACGTCATTCTTGTAATTATTAAGGGACGTCCGAACGTAAACAAATTAATGTGGCTTGTACACTCATCGGTTTTATTATCTAAAGAGGAAAATACCTTCTCAATATTTCCTAATTTATAAAATACCGGCATCATTAAAAGGAAGTGTACGTCAATGTATGTTAATTAAAAACCAATTACTTCAAGTACATGACTCTTCAGACTCCACAACAGATTGAGTGTAATTTAAGTGCCCTACACAAAATTACTACTGACACGGTCACCGAGTTCACCTGGCTCTCTTTGTTGGGTTCCTAGAATCAAACAGTACCTCTCTACCACTGCCGCCATTCTGGTGAAATGAAAGTGTTCGCAGAAGGTACGGATGGTTACGCAGACACGCATTATTTTTTACTGTCGCATGCGGAAGGCTCCCAGAGGTCATGTTGTTATTTCAAACGGTTATCTAGCTAGACATATATTAGGAATAATTTATAATTCTTGTAGAGTCTAAACGAAAGAGAACATTGTGGTTGCCAATAGACTCATTGAAGTTTATTAACATCGAATAAAATAAATAGTAGTTAGTTAAATTTAAGATTTCCTTAAAAAACAAACTACCTATCCTTGTTAGGTATATTGTTTGCATTTTAATACTGTACCGGCTGTACCGGTTTCTCGTATCGACTGCAGGAGGAAGTATTTAGTGTAAACGTAATGTCGTAGTAATGGTTACTATCGTTTTAATACCGTGCTTACCATTGAAACAAGTCATAGAATACAATAATTAGGGATATCTGTGACCCAAACACGAAGCTTCTAAATGGGAGTTGATGATACCAAATAAAGGTGTAGATATTTGTGGTTTAGTTTATTGGACTATGGTATGAGGCAGACATTGAATTCCTAGCTATTAGGTGGCAAGATAATAACTAAATTTTTTGTAATATTTCTTTTCAGCACTAGCAATGACCTTCTGTGCCATATTAGGGCTGTCCTTCAACTTGATTATTCATAACATAACCTACGCGGCAAGTTGGATTAAAGTAATTTTGATGATCACGGATCTTAAAATACAATATCTTATAGTCCAGTGGCTTTTCCGTAGTATGCAGTAAAGAGCCGTAGCTTGGGAGGTTTCCCAGCGCAGGTTCCCACAGCGTGAGTCACGGCCGACGCCACAAAGCGCAACAACGCAGAAGTTACTACTGCTAACACCTTGTACCCCTTACCACCATAATCTTAGCGATCAATTTAAAATTAGCTGTAACATGTGCAATCAGCCACAAACTGTCGCCTTTGACCTGCGCATACAGTATTTCGTTACGTGCTTAAACATATCACGCACGATGTTAAGACTGTTATTAATATTTTCGTACGTAAACTTGTTTAACATTTGCTGAAATAAAAGTGAGGGGTTTAAAAAGTAAAAAACTATTTTCTTGATATTGTTCATCTTGGAATAAGTTAAGTTACACTGATAGTCATCATCATCATCATCATCATCATTTCAGCCATAGGACGTCCACTGCTGAACAAAGGCCTCCCCTAATCTTATCATCAGGGGGGATTGCCAATACTCTCCACGCTTGGCAGGCGGGTTGGCGAGCGCATTTTTTTTATAACATTTCGCACAAAGACGCTGCTGCCCGTCTCGTACTACAGGAATTAGTCGCCTCTTACGACACGCCTTCTGTTGGCGGTAAGGAAGTGTATTCTTTACGGCCGTCCCCACACGGCACTGATAGTGCGAGTGCCTAACCAATGATTTTTAGCAAATGAGTCGTCTGAATTCTACACATTAAAATCCACAATGATATAGATTTTAGTTACATATACATGATGTAACATAAGGGTTCAGTTCATATTGCAGGATTTAGTAGTTGTGCTCATGAAATTAAACAATTGCAAGTTTGCCAAAGAAAACATGGGTTGAAATCTAAAAAAATAATTTTGGCCCTCCTACACAAATTACGAAAAAGGTGCTGGTTAGTGGTCTGGCAGTTGTGGGTTCGATCCCCGCAAAAGGCAAATATTTGTGTAATGAGCACCATCATTTGTACTTAAGTAATAGGTGTTTGTTTATTACGAGTATGTTTGTATATCCCTTATCGAGTCGCCATAAAACAAGCTTTGCTTAGTTTGTTGCTAGACAATTGGTGGGATTGTTGGACGAATTTATTATTAACTAGCTGTCCCGGCGAACTTCGTACCGCCCCTTCATTCTTTTTTTTTTTTTTTGTGAATTTTTCGTGTTTTTATAGTTATTCTGGTATTCGGGGCGGAGACAAATTCAACAAACCAAAGATCATAAAAATCGGTCCAACCTTTCTTGAGTTATAAACGGTGTAACTAACCCGACTTTGTTTTTAGGGTTCCGTAGCCAAATGGCAAAAAACGAAACCCTTATGGATTCGTCATGTCTGTCCGTCCGTATGTCACAGCTACTTTTTTCCGAAACTGTAAGAACTATACTGTTGAAACTTGGTAAGTAGATGTATTCTGTGAACCGCATTAAGATTTTCACACAAAAATAGAAAAAAAAACAAAAAATTTTGGGGTTCCCCATACTTAGAACAGAAACTCAAAAACATTTTTTTTTCATCAAACCCATATGTGTGGGGTATCTATAGATAGGTCTTTAAAAATGATATTGAGGTTTTTAATACATTTTTTTTCTAAATTGAATTGTTTGCGCGAGAGCCCCCCCCCCTGTAACTTCTAAAATAAAAGAATGATAACTAGTAAGAAGTTTTTTTTATACGTCCTTTACCTTTCGTTATGTTATTGGATTTCATTTTGCAAAAAAAATGCCATAACTATGACTCGATTGTCGTAATGGGTAAACTTTAACTTATATAGGTACCTACAGGTTTGTACGGAACCCTCGGTGCGCGAGTCCGACTCGCACTTGGCTGGTTTTTTAGATATATAGAATTATTATTCTATATTTCGGCCCATGTTTTTCTTGGAAAAGTTTTTAGTTTTATGAAATTACTGAAATATTGTTGAACGTTGTTTAATTTTTTTTAAAACACCCGTAAAAAAAATTAATACATGGTGTTCCGAATGAAACCAAACAAAAAATCTGATCCAGAGACTGTAAATAAGGAAGGAAAAACCTAGTCTTCTGTATATTTTGTTATAATTTGTGCATGAATCAATAACATTTTATTGTATTTACCTAAGTATGATGGTATTTATGTTTATTAAATACGAGTAGGTAAAACGTCAGTCTCTGTACTTATAAAGTAACACAATTATGAAGATTCCAACCTGTTCAATCCCATTGCTGGGCAAAGGTCTCCCCCAGACTCTTTCATCGATCTCTATCTATCGCCAACCAAATCGTCACACCATCTTTTCTTGGGTTTATCCAATTTATTATGAATATATATTACATTTATATATATAAAAGAAACATGGGTTAGTTACACCATTTATAAGTCGAGAACGGCTGGACCGATTTTTATGATTATTGATTTGTTGAATTTATCTTCGCCCCGAATAGCTGAATAACTATAAAAAATATATATGAAGGGGCGGTACTAAGTTCGCCGGGACTGCTAGTATTTAATAAATAAAAGAACGATATCAATCGAATACTGAATTGATTCGATAAATATACCAAAAGTTCTATCAGATTCGTGGAGGCTATAATGAAAGTATCAGTCAGTACAGGCATACTGGCCGAGCGACGACATGATTACAGTCGTTGCGACGCTATTAGCCGCTTATTCCGTATTTACTCACATGCATACTATTACTGGAACTGTTTTCTACTCTTATTATGTAACATCATTTTTAGGGTTCCGTAGTAAAAACGGAATCGGTTTATCTGTCTGTTCCCGGTTCAGCTCAGATACAGGAAGCCGTAATTTCGCAAGGGTTTACTTATTAATCACGTCTACAAAGTGGTAGAATAAAATCATTTAAAAAAAATTTAGTTTACCTGACCTACGATTACTCTTACGGGGATGATTAATTTTTCTCGTCTATCGCATGATGTGGGTAGTCGTTGGATAGTTTGTTTAAAAATATTGTAGGTGTGCTCACACCAATTTTTTGATTCAGGGATTCGTTTGCATATTATATTAATATTTAAAGTGATTTTTTTATTAGAGTCGAGTGTCCCAGCGTGTGTGTGACAGCGAAATGGTTGCTTTAAGGAATGTGAAAAAATCACGTCAGTAGTATAAATAACGATATTAAAGAAAAACTATCACAGCTTCACGAGTTATAAAGTTGACTTATGAAATATACTTTGTGAAGAAAATTACTACAAGTAGCAAACACCGTAAATATTGACGGGTATATAACTACGGAACCATACACTGAGCGTGGCCCGACACGCACTTGGCCGGTTTTCCTTTCTATGATTGCGTCGACATTTTTACTAACAAAAGTACCTACTATTGATCGTTGGCTCATACCTACTAAGTATAATTTATAAGGGTAGAACTCGGTTTCAGTTCTTGCAGGTGTAACTGTTTTAAAAAAGTACCTACCACGTGGATTTCAATACTCGCCTGAAAGCGCCATATTAGTAAATAATTATAATAATAAATTGTTTTTACATCACACCAATTATCTAGCCCCAAATAAGCAAAGCTTGTACAATGGCGACTAGATAACGGATAAACATACTTAAATACGTTTATAAACATCCATGACTTTGGTACAAATACTCGTGCTCATCACAGAAACATTTGCCCCTTGCGGGATTCGAACCCGCAACCGCTGGCTTTGTAGTCTGGAGCGCGAGCCACTATACCAGACGGTCGTCGAATTAGTGTATGATATTTGTGTAAATTGAATGTTAATTAAATTCATCAAATCTTATAATAAAAGCTTTTAAACTTTTGCGTTGTATGTTTTCGACCGGGTTACACCGACCGTGGTCACAGGCTGACTGACCTCGGTCGGTGTAGCCCGGTCGAAACATCAGGCAAATAAAAGGTAAAATGTACCTATTGATGATCGCGTTAATTCCCGTTTTGGTGTGTATTATTATAAAAGCTTCAAATTATATGTACATAAAAAATTTAATTACCGAAAACTTTATGTTACCTTTAGTACCCAAAGTTTACAGATACACATTTCGTATTGTTAGAACTAAAATGCAGGTGCTATATTTCATTGTAAATAGTGAAAAATTGTATAGCAGTCGCGTGTCGTTCCTCCAACGATGTCGTTTTCAGCAAACATGAAATCTACGGGGACAGCGTGGCGTGGTAGCGTGCTGTGGGTGAGCAAGCTCGTCGTTTACCTTGTTAGGAGTACACAGGGTGATTATAAGATAATGTGTTCTTGGTTTGTTCCGTTCGTAGTCCAGGTAGGCTTTGTTCCTAGACGCGGCAAGTCTATAACATTTGGAGCATCTGCCATCAGACCTAAGAAACCTTAGACAGGGAAGACCGTATCAACCGACTTCAAAAAAGTAGGTTCTCAACTCGATTGTATGTTGTTTCTTTTGTATGTATGTTACGCGATTACTCCGCCGCGCCAATTATGAATCGATTTTGATGATTCTGTTTTTGTTTGTGATCATACTTTATAGGTAGTCCCATATAAATTTTATCGAAATTGATGAGTTTTTGACAAAATAACAAAACATATACCCAGATTATGTTTTGGTTCGTGATTCTTGTATCTATGTTACTCAATATCTTTGACAAATGTAATACTTCAGAAATACTTTAGTAAAAATTTTCCTAATAAAATTACCCCTAAGGGTGGAAAAAAGAGGATGAAATCGGTGTTTATCAGTTAAATTAGAATTCATCACTAAAAATTGATAAAACAAGGAAATCATATTTTAAAAAACTAAAACCTTCAAATAAGCTAAAAATTTGGTTTTTTGGCTACACATCCAGTGTTATCTGAATGTGTAGGTTTCCTCACAATGTTGTCCCTCATCGCCGAGCAAGTGATACAGTCTGCATCAAAAGTAGCTGATCAAAAACAAAATACTTCGAACTTTTTCTATGGCGCTTTGCAGCCCATGATTTTAGTCAATTTTAACGGTATGTCAATAAGGTTCGATGCCTTTTGAAACGTACTGACTCTTCTAAACGTCACAATAACCTGACTTCTTTATTAAATGTTTGCGTAGTGATTCTGTCAGACTATTGTGATATGTTTTGCTGAAATTCTTTTTGACAATTCAGATAACTAAGCTCCTTTTGCAGTTGAGTACAAGCTGCGGATGTGGGGCGACACTTCTTTGAGGACCTCTATTCTTCAAATATAATTGATTATAAAATATTCTGTCTCTTGAAATTACATAAAATACATCTTGTATTATGATGACGAAAAATCGCAATCACGAAAAAAAAACAGTCGCTCCGTACTTTATCGACGTATTAAATGTTAATTTGGTAAACTTCATTAAAAGAAATTTAGATAGGTATCGGAACTCTTCCTCCTTTGTAGTTTCAATGTTTTAGCTGGAGACCTTGCTTCAGCAGCGATAAAAGCTTTTATGGGTTATTTCTAACATAATCTAATAAAAAAACGTGTAAGTATAACATTTTTACTCTAAAATTCTTTTTAGATCGTATAGGTTTTAGCAATACCTAAATTGATTATTAATTTATATAGAAGGCTTTTAGGCTGAAGGCCAATATTCTGCAGCAAATTTCACAAAGTACTTAAGTAGAGCTGTGTTTAAAATTGCTATCAGAAACTTAGGTGTCGAAGTGTTAGTAATCCATCAATCATCGGCAACGTGGTGGCGCGGTGGGGCTGCGCCATCGATCCCGCCCCGCCACCACAACTTTACAGCACGAAAAAACCTATATTTAGCCAAACACACACACATACGCGAACTCTTTCAGTCAACGACCAACGATTGTGTCTTACATTGATACTTTGTGTTTTAGAGGCTCCAAAACTATTGGTGTTGCATGTTTGTAACATAGCAACACACACGCCTAAAAAAACTTTGCTTACACGCTAACAACAAAACAAAACTATATTCAAAGGTAAATTCTCTGTTGTTGTCTGTAATCGCGACATAACGTCAAGTTGACTCAGTAAGATTTGTGAAAAAGGTAATAAATCCTAATCATCATCATCATCATTTCAGCCATAGGACTTCCACTGCTGAACAAAGGCCTCCTCCAATGACTTATCAGTTATCTTGTAATATTGAAGCTAATATATCTCTATGTAAGATATATCTCTATGTTAGCAGAGCCGTTGAGGTTCGTTTTCGTATCGACAGTCATTCAAAAAGAAGTGTTTCACTCTGCGTGCTTTTTACTTGATGTAGGAGTTTCGAAAACTTTGGGCTGTTGATTTTGATGGAAGTAGAGCATCCCTTTCGGCGGCAACGACCGACTTCGGGGTCAGGTAGGGGTCAAGCGCCCGCTGAATAATGAATGTATGCGCTACAGATATTCACAATTAACGTTAACTACTTGTAAATATGTATTATTAATGTATAGAGACAGAATAAGTAGGTATGTAGTCTGTTCTTCTTTTCTTTGACTGTCAGTTATAATATGTTGCGCTTTAACTGCACAACAGCAGTAAAACATTTGCGTTTTAACTTTTTATAGCGCCTTTACACAAGTTATACTACCATGGTCATATAATGAAACATTGTTTACACCGCAAAACCTTCTTTTAGAGGTAAAGTACTACCTACATAAATATTCCATACAATGTAAGCGCCATGTAGAGACGTTACCGCTTTCGCACCAACAACTTTTTATCAGCTCAAATTAAAGATACAACAAAAGGTTTCCGCGTCAATAAAGGCAGTAGGGTCGGACGCCGCCTCACTCAGTATTGTCCTACTGGTTGTGGTAAACGTTTCCTGCGAAAACCAATTCAGCGTTTAACTTTATTGCTTCGATTTAAACGAAGACTTTAATTAAGTGCAAGTAGCGCAATAAAGATTTACATAAAATTTAATTGTAACATAGAGGCGGGACGAAAGCTCCGAGCGCGGAGCCGATGGAGGTCAGCGCGAGGTCTCGTCGTGCTCGGCCGATTATGTCGGAACTTAAAAAGGATTTACATCGTGCGATTTTTGTGAAGGCACTTGATGCCGAGGACAGCCATGCTTTTAAACGAGCCTAACGTGGTCATAACAACAGTTACGATCCGAACGCAGATAATAATTATTAGAGAACAAACCACCTTGTTACGAATGATTAAATTCATCGATAAAGTTCATCAACGGTTCCTATGTGTTAATATTATAGGGATACAAGAGTATGTCAAATCTAATAATAAAATCAGCGCTTTAAAGACATGTATTAAAAGGGAAGGGAAATGCAAGAAAGCATCTCCTGGATGACAGCTGGCTGCTACGGAAATTAGAAGTTTTAGGTCTATTTTAATTAGATAAAGACAAACACTAATAACGTTTTGATTGAGTCGCTCGCTTGATACAAACGCGACGTAGTATCGACTTATGCAAATTACCACAGGGACTCTATTAATCGGAGTGACACGATCTCTTGCCGTCTGGCGTAGCGCTGGAGCGAGGCCGCGGTGTCGGCCGAAATAACCCGTGACTCACCGCTTTATAAAGCTATAGAAGTCATTCAAGCTGCACGACACAGCTCAAGCTCTACAGCGTCGCCAGCTCGGCACACACGTGAACACGCTAACGACGACCTTGCAAGGATTCGCGCTTACAACTCCGGACTTAGGCAACTTTTTAACAATACTTTAAGGCGAGCATAGTCGCCAAATGTAAACTAGCATGTGGTTTCAAAAGCCCCAACGCGAACGGTCAGAAAAATATTTAAAAAATATTATAAGAATTATCAAAACCTACACAATATTTTTAACATAGCATTTGTTTCTAGTACTTATACTTCAGGAGAATAAGAGTATTGAAATCATTGAAAAACACAAACAAAAAAGTGCCAATTCTCTTTCTTGCTTTTAACCGCTAGACCGAATTAATTCGTTTATACGTCGATAACTTGAATGTAAACTGAGCATAGGGTTTTTTTATTCGAATAATTGCGCGCTGTTATTGTTGAGTCACTAATTTGGAATACCACTCGCCATAACAACAATGTTACAGTAGAGAAATATGTGTAAAGAGTTTAAACTCTTACATTGGTAATTTGTCTACTAATTAATTACTAAATTGTCCTGTTGTGGAATATATTAACGATATCATTAAGTTTCTACATTATCATTAAGTCTGTGAATGACTTTTTTATATTAAGTAGGTAAATGTTACTTTGAATGTATTTTATTTTATTAAATAACCGAATTCTGTTAGTCAACCTACATTAATAAAATATATCCATAGCGCAAAAAAGCGCAGTGTCAGTGCAGAGAAAGTTTGACAGTGCGGTCCTGTTGGAACAGATCAAGGAGCCCACGCGCGGTGACTCACGCTCGACACAAACAAGCATGCTACCTACTAAGGTATACATAATTTAAGAGTATATGCACATGGTGTAGTTACTGGATCTTTGTTGGCCTTCTCTAGCAAATACAAACATGAAAGAGCTAGACGTACCTACAGCTCAGGAATAGTTTCCGAGTGCTAACATACAAAAGAAGACTGGAACTGAACAAAATGCTTATATTTTTTACATAAACACCATGCAGTTATTTCGCAAGGCGAGTTATTAGTTAAGTTTTCATGTTTACGATTCTATGGTGGAGTCTATTTAATGAACATGAAGGCTACGGTATAGTGTATAAACTCAGAATGCTCTACGTAAAATAACTTCAGACTAATTCTTGGGACTAGGTGATGCACAAAGGTTGTAAAATTTATTGTTTGTTAGTTGAAAACCGGACAAATGCGATTTGTGCTCTCTTGGAGAGTTCTTGTAATCAATGGGTAAAAAATTACTACTGTTCTGTATTTTTGGAATTTTTTTGGCTTAAGTAGTTTCGGTGTTATACATTTTCTTAAATTTAAATTCAATTATTTAAAAATTATAAAAAATACTTGAATTTTTTTACATTATTGCGAGAAATTAAAATATTTTTTGTAGGCTTAGGCCCATTCATAAATTTGATATTTTACATACGGTAAAGGTAGTTTGCATTTTTTATAAATTTTCTTATTTTTTCTTAAAAGTGAACTTTATTCGAATTTAATTTATTGTGGGTCATAGAAGTTCATATCTCTACAATTATGTAACGATATGTAACGATTTAGAGCAAATTGACAAACAGATGGGCAAACAGATACACAATCGTCATCCTTTAAGGGTTCCGAGATTTTACTCGGACGTACGGAATTCTAAAATTTCGATAATTTCTCCAATAAACTTAGGTGCGTCGATATCCATTGATTCACTCAACGATATCAGCTGATAGCTGTCGACGTCGACGTGTCGGCTAGATTTGTCGGTGACCGTGAGCACCTGTTGCACTTGAAGTGTCACCCCTCCCGCCCCCGCGCCCCGCAGGCCCCGCAAGCCCCGCGGTGCACGCGGCGGCGTCACCGCTCACCTCGGAGGTAGCGGCTGTCAGTAACGGGATCTAATTGACTAATATTTTTTGGAGTTTAACATTAGCCATCAATATTACAATTAAATAATTGTAAATATTCATTAAAATTTGAAAATCTATCATAAATTTTAGGATTAATAGGTTTTAGCCTTTTTCTATAGCTCTTTAATGTATTTTCAACTTGTAAGCTTTTAGGCATACTAACATATTTATGGATTTCGATCTAGAACTATACAATTTGCATGAAATAAGGTTCATTCTGATGCTATGAATAATATAAATAAATTTCGAACCTTGAAACGCATGAAAAATTTCTTATGAAACTGTTCTTCTTTATCAACCGACTTCAAAAAAGGAGGAGGTTCTCAATTCGTCGGTATCTTTTTTTTTTTTTTTTTTATGTATGTTCAGCGATCATTCGTTACTGCGTTGACCGATTTCGATAATTATTTTTTTGTTTGAAAGGTAATACTTTCAGAATGGTCCCATATAAATTTGGTTAAATTCTGATGATGGGATCTATAAGAAAATCATCAAACATTGCATAAACTCCGTACCACGCCAACTGATTTTAGTATCTATCTTACCTATATCTCTGCCAAATGTGGACCGATTTTGATGATTCTTTTTTTAATGAATAGCTTATACTTCAAAGATACTATAATAAAACATTTTTGGAAAAAATATAACCCCTAAGGGTGGAAAAATAGGAAATGAAATCGGTGTTCAGCAGTTAAATTATGTTTGCACTCGTAAGATTTGTTTTAATTAGGATTTATCACTAAAATGGATGAAATAAGTTAATTTTATAAAAAAAATAAAAACCGACTTCAAAAAACTAAAACGCTAAAAATAATCTTAACACTTAAGTACCTAATCAGTTACTTTTGGAGTCGGTGCCAGTCATTGAGAGACCAATGTTTTCGTTTGCACCGACTCCAAAAGTAACTGATTAGGTACTTAAGTGTTAAGATTATTTTTAGCGTTTTAGTTTTTTGAAGTCGGTTTTTATTTTTTTTATAAAATTAATTCGTGTTGACTTTATGGTATCAAAAGGAACCTGACCAAAGGTGTCTTCGATTGCGTTTTTTGTCCCCTGCCCTGTTTAGGGCCGCCCTTTGTGCTAGTCTTGCTTTAAGGCACAAACAAAGGGCAAACTGGTCAAAATTTGAAAGGGACAAATGCTTATATAAAAACTACTAATGCAGTTTGCACATCCAGCTGTTAAACTTATTAAAAAGAACGATACATACGAAAAGTTTTATAGCAATCAGTAAATAATGCGTTCTGCAACGACTTTTTAATGACTACTTGTATCATGCGAACACATAAATACCGACGCTAAAGTAACCTACATTCGTATAAGAACTGAATTTAAAATTAAAAGTCTCGTTAATCGTTTGGAGCACAAAGGAAATAAAAGAGCTATAAAAGAAAGGCCGTGGCCGAACGATTTGAATACCGATCGGCGCACGCGACCTCCGACTAGAAACTGCATGAATAGTCATGATCGAACACGAACATACGAGTACAATCTACTCGGAGAATACTCGTATGGAGATGCGAGTGTAACCTATGGTTTCTATCTGTTAAATCGAAAACCGATACGAAAACTGACCGAGTGAATTGCATGTCGAACTCTACTCGTAAGTTGAAACTTTGGCGTTGACTTCTTTAGAGGACAAGTAAGTTGGTAGGTAAATTGTGTTCAAAATCTACTACCTACCTTATTAATAAAAATATAGACTAGATTTAAATCACGACCAAAGATTATAGCCAACCAATTTATTATCGAGACATGTCAAGACAGCAATTCAAATTGTATAATCCATATATTAACCTTGGCGTAAAGATTTTCCGACCATAAAACAAATTTATTACCTAATAAGAAGGAGAGGATACTATTTTACCTACTGTGACAAAGCTAGTATTCAGTCTTTGCCACAGATCATCCCCCTGGTCTTTGCAAATTTACCATCCCGTTAAACGCCATGTTCAAAATCTACACGAAAAACTTCAGCAGCGTGATTTTCTAATCGATACATTAGACGCGTGTGCTGTACTTACACTACAGTCTACATTGATGCCACTTACTTAACTCGAATTTCGAGCTATTGATGAAAAATATAGTTATTTATTATTCGAAACTTCCGATTCACGCTATTTCCTCCGCGAGCACTAGTTATTGTCAGTCTACTTAGAGCAGTTAGAACAACTTAATTGCCTCTGCTCAGAAACTTTTATAAAAATATCTAGCTTTGAAGAAGTAAATGATGAATGTACCTAATCAAGGCCGTCTTTAACCTATTGGAGGCCCTGGGCACATTAGGATAAGGGGCCAGACCTGTGATTTACAGAGAAGTTAGGCTTTATCGCCCAAAGCTATATGTTCCAGATAACTTGTTATCGTCAATGAATATTGGCTATCGGTTGGTGATCTCGCAGGAACGAGGGGGCCCTCATCGATCGCGGAGCCCTGGGCACTTGCCTACAGTCGCCAGTGAGAAAGAGGGGCCTGAATGTAACGTTATTGTTGCAGGTCGCAAAGAGGGCAGCTCGTCGTCGCCCGCGCTGCGCGAGGTGCTGGCCGTCATCCGGCGCGCCTGGCCCGAGCCGCGCTCGCTCTTCGACCACTGGTCAGTAACATGCATGCAACATGCATGCATGCATGCAGTAACATCTATTAGGTTTAAGATCCTTAATCTCGTTAAGAATTATGCATATTCGCTTAACATGACAACTTGAATAAAAAATATTAGATAAAGTTTGCAGAAAACGTAGAAGGGGTAGAAATTACGTCGGGTATGGCGTTGATGGCACAGCAAACAAACTATTGATCACGGATTTATATTCAAATTTATATTTATTTCATTAATTGATGATTGATATTATAGGGTGTTAAGTATGTTTTATGTATGATTATTTCTAACTAGGTTTTCGGGTTTAAATCCATACCAAGATCTGATTGCCAAGGAATAATTAAATTCTAGGAGGATGGGATTGATGCTGAGGGGTCGAGGGTAACGTCAAAGAAAACGACTAGTTTGAGTGACGGTTAAAAATACACGAAATTATCCATTGCTCGGTTTACAACATTTAGCGTAAACTTTGGTTATTTGCATAAACGCCTACTTGTAACATTTATCATTTATTTGAAAATAAAATATGTTTGTAGCTCGCAAAATGGTAAGTATTTAATACATATAATAATATGTTATGTATTTTTTATACTAAAACAAGAAATACTTAGTACTTATTTTGATGCAAATAACAATTTTTATTGTGACCGTGACTCTACAATAAACACTCAAAACACCAAAAACAAGAATAAGGCAAAAAGGGTATTGACTTCTAGATTTACGTAAGAAATATAATTTACTTTATTCATTTTACTGTTGGCCTGTCGGCTGCTTCCGCCAGTGCCTGAGAAATAACTCCGCGAGTGCTTTTAATTGTTGCTTCAAGTTCCCACGTCAAATAATTTATTAACGTGCTTTAAAAAGTATAGCGAAAATGTGGCGAAATACATTAGTTTAAAAAGTTGAAGTATTTTCCTTAAGTTACTTTTCTCCACCTGTACTCAATGTGTATTTCATGATGTCTATTTTTATTATACTTAGGTATAGGTATTTCGTGTATACAAAACTATTGAATAGCATTAGCCCTTAGGGATAAGTTGTCCGAAATAAAAGATATTATTATTATGTATTTATATAAAATATTTATATCTCGGCTTTTCAGCTGGTTTTCCGGATATCACGGGCCAAAGCCAAGTCTGTGGCCAAGTGCTATCTATTTTCATTAGGTTATGAAGATTTGTGCTTGTGAATCTGGATCTAATTATTAAACGAATCTATTAAAAAACAGACACAAAACAGAACTTATAATCTAGCGAACATTGATAGACGACTCACAACTTTGTATTTGGGGACTTTTGGCTTTTAATTAGAATATTTCTGACCGATTTGCTTCCCAAGGGCTCGGAGTCCGTTGGAGGGGGATTCTCTTGTGGTCCGATATGCTGCTGCGTCCAAAATCAGCGTCGTGCGTGATAAGTCCGTGGCTGTCGCTACAAAATAAATAAATAAATAAATCATTTATTTCCCAGAATATGGTTACAAAAGGTAGTTAACATCATAGATTATCCAGCATATTCTATCGCAATGCGACGTGCAAATATTATGTCAGTGTTAATTACATATTGTCAACTAAAATGCAAAATCAAATGTCAAAAATTATTAAATAACATTCTTAGGACCGCGACATTTCAAACGTACAATTAGATTAAAATTAAAATTATGTCAAAATATTATATAAATGTCAAATTTTATCATTCAAGAATTCGTTAACAGAATAATAGATCTTTTCTTTTAAAAAAATGAACAATTTATTTTTGAATTTCGTAAATGTCAGCATTTTCAAATCATCTGGAAATTTATTAAATATTTTTATAGCCATGCAATAAACATTTCTTGAATATAGTTTCAACTTTTGTGGAGGAATCGTTAAATTTTCACCCTTTCTGCCTCTGTATCCATTAAAGTCTTTGTTCTTTTTAAATAAATGTATATACTTTTTTACAAAAATCCCTACTTCAAAAATATACAAGCAGGGAAGTGGTAAAATGTTTAAAGCTTTGAACAAGGGCTTGCAGCTATCTAAATAATGAGCCCCACAAATTGATCTAATACATTTTTTTTGAACTTTAAAAGCTCTAGGCATATCGACCGAGTTTCCCCACAGTATGAGACCATATCGTAACGCGGATGAAACATATCCATGATATGCCATGACCGCTGCTTCTTTAGAAGCTACTTGCCTAACTCTGTTTAGTGCATAAACAAATCGTTCAATTTTATTTATTAAAGAGTCGATATGATCTTTCCAATTACACAGTTCGTCTATAGTTACTCCTAAGAATTTCGTCGCATTAATATGTTCTACTTTCAAATTATCATAATTTACGTCAAATTTTATGTCATTAATGATTTTTGCTTTAAATTTAATATATTTTGTTTTGTCAAGATTAAGATTTAAATTGTTAAGTTCTAGCCATGTAACTATTTTCTTCAAATTCATATTGGAAATGTTGGCTAGCTCTTCTTCATTTTTACATTCAACAATGAGTGTGGTATCGTCCGCAAAAAGTATACATTTTTGATTTGTGACATTTGGTAGGTCATTTATGTATAGTAAAAATAATAAAGGACCCAGAACACTGCCCTGGGGAACACCACAACGATTATAGCGGTAGGAAGAGGAATATGTTTTCTTAACATTACCAGATAGCCGGGCAATTTCTATACACTGTTGACGGCCCGATAAATAGCTTTCTATCCAGGACAAGGCAGTTCCTCTTATACCATACCTTTCTAATTTGTTAAGAAGCAATTTATGAGAAACGAAGTCAAAAGCTTTGCTCATGTCTAAAAATATTGCCAGTGTATGCATTGCGTTATTAAGATTTTGTGTTACTTCTTTAATAAGATGAAAACAAGCTAACGTCGTTGAGCTGTTTTTTCGAAATCCAAACTGTTCATTTTTCAGTAAGTTTTCCATTGAAATGAATGATGATATTTTATTATACATAACCTTTTCAAATATTTTCGATAATATAGGTATTAGGGTAATGGGCCGGTAGTTGCTTAATTCGTTATAAGAGCCATTTTTGTGCAAGGGTTTCACAACAGATCGTTTTAGTTCCGTCGGAAATAAACCCTGTTCAATTGAAAGATTTACTAGGTAAGCTAGGGGGGAAGAAACATAAATAGCACATTTTTTAATAACATTCGTGTTGATGCCGTCATAGCCTGTAGAATTAGTATTTTTAAGTTCCTTAATTATTTTAAATATGTCATTTTCATTAATAGGCGATAAATATATACTTTTATGGTGAAATGGAATATAATGTAATACATCGTTAAGTTGCGTTTCCTTGTCGTTTTGAGTTTTATTAGTCAAGTTTATAAAATAATTATTAAATTCGTCACATATTTCTTGGGGATTATCGATATATTTGTCATTTTTTAGCTTTAATTTTTGTATGTCTTTTTTTGAGTCTATATTTTGTGTGTATTTTTTTAGTAAGTCCCATGAAGTTTTGCAAACATTTTTTGATTTCGCAATATAGTGTGTGTTTGTGTTTTTTTGCGCTTGGTGTATACACTTTTTTAGTATGCTACTGTAGCATTGGTAGCTTTTTTTTGTAATATTTTTGTTAATTGCAGAAAATCGATATTTAAGGTAAAGCTGTCTTTTACGAATACAACATCGTTTGATACCTTTAGTAAGCCAAATATTTTTGAGTGGTTTTTTAACTATTTTTACTTTGATCTGTGGGAAGCACAGATTAAAGAAAAGAGTGATGAGATCATGGAAACATTTGAAAGCTTGATTAATATCACTCTCCTGATATATTTCGTTAAACGACAAGGCTGAAATACAATCAAAAAATTTTTTGACGTTATTTTCACACATGTCACGTTTATATTCAAACCAAAAATTTACTTTTTTCTGGTATTTAGGGTCTCTGTCAAGTTCAAAAGCAATACTTTGGCCTGTTTCGTGATCAGACAAACACAAAAAATGAATTTTTGGTTCAATATTTAGATTTAGGTTACTTGTGATCAAATCCAAACAAGCATTTTTACGGGTGGGATAATTAATGTGATTTATTAAATTGTAATTGCTTAATAGACTTTAAGACTTTTTGTGTGTTTATTTTTTTGCATCATGTCTATATTCCAGTCTCCGCATAATACAATTTTTTTATTATGTTTTTTTGATAACATATTCAGTAGAGACTGAAGTTGTTGCAAAAATACATCTAATTTTGAATTTGGGGTTCTGTAAATGCATACAATGATGAGACTGTATTGTATAACCTCCACTGCACAGCACTCAAATGAAATAGGCATAGCTTGAGTGATTTCAATTTTTCTGAAATCTAAATCATTTTTTATAAGAATACAGGTGCCACCTCTACGTTCTTCCCTACAGAAGGAAGCGACTAATTTAAAGTTATTGATATTAAGATTTTTTTCAGAGCCTCTTTTCATAAAAGTTTCTGAAAAACAAATAAAATCTACACTACCTAGCTCTTTATTTAGCTCATTTAATGTCACCTCAAATAAATCTTGTTTGCTTAAGATGCTGGCAATGTTCTGGTGGAACAATATAAGTCGAGTCTTTGGAACGAAAAAGCTGTAAATCAGTGCGGTTACTCGACTTGTGTGTTAGTTTAGGAAAATAAGAGGGTATTAATGTTTGCTTCTTGTTCATGTTATTTTCATATATTCTACCATTTTGTATCCCAGACAATTTATTCGTGTGTGTGGGGCCTATATTTTTACATAATAGACTTTTTACTTTTTGCGGTGCGAGATACTCATGTTTATAATGTAAGTAATCTATTTCAATATTAATTTTAAAGCATAATTCTTGTAAATACATCTTACTATTTTTTATGTGTATAAATTTACAATTGTCATAATTTTTTACAAGCATTTCAATATTATAATTTAACAAATTTGTATTCAGGTATGGATTATCAAGAACATTTATCACGAATACATCAAAATTTCTAAGTTTATACAGGGCTGTTCCTAATTCTGATAATAAACCGTAAGGATTTTTGTCATTAGAACCAACAGCCAGCACCACCACGTCGTCTTTCCTGAGATTTGCTTTCATATTCTCGCAGGAGTTTAAAACTTGGGCACACGTCGCTCCTGTCTTTATCGTAGTTGTAATTGTGTAAGGATCGTTTATAACACAATTTCGACTATTATGTATTTTTTTTGATAATCCTTTGATTTGATCGTCGCCTAGAATAAAAATCTGGGACTGTGTATTAACAATTTTTTTGGTGTTATCAGTGCCACTTGTTGATATGTCATTTAGATCGCAGGAAGAAAGAGTTCCCTCAACTATATTGTTGCTACATGGTTTATTTTGTGTAGTATTATTAAATAAAACAGACTTGTTCATATGTAAGGGGGATGTTCTCGATACATTAGAGCTTATATGAATATTTTTTTGTCGTACTGGAGTCATTTTTGCATTCTTATGTCCGAAGTCACTACTGATTACTTTTAATAATTTAATTTGTTGTTCTTGATTTTTAACTCTTCTTTTCAGGTTGATATTTTCTAAACTGAGGTTGTTTATTTCTTGGTCTGCTCTCTCCAATGCATATTTTAATGTAGCAATTTCTTTTATATATTCTTCAGAGTTTGATGTATCAATAAATTGAGATTCACTTTGTATGCTTAACATGGTCGTGTCCAATATCGTCGAATTCAAAACATGTTGGGATAGTGTTGATAAGTCCAAGTCCGATCTTGATCTAGGCATTCTGTTACGAATTGTCACATTCTCCATTTTATAATAATAATAATTAAAAAAAAAAAAAAAAAAAAAAGTCAGAAAGTAAATTAATAAAATTAAATAAAAAGTAATGTCAAGGGCGGACGTGAGACTGAGATTCGATCACACGTTTCTAGGCGTAACAAATTACTACGATTCCGCAGGTCGCGCCGCTACACCAGGCGTACGATGAAGAGTGCAGGTGAAATTTGCCTTTAGTTGGGTCTTGGAATCTCGTTCAAATACAATGTTCGTTAAAGTATGAGTCATAACAATCGGGTTTTTACACTTTAACACAGTTCACTGATGGGTACTTTGAGTTTATCGGAACAATTATTACTAATCTAGGTCAATATGGGCACTTTTGTCAATATAGTTCACTTCGTCAGTATGTTAGTTAGTATTATAAAATTATTTTAATGTTTATATTCTGGGGTCGAAGTTTTTAGTCTTTTCACAATTTTGTAAATTTCACAGTCAATTGTTTATATTTTTCGGAGATAACACTTCCACTTCTGTATATTGCTTAGTTTAAGTTTTTTATTTCATTTATATCACTAAAAACAATGTTTTTCTTTTTTTTAAATAAGTAAATGTCGGAGCGCGATTTGAACGCGACGGCAGCGCGCGCGATCATTTTGCGTAACTGCAGCGCTATAGTCGTGATACAATCGATACAATATAGTCGTGATACAAATGATAAACCTTTCAGATATCCTTCATAGTTTTATTGTTATGTAGTTTTCTTTCATGTGTGTCAAATAAAGACTACTAGTTATAGTTATGGAAGAAAGTTAGTACAACGCAGTAAACTATCTCTCCCTGTTTTAATAAATAAATGGGTTTAAATAGTTACACGTTTTTTTAAGACTACAAAAATGGTAGTTTTACTAGGCAATTGTTTTAGTATTCTTTAACGATAGCATTTCACAAGTAAACCATATTTAATCACAATGTACATACATTTTAGGCATTAATCATCAATTTGCATTCCCACTTTCATTTAGTTAAAGCTGTGTGCAGAACGTATCTACACGAATGTGTACAAACATAAAAATTATCAGCGCAATTATGGCGAATGTTTTACTAAGGCGTTATCGTTATCAGAATCGTTTGAGTGCCCAGCGGGCTGTGGGCTGCGGGCTGCGAGTGGCACTTCGCGATTAGGGACGCTCTATAAAGCAAAAGAAAATTATAAACAAGCGTAAAGTGCCTTAACAAGTTAAATACAAGCCTTGATCAATATCTTTTTCATGATTGAGTGAATCCTTTCCGTATACCGATCGCGTCGGTGTCGGGTTACGCGATCCGTCTAAGCGGCGAGATGAGACGACCGATATAACTCAAAGGGCCGGTTGTGCCGGACCCGGTACACCGAGCCGGCAGATGCACTCATGTGTTTGTGCAATCTAACATATTTAATATTTGCGCAAGAACTAATGGCGATGTTTAATTGAAGCCACCACTCGAGCTCATTTAATAACGCTGCATTAACCACATGTGTGTTAAACTTCCGTTGGGTTCGTCGTTCCGATTTAGTTTTATCTGGTGTTGGCAATCAGAAAGAGAGAAACACTAGGTTATAGATATTTTTGTTTAAATAGATGTCTTTCCTAGTTTTTGAATGGAATTGTAATGTCAAGATTTTGTTAAGCTTTAAACTAGTATACGTGGCATGAACGGCAAAAACAATCGAATATTGAGTATAAAATAGATAGATAGATACTCTTTATTGCACACCATACATGTAAAATACACATATTTTTTACAGATGTACAATTTAGGACTAATAAGCTTCTGGATTGACTCTTAGAATATGATTTCCATGCATAATGTAAGACGTAACTTGGTATATTCTAAATTTCTAAAATTTGTGTCATGTAGGAACACGTACCACGTAGTCACCATTCATCATCATCATGGCAGCCTACTGCAGTCAACTGCTGGACGTAAAAGTGCCATAGAGCCACTGCCGGCTATCTTCCTAAGGTCGTCGGTCCATCGAGCTGAGGGCGTCCTACACTAGGGTTGCCGAGACGAGGTCTTCACTCGAGAACCCGGTCACTTCACTTTTCATCGGTTCTTTACCGTTACTGACAATAAATTGTTATGTAATTTTTAAACTTATTATACTTTTTAACTTTGGTAATTTCTTAAAGATCTATTGAGACAAATCACTGTATACATCAAACTCAGGCATTAATGCTAATTAAGAAGGTCTTATTGTCTATTGCGTTTTCAGTCGTGTCAGTTCATACATAACCCGAAATAACATTTTGTGGTTACACATATTTTATGTTTGTTAGTGTTAGTGTTAGCGATGACGTGTCAGATAATTGTCACATCATGTGCGTCCCACATTGCGGGGTTCCATGCTTGTAGCAAATAGTTCAAAGTCGGCGCCGCGGGTGGCCCGGCGACATGCCGCTATGAATAATTGCCGAAACGGACTGAGCGGTCGCTCACACAAATACAGTTTAATACTTACAGGCAACAACACAAAAAGTACCTCTATCACCTGTGCTATTGTCCATGAATTAATTTCCATTATGTAATTTCAATATCACTAGCTGAAAGGTTCATTTCTGTTACTTTATTTTTTCTTAGTGAAAGCTTACACATCAGTATTGTAAACTTGACATAATTTTCCATTTAGTTGGTTAACTTTCTTGAAAGCGGCCACAGGATAGCTTATATTTTCTTATACTGTTCTATCTATTTTTAATACCCGATGGGAGTAGTGGCGCGTTGATTTGTCTTGAACGCAAAGGATCGCAGGTTCGCCTTACCTATCGGCGACAAGTGCGACGGTAGTGATGGCGAACCAGTCCAAAAATACTGGGATAGGATTCAGGCAACCGTCACTGATGCAGCGAAAGCGGTGCTTGGCTTATCTCAGGGCGGTCGCAAATGTGACAAGGAGACTTGGTGGTGGAACGACTCAGTCCAAGAGGAGATTAGGGTGAAGAAAGCCCTCTTAAAAAAGTGGCAAGCGTCCAGATCTCCTGAAGACCACGAGGCGTACAAGGGTGCAAAACGCGCTGCTAAGAGAGCTGTAGCCAGAGCCAGGCGAGACCACTTTCATACTCTCTATGACAAGTTGGAATCGTCTGAGGGGCGAAAGCTAATCTATAAGTTAGCTCGCTCCAGGGTCAAAGCAGCACAGGATATTTCCCAGTGTCGCTGTGTTAAAGACCCTGGGGGCAACCTGCTATGCGAAGACCTTGCGGTGAAGGAGAGATGGCGCTTTTATTTCCATGAGTTGCTGAATAAGCAGCACAAAGAGGTGCAGCCACCGGACCTCCCTCCGAATCAGGGACTAGTACAACCGGTAACGCCTGAAGAAGTCCAGTTTGCTCTTCGCCGCATGAAGAATCGTAAAGCTGTCGGAGCCGATGGAGTCCCAATCAAAGCCTGGAAGGCGATGGGCCCTCTTGGTGTAGACATCCTAACCTACCTTTACAACCGCATACTCTTAAGCGGGCTGATCCCGAACCAATGGAGAATGAGTATTATTACTCCGGTCTTTAAAGGCAAGGGATCAGTGCAAGTGTGCAGCAACTACCGCGGTATAAAGGTCATGTCCCACACCATGAAGCTCCTTGAGCGGATTGTGGACTCCCGGATCCGACAGGAGTGTGATGTCTCGGAGTGTCAATATGGGTTTCGTCCTGGCAACGGTACTATGGACCCTGTTTTCGCCCTAAGGACCGTCATGGAGAGATACAGGGCGAAGAACACGCCTCTGCACTTGCTCTTTTTTGATCTGCAGAAGGCCTTCGACTGTGTCCCTCGAGTGGTGATCTGGTGGGCACTGAGATCCAAAGGGGTCCCCGAGGCATATATTGACATTATTCGAGACATGTACCGTAGCTCCGATTCTATAGTTCGGACCGCTGTTGGCGACACCAAACCGTTCCCCATCACCGTCGGAGTACACCAGGGTTCCGTCCTCAGTCCGTTTCTGTTCAGTGTGATATTAGACGTTGTGTCAGTCAGCATCAGAGACTCACATGAGCAGCCACCATGGCTGCTGATGTATGCTGACGATATTGCACTGGTGGACGCGGACAGGGGCAGGCTGGTGAGACGGGTGAACGAGTGGAAGCAGTCGCTTGAGAGCGGTGGTCTGAAACTCAATGTGGCGAAGACCGAGTACCTCGCCTGTAACTCTACAGATCCAACACCCGTTCGCATTGGC
Source organism: Anania hortulata (assembly GCA_963576865.1). Classification (NCBI taxonomy): domain Eukaryota; kingdom Metazoa; phylum Arthropoda; class Insecta; order Lepidoptera; family Crambidae; genus Anania; species Anania hortulata. Next base: position 154,506 of record OY756408.1, on the reverse strand, counting down.
GGAGACAAGGTCGAGCGCAAGGACCAGTTTAAATACCTTGGATCTGTACTTCACGCGTCCGGAGACATCGATTGCGACGTCAAAGCACGCACTGCTGCTGCGTGGGCCAAATGGCGAGAGGTGACTGGTGTCATTTGTGACCCCAGAATGCCGGTTAAGCTTAAAGGACTGATCTATAAGTCCATCATTAGGCCTGTTCTTTTATATGGCAGCGAAGCATGGCCGCTACTTGAGCGACACAAGCAGGAGCTGCGTGTCACGGAGATGAATATGCTGCGGTGGATGTGCGGAGTCACGCGTAAAGACCGCGTGAGGAACTCGCGCATCCGCGGTAGCCTTCGTGTCTGTGATATTGCAGACAAACTGCAGGAGAGTCGCCTACGCTGGTACGGCCATGTTTTGCGGAAACCGGCAAGCTACGTAGGAAACAAATGTCTGGCCATGCCGCCACCGCCAGGTCCTGGCAAAAGGGGTAGACCCAAGAAATGCTGGCTTGACGTTGTGAGGGCTGACATGCGTGCCAATGATCTCACAACTAGAGACGCTCAAGACCGCGCGAAGTGGAGGAGCAAATCAAGGAAAGCGGACCCTGGGCTCCAAAGCAATGGCTTTGGACCCAACCGGGATTGACCGTATAGATGATGCAAAGGATCGCAGGTTCGACTCCCGATTCCGGGCAATTTAGAAAACAAACTCTTCCAAATTGGTCGGGTCGGGGTGTGTGTTAGACTCTACTGTTTGTTACCACCCAACACAAGGATGTTAATTCCTTACCTACTTCGAGACAATGACAGTCGTGTGTTTTTTGTCTGGCGCTTAAAACATATTTATTTATTATGCAGGAGGAATGAATAAATAAATAACTTCTTCCAACAATCACACCAACCACATCTAGCTTCAAAATAAGCAAAGCTTGTACTGTGGAGACTAGATAACATGCTTAAATACATTTATAGGTATCCACAACTTAGGTACACATAATATGCTTGTGCTCATCACACAACCATTTACTCCGTGCGGGATTCGAACTTGTTACCTCTTGGCTGTGTAGTCCAGAGCGCGCTGCGCGAACCATTGGACCAGTCGGTCGCCAAATATTATCTAGAAACGTTTTTAACTCTCTGCACTTTTTCCAAGTCCTTCTCTAACTGTTTATCTGGCAGTGATCGCTTTTAGCGGCATGACCGCCTAAATTGTAAACCTTCCTGCAAACATCGAATGTAATTACTTTGTATGTTGTGCAATAAAGAGTTTATATATTAAGGAATGATACAATACTATCAGGTATCACTCGTACACACCAGCAAATAGTATCGATTTTGTCTGAAATTTGTGTTATGTAGAGTCACTTTGCCTGACAAGAAATTACTTTTTTATACAAAAATAAAGTTCACACGTAGCTTTTCTCTGAAAAATGAGGTGTAGGCGTAAATGTGACAGTGCGGTGCCCGCGTTGCGGCTAATGAGCGTAACCTGAATACCGCGCGTCGGCAATTGTGCCCGCAGCCCGCGCGGCGCCCGGGGACGCCACTAGTCGCGCGAGTTCTAGATAACATCTAGGACGCCTAATGAATACACTGACGTAATATAGACCTACGTGCAGTAGGTGCTAATACTGGATCCTGTGGATGTGAATGTTAAAGCTACGAATTTAGGTACTACATACACGTATACTGAAATACAGACTAAAAGTAATTGGTCATTGGATTATTTATGATAACAACATTTTGGAACATGGTATCAGGGTGAATTTGAAACAGTCTAATATGTGTGTATGTAGTAGTCAGGTGCTCATAATAAATACACGTTTAATTAATATCAATATCGAAATTAAGAAAATGCAATATAATTATGCAGATACTTATCGTCAGGGTATAAAATAATATTACCTACAATACAAAGGGCAGCAAAAAAAATTGCCATGTCGATGCTGCTCTTGTGGTAATAGTTGTTTTATAATATTTCTTTTGTTTACTAATGATTATATATTTTTATGAAAACAGCTCATTTAAAAAGAGATTTAATCATTAACAATCTACGATTTTACTATTATTATTTTACTTTAATTATCGTCGAATTCGGTGTCATAAAAATGGATTGTAAGTTTCTAGGAATAATATCTAGATTAGGTTGGAGAATCAGCGGAAAATGGATATGTTTGTTGGCAAAATATACGTTATCCGGCGCAACCCGCTGCGCCAGTGGTGCCCAGCCAAAACAAACAGCTGTGGTGCTTCCTGGATGGAAGAAATGGAATTTACACGGATTTTACACACATTATAAACACAAAATATTCCTTTTTCTCTCTGTATTTACAGCTGGTTTGACGTGATATAGGTCATTAAAGGGTATTTGTCGCAATTTTTGAGACAAAACATGACAGTTGTTTTAGTTCTGTGAATCTCATGTTATCTCCCTACTAAGCAATACATAAATAGGTAGATGCGTATTGTTAGTAACGGGTGTGCATAAAATTGTATGCTTATGTTGTGTAGAGTCGTTTGAGGCGTCGCAGCGGCCGTAAACGGCTCCCGCGCCCGCGGGGACGCATCGCGCGGTGTTTATGTCTTATGTCCTCGCCGCACACATTATATAATATGTGGCACAAACATTAAATTCTAAACTCGGTGTACATAGTCCAGTCAAAAATACAAGTCACAAAATTTTTATTTTACCTTTTCAACCGACTTCAAAAAAGGAGGAGGTTCTCAATTCGACTGTATGTTTTTTTTTGTATGTATGTTACGCGATTACTCCGCCAATTATGAATCGATTTTAATGATTCTTTTTTGTTTGGTAGATTATACTTCAGAGGTAGTCCCATATAAATTTTATCGAAATTGATTTAGAACTTTTTGAGAAAATCAACAAATATATACCCAGATAATATTTTGGTTGTGGTTCTTGTTACCTATCTTCGACAAATATGAGCCGATTTTGATGATTTTTGTTTTATTGAATAGCTTATACTTCAAAGATGCTATGATAAAAGTTTGAAAAATAAAAATCACCCCTAAGGGTAGGAAAATAGGGGATGAAATCGGTGTTCAGCAGTTAGATTAGGATTTATCACTAAAATTGATGAAATATGTAAATTTTATTTTTTAAAAAAACCGACTTCAAAACACTAAAATGATTAGGTACTTAAGTGTTAGGATTATTTTTAGCATTTTAGTGTTTTGAAGTCGGTTTTATTTTTTTAAATAAAATTTACGTGTATCGCTCCTTTGACTCCATATTTTTTGCCAAAATTTTCAAAATAAATAAAAATATTTCACAACACAAAAAACACATGCAATTTAAATAATTTACTTAAATAAATTAAATCAAATTTTATTAAATGAAAAAAGAAATTGTAAAAACTGTAATTCAGAAAAAAGCTGTGATTGCATTACACAAAGTAGGTATGGAGCCAAATGCAATTTTTAAATTTTGGCTTATTTTTACGCTTGGTATTGTTAAAATGTTTGTGTACTGGGCTATTAATAGGTACAATAAGACCTCCTCTTTTTGTGACAGAAAAAGATCTGGAGACGTATTTTTGAAGCATTAGAAATGAATCTTGAATTCGAACACGAAAACAATTCGTGTATGAAAATAGTTTCTATTGCTTCCGATTTTACGCATTTTTGAATCACTCGAAATACTGTTGCTATTAAATTTAAATCTTGTAACTATTTTTGTTTCCCGCAGAAAATATTATAAACAATAAAGCAAAAACACATTAACGAACGTAAATAAAAAGTTATTATGTCAAATTTCTGGCAAACATATGTTTACTTGTCAATGTCATTCTTTCGTAATTTCTACTAGTAGAAAAAGAAAAACGAGTGGTCGTTGCAGAATTCATGGAATGAATTTTCATAAATAGTGATTTTAGGAATTCGCATGCGAATCTTGCGATTTTGTGTTCGGATTGGAATTCGAATGATTCAAAAATACGTCTCCTGGCCGTCCACGTAGTGTTCGTACGAAAAAGTTGGTCAAAGCAGTAAGTGAAAGAATTCGAAAAAATCCTCTCCGAAAGCAAAAGATTCTATTTGGGAGATGAAGATAGCACCTAGAACCATATCGCGTATTTTGAAAGATGACTTAGGACTTGCAGCCTATAAGAGACGTACTAGTCATTTTTTTACTGATAATTTAAAAAAGAATAGGTTGGTAAAATCGAAACAACTACTGAAGCGACGCAAAGGGAGGTCACGGAAAATATATATTTTAAATTGTTTTATATTTATGTATTAAACTAACACACTGTAAAAGTAATAAATGTTATTTGCAATAGAACATTTTGTTTTTCTTTGTTTCAGTATTTATGGCAAGACTAGGTATTATTAACAATAAATATGATTAAGCATAGACCTAGAGTGCCGACATAGGAGTCTTATAAAATAATTAGTTTGAACGAAAAACAGTAAAATTTTTGTAAAATTACAACAATGCTCGTATTTTGTTTGATTTTTTTATTAACAAATTGGAGGGCAATTGATTGTTTACATGTATAAGATAGTGGCAGAATTATTTTTTTTCTAGATAAGTCAGATGCGCTACGCAACTTAACCATTGTCATTTTTATTTATTTTATTTTTTATAATAAATGGTCATGGTCTTAAAGAAAAGATTTACATCCTTGTGTTACGATCCTAACCGCGGGTGTCTCCCAGCTCACCCGGACGCGAGCTTATTTTAAAAGTTAATTCCCTAACATGGCCAAACTGGCAATCGAAATCGGGGCTAGGGTAAAAAATACAATATTGTATTTGCGAAAGACAATTTTAACTAATTTTCCTCTTTCTTTCTATTGTTTTGTCGGTTACTTGCAACCGTTTTTTCATTTGTAGGCTACAACAAAACTTTCTTTTCAATAATGCAATTGACTGCAATTGATAAATAATTTTGACAAAGTCAAAGTCAAAGTCAAAAATCATTTATTCAATTTAGGACAGAAAATTGCCACTTATGAACGTCAATAATAACATTATAGGCCCATATGGGGCCAGAACATGTCTCCTTATTTTTTGGGCCCCACTCACCTAGGACAACATCGCATACGTTGCTCTGATCCTATGGTAAGTAGCCAACGCACTTGTATTACAGAAATCAGAAACAACGACGGTATCACAACACTCAGACCCTATAAAATATAGAAAAGTTATGTTTCTACATTGACCGATCGGGAATCGAACCCGGGCCTCAGAGATAGCGACACCAAGTCCGGTATGCTCGCCTCTCGGCTACGCAGGTCGTCAAAAAGGTACACTAGTAGCAAAAATCTTAGTGATTCTTACTACCTACGTCATTAAATAGAGAGCAAATAAATTTTATCAGTTTTAAATAAAAGTATAAACCTAAGATTAGTTTGTAAGGCAGCTGATTGTGCCGACAAAGAATGGGTTGCGTCAGTCGCAGTAGTGCCGACATCGGGCGAGCCGCGTGCCGACTCCGAAGGCTCTATCAGTGTGACTAAAATTCGTGCTTAATTTGCAATTCTGTTATCTACACTGCTCAGTTAGTTTAACTTTGAAAGTGCATAACCATCAACTCGAGGACGATGGTATTTTCAGTTATCATTTTCTAGCCGCTTCGTCACGGCACTACATATTCGCATATTTACTTCAAATCTCAATTGTTTTGCAATAAATGAATGTAATCTAAAGTGTAATCAAATGTCACAGTGCTGGTGATAAGTTTACAAAGAAAACTATACATGTACATTCTTGTTCGTGTATCTTTAAATATTCAATAATGTGTATTGTGAGTAAAAAATGAGACACAGAGAAAATGATTAATGGAAACGCGGTTAATTTATTTACCGTTAATTATCATGTTCTAGCTACAGTAAGAATGCGAAAACCCGCGCAAGCGCAACAGATACGATGCAAAAACAACAATAAAAATTAGCAATCGATGGAAAACTTGCTTTCTTCATGACCACAGCCGCTTTTTATCGAAAATAATATCGCCGAAGTTATTAAGTTGTCAAAACGAAGGCATAATATGCTGCGCGGGCGCATCATAATGAAATGAGAAAAACTTAACGTAAGCACGCGGAAGCTGCGTGAATTGGTGCACACCGCAGATATAATAACTCATTTCATACTGGTTTATTAAAAATACCTACAGCTCTCAAAACAGTTAGAAATGGTTATTAACAATTAATATTAATTATATTGCTTAATTACCTTACTAATCGGTTTAAAATGAATCAATGTATTGATTAAGATAAGTTTTTTTTGTGCGGTTGGCGAAAAACGACACCACTCTCTTCAATTACCTCATTATTGTTACAAAATGAGTGCGTTAGTCAGAAAATCTTTTATTTTATCGAGAGTCAATAGTCGTTAAGCGTGGTTTAATTTGGCTCATTAGATCTAACGAGCAGAGCGAGTGTGCGGTCGCGCAGTCGGCGCGCGAGCACACACAGCTGCGCCTGCGACGCGGTACCGCTCCCGCTTTAGACGATACGAACTAAGATTACGATAATGCATTTTTCGCGATACGATTTTGAATAATCATTTAATTTTAATTATATTACAATTATTAAATTACTTTGTATTTACGATAATATTATGGCTACGAAATGTGCAAAGTGATGTGTTGTTATTGCTGCTTGACTTTCTGCCATTGAAAGGTGAGATTTAAAATAGTATTTTTAATATACGATTTCGTAAAAAGAAGAGGTCATTAACGTGGAATCCTAAACTTGACTCTACATGAGACCGGTGTCGCATTTCTATAAGAGCACTTGTTGTCGAGTTGATTATTCCAAAGTGATTAGGTATCATGATAATACACCTAACGTTTGTGTCATTACTTCTCGAGTTTTCGTATTATTATCTTCTTTTTTTAAAACTATTAGAATTAACTTGACAGTTTGTATAATATTACCCATAAAGTGATAGCATACAAAATACTGATCAATGTAAAAAAATATATCCAACAATGCTTTTGGCATTCATGCTGTTTTGTTGATTCCGAAATATTATTTATTTAAAAGTAAAAACATTTAATAATATAAGCTGCAGTTTTTTTTTGCCTTTGATAAATTTTAATCAAAATTGAAGTGCCTAATGAAAGGTAGAGTCGGTGCCAAAGCGGAGATATTTCAGGCTTGTGATATCTGCTGGAGCAGCCGCCGTAAAGATCGCGGATCACGCCCGAGGCCGGCTGCTGACATAACATGTTTGCGAAGGGTCCCCAACCCGGCTCCCGAGCCGTACCTAGCCGTACCCACATTGGCGCAAAATGAATGGGCTACATATTTTGGCACCCAGAACTGCCGACGAGACGCCACGCTGTCTCGGACCTAGAGGTCAAACCAATACAAATGTTTTAGTGTGCGTGCCAGCCTCTACCAAACTAAGCCTAACGTTATGATTGCCTTGTTTGCTATAGAACGTGAAATTAGTTTTTGTTTGTTCTTAGTCATGGCAACAAAACAACAATCGCGATCAGAACAATCGAATAGTGGCAGCATTGTTCGAGAGGAAAAAATAATTAAAGATGTAATCATGATCTTTATCCGCGTACGAGTCGCCTGCCCGGGGGACTAAAGATGAGTACATGTGCTTTAACTGCTTTATCACAAAGAATGATTCATTCATTAAATAATATCAAGAAAACTCGAGATAAATACAAACTCTGCCGCAAAAATGATAAATCCAATAGCTTAGTTCTGTTGAGTGATGATTCATTGTAGAGTTCATAATTATTATGGGTTGTTTCTGAAAGCCCAGTCATAGCGATCTATGTGCATACAATGTACAGCTGCAGTTAGTAGCGAAGATGATTCAGACGTCAGCACAAAATAAGCACTAGTTTATTTAGCTAAAAACGAAATGGTTATTCTTAGCCGATAGAAACGCTCATTTATTATTCAAATAATCACACGAATTAGCGTGTAAAGCATAATCGATGCCTATTCGACGAAAGAATCTCAATTTATGAATGTTAGTTGATTTTTTTAAAATATTTTCATTCTTTCTACTTTGCTAAAATGCATAAAGCCATTCTATAATTATTAGAAAACAATTTTGCACTTGTTTTAGTTAACGTGACTCACTTGTGGTAGCTTCAAGTGTAGCTTTCATTTCTCATAACGATGTGTCATCTTCAGCAAACTATACAAGCTATATGAAAATGTGTATAATATTGCACTGGTTTATGTAGGTGCAGTGGAGACAGTGGTTTTGTTGGGATGCCGCAGCCGCAAGGGCCGCATTTCTATTTGTGGAACTCGCGGAGTCGTACACAATTTTAGATTGAGATATTCACATGGCGGGTCGCGGTGTTAAAGCCCTGTTCCGAGCCGAAGCTGTGCGCCGCACGTTCCGGGGCATGCGACGGAAACATATATTGTTTGGAAATTAACCTTGACCCTTGTTCTCATATCTTTTTTAACGTTGATAATATCTTTAATTTATTTGATAAATAAATAACGTTAACTTTTTTCGAGTTAGGTACTAAAAATCTGCACGCACCTTTATTATCAACTATTTATCAAGTTCGTTCGTCTTATCCAGTCTTATCTATTACTGTTTGTGAACTGTTGGTATCACATTGTATAGATGGGCTTAAGTTAGGAGTCCTAGGCATAGGCAGTAGACTTTACTGCATCGGGAGTGGCTCGGATTGTTCTGTTTATGCGCGCGCGCATTGTTCGGACTCTCGCTCCATCAGTTTGCATATTTTCTTCGATTCGCTCCGTTTGTCGCAATCATTAATCGCATGCGCGGGTCCCGTTGACGTGCCACTATCGGCAGATACATCTCACACATTGTTCCGATTCCGAACTCTAGTATTGCGGAAAACATAAACGACTCCGACGCATTCACAACGGTCTATTTACCTCAAACTCATTTACTAATGCAGTTTAAAATCCCAATATTGCGTGTAACGATGTGCTTTTAAACGTTTTTTATGAACCACTTTAGTTTCAAGAGAGTATGGTAATCGGAAATCTTGTAACGGCACTTCCGCAGTCTTTCTCGGCATATGTAGTAGGTACCTTGACGCCATTTCACAAGTTTTCTTTTCAAAGGATGTGTACTCTCGGCTTTAAACGCTCTGTATTAAAATGACAAATCAAACAATGGAAATCAATGCACAATTACTATTATTATATTACACGTTAAATAATGTTGGATGATACTGATTCAACACAGTTTGCATAACTGGACAGGAAGCTTTATTTATTAATATACCTAACGTGTAGTTGCATTCCTTTGTGATATGAATAGGCGACTCTACCTCACGTGCGCAACACTCTCGTAGACCTACGAGAGTGTTGCGCACGTGCGGTAGACCCGATCGCCTCCACTTGCAGTAGGTATCCTAGGATTGCCGCAATGGCGAATTCAGCCGGGGCCGCCGGTGGAGTTATAAATGCCACGAGACGGCAGCCCGCGGCCGCCCGGCGCCGAGGGAATAATAGAGAGAGGGGGATGTTTACCTCTAATGATTACCGCTGTTATGCCTGTTATGTCGTAATGAACATGTCTATATGTATATTGCAATCCCCGAATAAGCTGCGGCATTAGGAGACGTCATAATAAGTAATGTTATTGGACAAACTCGAGTCTCAACCATCGTAAAAAACATTCGGAAAGTCAAGTACTTTTACATTCAATTTTGATTTCCAATAAAACCTACCTTTCTGTTTATTATCGTTAGGCCATCAAAGCATGATTGAATAGTCTTTTGAGCGACTGGTCACATCGTGATTAAGAGTCAGGTCACATTAAATATATTTATAAACGTGTATTAGTATTGACGAATGGCCGTAACCTTCCAGCCGCACGGTAACCCGCATGTCGTGCAGCCGGCCGCCGCTGCCGGACGCCGCGCCGCGCCGCGCCGCCGACGTCGCCGACGCCGCCATGAGCCGCCTGGCGCTGCCGCCGCCCGGCGCCTCGCCCGGCCTGCTGCGCCGCCGCTACTCCGTGCCAGAGACCATCATGAGAAAGTGAGTTAACCCTTACCCTCTCCTTCATCTACAGACCTTCCTATCTTCTGAAAGTGTCTTCAAGTTAATGGTCTACTTCTTCAAATGCCCGTTATTGACAGAGACACTTTAACAACTAAATTAAAAAATATTGACCCCAGAAAAGGCACTGGTCCTGATGGAATCCCACCAGTTTTTATAGTGTCGTGTGCATCTGCTGTTTCGCATCCACTTATGATAATCTATAACAAATCATTGTTGTCTGGTATTTTTCCATCTGTGTGGATCTTCCAGAGTGTGAGTTGCGAGAGTAGTTCCAGTTTACAAATCGGGTAAAAATGAGCTCATATCAAATTACAGACCCATTTCAATCCTTAGCACTTTTGCAAAGATTTTCGAATCGTTGCTCTGTCCTTATATCAAACAGCACCTTAAACTTTACCTTGCCGATGAGCAACACGGTTTTGTTGGATCGAGATCTACATCTACAAACTTGTTGTCTTTTACTGAATCCCTAATACAGGTAATTGATTCCGGGAAGCAATACGATGTGATTTACACGGATTTCGCAAAGGCGTTTGACAGAGTTTCGGAAACTGTCAGCATACGGTATTAATGGCTTCCTGCTTTCATGGTTTGCTTCCTACTTGAGTGATCGCTCTTTTTGTGTTGTAGTTAACGGATCTCAATCTGCAAGTCATGCAATTACCTCAGGTGTTCCTCAAGGTTCACACTTGGGTCCAATCTTATTCACCCTGTTTATAAACGATGTCCCTTACAGTCTTCGTCACTCTGATGTGTTTATATATGCTGATGATTTTAAGTTTGCGCGTGTTGTTAAGGATAAGAGGGATGAAGAGCTTCTCCAGGCTGATTTAGACGGACTTATTGAATGGTGTGATAACAATGATATGCATTTGAATGCTAAAAAATGCTTTCATGTAAAATTCTCAAGAAACCTTCAACAAGTTAACCCAAGTTACTACATAGATGGGGACTTAGTGCTGGAGGTGGAAACAATTAGAGACTTGGGTGTTCTTTTTGGTAAAAAAGTTACCTTTATACCTCACATTGACTACCTGGCTAGTAAGGCATCTAGGGTGTTGGGCTCTGTAATAAGGGGTATCAAAGATTTTCGCAAAGCTGACACAAAAATGTTGATCTACAATATTTTGGTGCGCAGTACTTTAGAGTATTGTAGTGTAGTGTGGAGACCGCACTATGCTACACACACCAAAGGAAAAAAGGCCAAGTTTGGAAAGGCCACGTTACTTAAATACTACAATTCTAGGCTGCGGTACTTTAAGATGAATCCCTTGTCTGTGATTAGAGAACTCAGAGATATGCTTTTCGTGTACAAGCTATTGAGAGGTAAAATAGATTTCCCCAGGCTGCTTGGAAGTTTCTGTTTTCGCGCGCCTTCTAGGATTTCTCGTAAGAGTATTGCACCTCTAAGTCCGCCTCTGCGAAGAACAGTTTTAGGTTCAAACTCCCCCGTGCCCCGGCTAAGTAAAACTCTTAACTCATGTAGTGATTTGGTTGACGTACAGTTTGACTCATATGGAAAGTTCTATAAGATTGCTTAAAAAATTTTAAGATTAAAATATAATCAATAATCGTAACAACATAACATATTAGAAAGTAAGTAAGTAAGCTTAGTATGCATGTGGAGCTAACCTTTAAGTATTTGTTGTATTTAGTTATTAAGTTATCAAATGTATATGCGTATGTATAATTGTAAGCAGATGTTGGTTGGTCTAAATAAATAAATAAATATATCATAATTAATTACATAGTGGTAATTTTTTTAATTAGTAACTTGTTTTTATGTTAACCTTATATGGAACTTACATAGTTGTCTGGTATTTTTATTTAGTACCTATTCAGATCTTTTTGGCTTCAGTCACCGAAATCGGTGTTTCCTGAATATTTCTCCGTTAATCTTAAAGCTCTAGCTCCTTAAAAGTATTAGGATGACGGCGTCGTTAGTCATAATCCCAAAAATATAGCTTGACCCTACCACTACTCTGGGACTACCTACACATCGGCTGGTAATGAAAAGAAACAGCGCAACAAACTCAGTCATCTTTATCAGCCTTACAGGAAATACAGTTACGTACTTTACAAATAGGTCAACTGCTACATCTACCAAAGTAGATGTTTCCGAATCTAATAAATTAAGACTTTAAAATGATCGGAGATGGCTCCGAACCTCCAAAGTCATGGGACTTTACATGGTTGAATTAAAAACAAAGCCACCAAAAAACACGTTATGAGCTTTAGGTCCTGCAAAGTGAACCTCATTATATTATTTGAGTACTTTTAAATGTTTTCAGATATCGTCTCGCTCAGCAGCGGTCTGACACAGAGGAAACCGGGGCCGCGACGAGTGCGTCCCCAGCGTCTGCGTCGCCCCCGCGCGGCTCGTGCAACTCGCTGTGCGAGACGCCGCACCGGTTCGCGCGGCGCGACCGCGAGGTGATGCGCAAGTCGGCGCTGCTGCGGCGGCTGTGGGGGCGCGCGGGCGCGTGCGGCGCGTGCGGCGGCGAGTGCTGCGACGGCGCGAGCGGCGCGTGCGGCGGCCGCGAGACGCGCTCGCTGGACGGCTCGCACGCCGAGCTGCGCCCGCTGTCCGCCAGCCTCACGTCCTCGCGGCACTCGCACGCCGGCTGGGCCTCGCCCAAGCGCCAGCGCCTCGACTTCCCGCGCGACTTGCGCAGCAGCGAGGAGATGCTCCGCGCCGCCATGAGGAACAGCTACGACCGCGCCGAGGAATCGCGCTACGAGAGAGCCGCTAAGGCCGAGTGCTCCGACTCCTCCTGTCCCTACCGCGGCCGCGAAGCTTCCTCGTACCTCGAAACGACCACCGATGCGATGACCGATAGTGACACCTCAAAATTCGACGTCAACAGCGAGAGGAACGCCTATACGGATTACTCTGAAAGACTGTCGTCGGACGCAGTTACGGTGGAAATAAGATCCAGTCATCGCACTGATATCGCGGAGAGCGAGAATTCTACGTTGAACGCGCAGATAGACGACTACTCTTACGCGGACTCGTCGGATACGTTCACGACTTCTATGTCTACCGCGAAGGAGACTAATGGATCGGTCGGAATGAAGTATTCGAAACAAATATCTAAAAGCGCTCATATAGACGGACGAATTAGTGAGAGATCAGTGAGTGTTGAAAACGATGAAAACAATGTATTACCGTACGACACGCCCCTTACTGTGGAGACACCGTCCTACGAGCTGCTGGAAATTGTGGTCTCCGAGACCAGCAATAACGTGCACGCTCTAAAAAGCACGGTACCAGAAAATACTACTAACCAAACTTTAAAGGCGCCTCCGAATCACAGGTTTGCGCAAAATATCAACATCGACGAATACGTTTCCAATATTTTAGTAGAAAGCTTAAATTCTCTCACGGATCAACTCGAGTGTATGAACGCCTCTATCGGCAACGATCGAAAAATTAATATCGTCGAGAAAGAAATCAAAGTAAAGTTACAAAACACAGGCGTCAATACCATCGTGCACCTAAGTCCCACTTCTAACAACCAAATAATATTTGGTAATGAGGAACTCTGCAATAACGACGGCCGGAAAGATAGCTGCAACAATCCGCAGGACTTACGTGACAGTGTCACCATCCGCGAGGAGATGATCAGCGTCGAATCTAACAATAACCTAACGTCGGGTGGCAGCGCGCGCGATCCCGCCTCGCCGCCCGCGCCCTTCTTCGATGCGCCATTCAACAACGTGCTGCACCACGACAATGTCAATAAGGCCGTGCTGCAGCAGATACAGAAGCTGTTTCAGGATGAGTTGCAGAACATGGACTCGGACATTAACTATCAAGTCGGTTCGATACCGGGCGTCTCGCACATAGAGATATCGAATGTTGACGTTTACTTGGACGATAATTCTGATCCGGCGTTAGAGAGGAACGAAACAATTGAGATGCAAACTCAAAATAATGTGGAAATCTCTGAAATTATTAGTGGAGTTGGTACAGGTAATTACTTCGAGGACGTGGAAAATAATGTCGTTGTTCCTCGGTTCTCAGCGTTTCCTCACACCGACTCTATGGAAGTTAACACGTCGTCCTCAGATGATGCCGAATTGATCGGGTCAGACTGCACGAGTCTCGTGGATAGCTTAGACGACCCGAACTCACCGCGATCGATTCTGCTCCGTAGATCATTCAACAATAATAACAACAAACGAAGCGAACTCGTGAGGTCAGCTATCGACGTTTTAGATTTGCTACCAGAAAATTCGCCAAAAGACGACGATGTGCATCCAAAGGAGAGAGGAGAAGCCTTTTTTGTTAGAATAAAAGATAACGACTGCGACTGTGAAAAAGAAAACGTCATCGTTGCAGATCACATGCCTGAGAAAATAAAACAGCGCCTGTACCGCCGGCACCGCAAGCGCGAACTGCGCATGGAGTGCGCGCGCCGCTCTAAGGTTAAGCAACTGAAGCGCGAGCTTGAGCGCCAGCGCCACTCGGACGCGTGCAAGTCCAGAAAAGAGATCGAGAGGGAGTGCATGGCTATCATTAACGCGCTCATCGATGAGGTCATCGCGAAGATAGCGCAGGACGAGTATAAGTGCATGCGCATTAAACAGAAACCCAGTAAAATGGTAATATCTAAATCAGATGAAAATATTTCTAGGAAGGCGTGGAGGAAGGATGTCGATTTTAGTCATGGTAAAGAACCTTTCAAAATGAGCAGAAGTGGAGCGCCAGTAGTTTATATGGAAAAACTAGATAGGAGTCAGAAAAAGACGGACAGACATCACATACACGGTAAATTATCGCTACTTACACATCCTTCATCTCTGTCACCAGACGATCGAGGCCCGAAAAGAATCTATCAGAAATCTGAAATACATGACGGCAACAAGTGTATAGAAATACTTGAAATTTTAGAATATGTGAACGGTTCGCAGAGTTCTCCAGAAACGACGAATTCAGATGAGAATCATAATCATAAAAGTAAAAAGTCTCGGATACCGGTGCCAGTATACGAAAGAATTCAAAAGACGCCAAAAGGATATTCTCAAAAAGCTCACCACTCAAGTAACGAAAGACTAGTTAGCTCGCCCACACCTCCGCCTCGCGATAGAAGTAGAAAATCAAATAATTTACTTGCAAATATGATTATGGAAGTGCTGGCTGATGAGGACAGTCCTGAGTCGGGCCCCGAACCAGCGCGCCGCACGTCCGTGCCGCACTGCGAGCAGCGCTCGCGCTCCAACTCGCTGCGGTTCAAACGAGTGTTCGACAGTATCCCCGAGGAGAAGAGCAGCATCAGCTTCGACTCCTCTAACGAAGACGCTAACCACAACCGCCGCGCCTCCGCACCTACTTTAGTTGAAACTCTCAACACGCGGCAAAACAACAGTGGCAGTGGCGGGGTGCCAATGACAGAACCGGCTAGAGGGGAAGTAGTCGCTAAATCGACCAACCCTACTCGGATAGCGAAAGATACCAAAAGTGCTGGGACATCTCCATTAGTAGAAATAGAAGCAGAAACGAGAGAGCAAAAGTTGAAAAGCCAGACGACTATGACTTCCCCTAGTCACAAATCTGCGGCGACTAGTCCGATGCGCAGCTCAAACGGTGCTTCGAGCGCGGCAGCGGCGCCCGCGGGGGCGACTGCGGGCGCGGCGGCAGCGAGCGGCAAGCGCGGGCTGGCTTCACGCAGCCGCGCCTGGCTCGGCTTCACGCGCCCCGAGACCAAGCTCGAAGAAGGTATAGCGATCGCTTGTGCATCCCCGCTGGTCTCGCACCGCACAGCTTCGGTTTTCGTAGAGTAGTCGCTGAACTTTCACTGTTCACGAGCGTGTTTAACTAGTTTAAACCGGTCTGCCAAGATTTTATTTTTGTTAGTGTTTTGTTTGTATTCAGTAGAATTTTTAACTGGCACCGTTAAACCGGCACATTATTTATTTTATTTTATTTTTATCATAGATTGCATTTATGTTATGTACGGTTGTATGAAATTGAGAAATAAACGATTGAGGTTATCACTTTTGTTTTATTTATCTAAGGATCTAAGGAGACGAGCATCGAAGTAGACGCGTTTGGGGAGCGAAGATCCGCCACCACCCAGTATGACCGCGAGCGCGACTGGCTTCGTACCGTGCGCACCATACAGTCCGAGACCTCCGACCCGGTCATCGTGGGCGGAGACCGCGCTCGAGATAACTATAAATCCCGGCCGCGCGATGACGATGTAAAGCGTAAGGAAACCAAACCTAGAAGAGATCGTGGGAAATCAGAGTCGCAAGAGCGCAGAGCACCAGTGGCGACAGGCGGAGAACCAGGTCGTTCTCCACCGGGTCGCAGAAAAGAGGATATTGCCGTCCGGACTGACAAGCGAAAGATACGAACGATATCCGTTGAAAGAAGCGAGGAGGAAACGGTTCGCACGAAATCAGTGAAGCTTCCCGAGTTCAAGGTCAATGCAGGGGCGGGTACGACCAGCTCTAGTGACAGCAGTGACTCTGGTGGCAGCCTGTTGTGCTCGCTGGCGCCCAAGTGGCTGTCATCTCATGCGAGGCATAAGCGAGGCGCGCGACGGCGTGACGCCGCCGCACCGTCTTCACCGCCGCCCGCTACAGTGGCTCCGCCGCCTGCTGCTGGGGAACAGCGTACAGAATCTGACGGTATGAAAAGCCAATGAATTGAAGTGCGACAAGTTCTTGCGAGACTCGTGCGAAAACACTGACGTTCACGAGGACGTTGCACGTTAGGTATTAGCACCGGTAGATGGTATCTCTGTCGTAGCCCGATCGTAAAATTGACCAATTCATGATGTGACCGATCATTTCATAAAATGGTGGTATTTCATGATATGGCCAACTAAAACTGACCATATCGTTTAAACGTCAACATTCGATGAAAAGTCAATCCACGTTTGGCCATATCATTAAAATAAAAATATGTTTACAAGTTACGTCAATTTGTTTAATAATTGTAATCTTGGTCGATAGATAAATTAAACATTTTAAATAGTTATTATTTATAAACAAAACTAATAAATTAAAACACTTGAATAGCTAAATAACCTAACTAACCTCTCAAATTACGTTCCGATCTCCTTGATTTTTTGACGTTGCGCTCGTTTTTTGAGTGACTTTCATTAAAAATGCCTAGCTTGGTGTCGTAACGATATTTCACTGCACTTTCACCTTCAATTTACACATTATTATTCACTTTTAGAATAAAATATTTGTCCGCCGCCATTATTCATCACAAAAACAAAGCAACATTAGCGCCTCTACCGGTGGGTAATGTAACGATTTTACGATATGATCACTAATGTTTGACCATTTCATGAAGTATTCGTGCGTTTAGCTGTATAAATTGTCAAATGCTGAGTATTCCCCAACTAGCAAAATAATCCTAGAACGCTTTTTTTTAATGCTATATGGACTTATAAAGCTCCAATGGTGGTTTTGGTATTTGCTGCAGCGCTTTTAACAGCATAAATGAGTGCTATTTTTACTTAAGTACGTTTAATCCTATTAATTGGACTTATAGCGGTATATAGGATAAAATTTCGTGGCTATAACTAGATCAAGACTCCTATAAAAGCATGGAATAAGAGTAATTGCTCTCAGGAGTAATTACTCCGGTAACTTAGACTTATATGCGCCTATAAGATAAAATCTTGGAGCCATTTCAATCGCAAGACTCCTCTAGGAGCATCTATCAGGATAGGATACACTGCGGACCAATCACTCTAGTTATTTTCACTTATAACCTAATATAAGCTAATATTTTATGGCTAATATAGGTAAATTCTAGTTAAACTACTGAACAGTATTTATATTTATTGTCTGGTTTTACATTTGCTTAAAATTAAGATTAAGTGGATTTAATATCCGGGTTTAAAAAAATAATAAACCACTAAGATTATAACAGCACTCAGTAGGATAAAATTTTCTCTATATAGATTTATCTTATGCCGTCGTAAGCCTAGACATATTTATATTGGCATTCCACTGTAGTGTTACTGTCTAAGTAGTACCAAACCATTCTCTTAAAAGATCACTTTTGCTTGAAACAACCAATATAGACGCAAACACGCTTTATACAGCTTTGCAAATCTTATTACAGGATTTGACACAGCCATTAAGATTGCAACTGTTTTTGTCTACGATATTCAAAATGGATTTAAATAAGTGGAAGCGGTTTAAAAGAAGTGGTTCTTATAAAAGAAAAGTATAAAAAACCTATCAAAATATATTAACTGCAGCGAGCACAGATTTTTTTAATTTAATTGGTAAAGACCGCATCACGAATTTTGGTGAGGGTTCAGCACAAGATAACTGTAGTACTACTTTAGATGAAAGAGGTTCGGACTACGAAAATAATCATGAAAAATCATTCAGCGATAATGAGGAAGAACTTTCTGATTACAACAAAAATTTACAACTGCGTTATTCTATAAAAAACTGGGCTTTAGATTTCAATATTTTTCATACTGCATTAAACTCCTTACTTGAAATTATAAACATGAGATTAAACGATGTTTTGCCTAAAGACGCACGAACACTACTAGAAACAAACAAAGAAAACGTTCACACTACAATTTCATACCCAGGGCACTATTGGCACAATAGTCTAATCAAATGTTTAAAAAGAATTTTCGAAAATGTTTCCTGTCTACCAAATGAGTTTTCTTTAAACATAAATATTGATGGATTACCAGTTTTCAACAGTTCGCGATACCAGTTTTGGCCTATTTTATGTACCATCTTTGAAATACCAAATTTAGCACCGTTTGTTGTGGGTTAGTAAAATAATAAAACTTTATTAAACCTAGATACCTACCTAAAGTTATCAGCTTCAAGACCAATTAGCATTATATGTGTTTTTTTTACTGTTTACCTATTAAAATTTTGCGCCACGTAAGTAAGTAAACTAATCTAAAATTTCAAACTTTAAAACTATTCTAAAGTTATTTATTATGACAAATAAAAATGAATTTTCTTTTTAACAGGAATCTATGCTGGAGATGGGAAACCATCAGATCTGGATGCTTTTTTAGGGCCTTTTGTAACAGAAATGAAGCAACTTGAAGAGGGATTAATACTAAATACTGCTACTGATTTCAATGGAGAAAAAGTAGTGCGTGTGAAATTAAAAGCTTTCATTTGTGATTCACCAGCCAGGGCAATGATAAAAGGTAGGACAGTTCTTTTTGAGTTCAAAGGTACTTTTTTATTGCTTAGCCTCCCATCAGAACGGTGTATACTAGAAAGATTTTTCCTATGTAACTACCAACAACTTGCCTTTCACAACTTACTTGAAGATTACTGAATGTTAACAATTTATACTTAACTTTTCGAAACTTATCCTCCTAAGGCCCAACAGCCTATAGGCTAATATGTCTTCTAATAAGATAAAATAAATAAAGTATAGGTATCAGGAATATGTCCTATGTAAAACCCTGGACTGACACTACTGGAGAGGTTCCGAAGGGGTCTTAGGAGGATATCAGTTGAAAACATAGTTTTGCCGTTTCCAGGCAGGCATACAGACTTTCAGCATTACATTCTTTTATCAAAAATAGTTTATACCTAACACATAATGTAATGTTACAGGTGTATCAAATTTCAATAGCAAACATGGTTGTCTAAAATGCACAGTCGTCGGTGAATATTCTCATAAATCACATACTGTGACATTTACTAGATCTGGCTGTCTTAAAAGAAACAATGACGACTTTCGTTTGAAGAAGTATGGACAACACCACAAGAAAGATTCACCGTTATTAAAGTTAAACATCGATATGATTGAAGATTTTCCTGTATCGGACTCACTGCACTTAATAGATCTTGGATTAATGAAGAGACTTCTAATTGGGTGGAGAGACGGAAATTTTGGAACATATATTACGAAATGGAATACTGAGAATATAGAGAAGGTTAACAGTTTTTTGAGAAATTGTAAAATGCCTAAAGAGATACACAGAGCAGTTAGACCGGTTGATGTTCTAGCTCATTAGAAGGGCTCGGAGTATCGTTGTTTTTTTTACTATCTCAGTTTTATAATACTTAAAGAAGTCCAAAGAACTGAACCTTATAATCATTTCATGCACTTATATTGTGCTATTACTATTTGCTCCAATGAGAAATATTTTCATTTACTTCGTATTGCTGAAGAAATGTTAACATATTTTGTTAAACAATTTAAAACTATTTATGGAAAAGACTATATTACTAGTAATATACATAACCTCTTACATTTGGTTGATGAAGTAAGAAAATTTGGAACGCTCCAAAGTTTTGATGCATATTGCTTTGAGAATAAACTCTACTCCATCAAAAATATGATAAGGCAAGGAAATAAAGCACTTCAACAAGTCGCTAGAAGAATAAATGAAATGTCTTCAGTGGATATTGAGAGACTTAAAGAATACAAGAAAGTTCCGACTATAAAGAAAGGAAAGTACAGCAATTCTGGTTCGGTTTTAGAGTTGGAGACATTTATATTGTCAGCAAAGAAACAAGATAAATGGTTTCTAACTAAATCAAATCACGTGGTGGAGTTTATATCGGTGAATTTTAAAAATATTGAGAAACAAGAACAAGAAATAGAAATACATGGCTATCATATCAGAAACATCCAAAATGCGTTTGAAGAACCTCTGAGCTCATCATTCTTAAACATTTACAAATGTGACTGCAGGGAACCTAATAAGTTCAAAAATGTTTATAAAGTTGTAGATATTAAGTGTAAGCTTGTCAGTGTGTTGTTAAGTACATATTTATATTTGTTGCCATTACTACATACTTTATAAATTAAGGTATAAATAAATCAGTCTAAGTTATTAAAATTTTGCATTTATTTTTATTAATTATCCAATCAATTTTCGGTTCGGTACAAAACTATTTTAAAAGTAGATGGAACTAATTTCTACTTTAGCTTACATGCAAACTTTTATCAGTCTTGTTTAATGAGGTATCTATTACCTTACACTATATACTATACTGACATAACAGCTTTGTAATACAACTTTTACTAAAATAATTAACTCTTCAACTTCGTCTACATAATATTTAGGGCCAGTTTCACCACTTGCTGATAAGTTCCAGATAACCTATCCGGCACTTTTGTTATCTGTCAAAACAAGCGCAAGTTACAGTTTTCTTGTCTTCTCAGTTTTTCTTGTTTATTTTTGGGCCAAAACAAAGTACCATTATTTTCCCATTGATCTGGTACAGACGTCAATCTTAGTCTCCCTCTTTCCATTGTCTGCACAACTTTAAACGGAATTTTGATCCGTAAAATCTGAAATTGAAGATGGTGTTAGATTAAACTCTCAAAAAAAATCTTGATAAAGCAATGATCTGATGTCGTCTTGATTCTTAGTAAAATGAAAATGGATCTGAATAACATAACAATTAAATCAAATAAAATCAATTTTTGAACTAACTTTAAACCTAGCACGAACGACAAACCCTTAAAGTATTCTTATAACTTGAAACATCAATCTATTGAGTTTTTCCACATATCAATGTGGAACCCTAATTGGTAACAATATGGCGAATATTCTTCGGTTTTAGCACTTGCCAATATAGAACCAATTATAATTATAATGGCACTATGTTACACTTGCAAATGCTCACCGAAAAATGGCAGCCCTTCATAGTATTTTCTTAATAAATTAATAAATACTAAAATGTTAATAAGTCAATTTAAAGAGGCGCTTTAAAATTTTATTTAAAACCATGATAAATTTCACAGAAAATTTGCATTCCCCTAGAAATATGTAACATTAAGACTAACAACAATAAAATTCTGATTTTCTACTATGGTTGACATTTATAAATTCTGATTAAGATAAATGCTACTTACCCTTAATCAAGCTGTTTAAAAAATTTCTTGTCAGAGCACAACACAGCGCGATACACTTCGACTGTTCACAAAATATGAGCATAAGGAAGCATTGCGAGGCGCGTATTAGTCTCACTTTTGACTATAACTTACTTATATTGAGATTTGCTGGAGTAACTGCATTAGCGTAATTCTATTACAGGAGCAATATAGGCGTCAACGGCATTTAAGCGGTCTATTATAAATACGTTATTAGTCAAAGTAGACTTATAAAGTGGGCCTTTTTCCGGACTTATATGCGAATATACTTCTCATATAGTCCTAGACCAATGATCCTCCTGGGATAGTTTAAAAACCACTTTTTGCTGGTTGGGTTCATTGATCTGGTCAGACCGCATCATGATGTAGGCAGCTTGTTCTGTTCTATATCATGAAATACCACCATTTTATGAAATGATCGGTCACATCATGAAATGATCAATTTTACGATCTGGCCACGACATCTCTGTACCATCTACCGGGAAGTAGCAGAAGGGGAAGTTCAGCGTTTTCCTACTTACTTAGACCTATACATTGACGACCTTCGTAGCCGAGAGGCGAGCATACCGGACTTGGTGTCGCTATCTCTGAGGTCCCGGGTTCGATTCCCGGTCGGGTCAATGTAGAAAAATAACTTTTCTATATTGTTTCGGGTCTGGTTGTTGTGGTACCGTCGCTGTTTCTGATTTCTGTAACACAAGTGCTTTGGCTACTTACCACAGGATCAGAGCAATGTATGTGATATTGTCCAATATTTATTATTTATTTTACTATTATACATTGATACCTAGCGTACTTCGTCTCCGGTAGCGACCTACAAACGGGTATTGCAAGAAAATGTCGCACTATCTACCTCTATAAACGGTGAATTTTAGTTGGTTTTGGAACCAAAAAATTTACATCAAATACAACTTTTTTTAAATTTATATATACATATTATATTTATAGGACCAACATCGAAATCGCAAAAAAACACTACCCAAACTGAACCAAAACTCAAAAATAAGTTACTACATTAAACAATAGGGTTTCACAAAGGTAGAAATACTAATGATGCTGGAGTTGCACTCCTAAAACATGTGTTCGATGCTTGGGAGCGTAAGCATGATGCTTTGAGTATCTTGTATGATCTTTCTAAGGCCTTTGATTGTGTAGATCATCAAACTTTACTAAAAAGTTGAGACATGGTGTTCCAAAAGAGTCCTTAGATTTATTAAACTCTTATTTCACAGGCAGAACTCAAAAAGTATATATGAATGGAACTGAGTCTTCAGGGTCGCTTCTTACCATGGGTGTACCGCAGAAATCAATATTAGGACCCCTGCTAGTTCTAATTTATATCAATGACCTTCCTTACTTTGCAAACGACCTATGTGAGGTGGTATTATTTGCAGATAATACATCACTGAGCTTTAAAATTAAAAGAGGTCAAGAATCTTTTGACGATGTAAATATGCCCTCTTGCGGTTTTTGCATTGGTTTAGTCCTAACAATCTTTTGCTCAATGCATTAAAACAAAATGCGTAAAATTTTGCCAAATGCCAAATGCCAAATGTGAGGCAGGTCACAACACACATTATTGTAAAAGATGAACGACTGGAAACTAGTAGTTCCAGTACCTTTTTGGGAATAACTTTAGATTCCCGTCTGCAGTAGGGTGTTCTTGTTAAGACTCAGTCAGGAAGACTTAGTTCGGCTGCTTATGCTGTGAGAAAGATAAGACAATTGACTGATGTTGGAACGGCAAGATTAGTGTATTTTAGCTACTTTCATAAGTATAATGTCATACGGAATATTGTTATGGGGCTTAGCAGCAGATATGGAATCTATCTTTGTACTACAAAAGAGAGCTGTACGGGCAATTTACAACCTTCGACCCCGAGACTCGTTAAAAGAACTGTTTGAGGAAATTAATATACTTACAGTGGTCTCTCAATTCATTAATATAAATACTATGTACATTCGCAAAAACCTGCATCTATTCCCAAAGAAAAGTAACAAACATAATTTTAATACCCGGAATAAAGATAAACTTGCTGTTCTAAATTTCAGACTGCATAATGTGAGTAATTCGTTCATGGGGAAATGTATTCGATGTATTACAAATTACCACAGTCTATTGTTGAACTACCCATGTTTAAGTTTAAATCGCATGTTAAGATTATTTTAATGACATTAGTTTTTTTTTTCTTTATTATCACATAAAAGATCTTATAAACATATAGTAGTTATTTAACTTAGCATTAAAAACCACTTAAGTTTGTAATTATACTAAGTACCTATTAAGTTTACATCGATCAACATTTAAACAATTTAATAAATAAACCAAATGTTATAATAGCTGTAAGGTAGGTAAGGTAGTATATAAATAGGAATGATAGGAACTCACAACAAATATACAGATAAGAATTGGACAAATACATACTTTTCGGTTATTAATTCATATTTTAATCATAAACATTTTGAAGGGAACTGAGGAAATGCAGTTTCAGCTTATATTTAATATTTTTTATTGTTTAATCATCCCGTAATTCCGTAGGTAGTTTGTTTATGAGTCGAGGGGCAATATAATCAGATGTTCGTCTTCCGTAGTCATTGTTAACGCGAACCGAGCTGCAACTCAGCTGACGTCGAGCTACCGATCGGGTGTATACAGGCTGTTCCGTTTGTGGCTGATTATTGGTTACAAAGAAAAGTTTTTTAATAAAATAAATTTAACCTGAGAATGGACGGGCAATACCTTACAGTGCTTAAAAAAGCCAGTATGATCCTCGCCATATTGATGTCGAATTTTATTTGGTACTACTCGTATATTTTTTAATATTCTAACTTAAAGATAAAGTAAAAGTAAATTTTATTTAAATACGTTTTATAGGTGCGACCGTAGCTGCATAAACCATATTGAATGTACGATTCAGCTAGCGAATTATACAGCATTATCTTAACTTTAAATGGGATCCTGTTTTTTAGTATAACGATATTTGCCAAAAACTGTCTCGACTTATTACAAACATGTCCGATGTGGTTATACCAATTAAATTTATTATCAATTTGAAGGCCCAAATATGTTTGGCAATCTACTATGTCTATAGGATCACAGCTGCACTGATTTGAGATAGACGTGTGTAGACATTTATGGTTATGGGCTATTGTGCCCCTTAAGGGAACACTTTTAATATAAGGTGATTTAATGGGCAGTAATTTGGTTTTTGTAGCATTGACACGCAGCCCAACATCGTGACACCTCTTTAAAAGAGTATTTAAGTTCGATTGTAGCATGTCACAAGCTTTATTCGGGTCTTTATCGGCAGCTACTAGGCAGGTGTCATCAGCAAACTGATAGCATGTACTATATTGGATGTATTTATTCATTTCGTTGACATAAGACAAGAAATGAAGGGGTCCTAATACAGATCCTTGGGCCGTGCCTTCTGTACTATCTATTGGTTCACTGAAAACATCATTTATTTTGACCTGAAACTTCCTATTTTGAAGGTAGCTACACCACTTAAGTAGCGGACTACGTATACCACAATCGTTTAATTTAGAAATTAATTGCTTATGGTCCAGTGTATCAAAAGCACGTGAGAAGTCGATAAACAGAACACATACATGCAGTTTCCTATTTAAATACGTATTAACTTCATTGGTAAATTTAAGTAGTAGATCGGACGTGCCCTTCCCCATCTAAGTATAACCCGAATAGATTTTGATAAAGGATTCCATTTAATTATAAAAAATGAGTATTTGTTCACAAATGTATTTTTCGACAATTTTGTCTATAGACGAAAGCAGTGTGATTGGACGATAGTTTGCATAATCGTCTCGCTTCCCTTTTTTAAATATATATTAAAATTTTGGTGCTCGATTCTCAATGGCAATTCATTACTATTGTAAGAGCGATATTCCATAATTTTCGTTTTAGCTATGCAGTTTACATGCAAATTATTATTTTTTAGCCATTCAGTAACTTCTGTAAGCGCTTTTGTAACTGTTTCATTACAACGGTCAATTTTATGGCATTTGATTAGTAGGGTTGTATCGCCTGCGTATAATATTGGCTTGTGTGGAGACGCATTTGGCAGGTCGTTGATATAAGTCAAGAAAAGTAGAGGAGCAAGAATACTGCCTTGGGGTACGCCCGTGTTGTTGTGTAGAAATCCCGACCTAAACCTTTTTCTTATTAGGGAGCTTCCAGATAGATAGAACTGATAGATTTCGGTGCACTGTCTCCTGTTTTGTAGATAAATTTGCAACCATTCAGATCCTTTGCCTCTAATTCCGTATTTTAAATTGATTTTTATGATTTATGATTTAATGGAAATTCACCAGGTTCATTCACCTGTAATGGTCGTGTAAAGTGGTGGTGGTAAATAAATAAATAAAATAATAAAAATAAACAAATGTAAAAAAAAGTCCTAGAATGTTCACCTCAACAATAAATAATATTTAGTCACAAGTGATAACACTTAAGTCACTGTAATGACTACTTTTTGCTGTAAATAAACCATGCGTAACAATGTAGCTTGTCCTCTGCCTGTTTAAAAGAGGCACGCTCATCATCGGTGTCGGGCGGGTGGTCGGTGACGGTGGCGGGCTCGTGCCGCGCGGCGCTGCCGGCCGACCTGGAGATGCGCCTGCGCTTTCCGCACGAGCGGCCGCCGCTGCACCCACCGCACTCGCAGCATCCGCAGTACCCGCAGCAACCGCAGTACGCGCAGCACCCGCAGTACCCGCAGCAAGCGCGGCTACCACGAGACATTGAAAGACGACAAGTAAGTCGAAGCGAGAGATACTTTAATAATATTTGAAAATGTGAAGGTACCTACATAAACTTGTTTTAAAAATGACGGACCGATTAAAATGCTTGATATTACTATCTTGGAATAATTATTAGTAGGGAGAAGTTATCTAAATTTAAATAATTACTATTATACTACCAATCTTAAATGTTCATCACTATTATGTCGTCTTGTAGGATTGTCCGTGTGGCGCTTGCGCGCGGATGGCGTGCTCGTGCGCGTGCGCCTGCGCGCCGCCGCTGCCGCCGCCGCAGGCACACCCCGACGCCGGGAAGCTCAAGCTCACCATGAAGAAGGAGGCTTTAGGTATACCCAACACTTTGAGAACAGGCTAGTTTCCTGGGTCAAAAAAAGATTATTCTATTTTGTCCGTCAGTTAAATTATCAAAAAATATTGGATCCATATGTTTGTCTTTTGTCAATCTACTCTAAGACGATGACTAAGAAGAGCTTTGGTTAAAATTAACTGATAATTTCTTCAGATTCTTCAATTCTTGCATCAAAGAGTATGAAGAAGTCTTCTGACCCTCTGCCAGACCTGGAGACATACCGCGCGTCGCGCAGCAAGACAAAGAGCTCCGTGAAGGTACGCCCGCTTCTGTACTGTTTCCCGACCATCCACAAGAAACACAAAACAGTAACCAAACATATTTGCTGAAATAAATAATTTACCAATTCAAGTAGTTCATTAAATGCTACGCGTCCTCATATAACGGGCCGTGTCGAAGTTAACGGCTTAATGATAATTTTATGTTGCATCCCTCCCTAATCTGAAGGTCTAGAGTGAGTGTTAGTCGATGACTCGATATGACGTTGCTTGCGTAAATTTGTATGTAATTTTAAATTAAGCCCTTTTGAGCTGTGGCAAATAAATAAAATAAATAATAAATAAATTCTTTATTTGCAGAAACATAGTATAAATTTGGTGGAATTAAAAAGCAACAACAGTGCTAACATGTTTCACCAATCTATGGCATGCAAATTTATGAGATTATGTTTTTAAAGTTAAATTAGAGTCAAGTTTATACATAAAAAAGGTCAAGATTATCAGAACAGTCAAACTTTATGAATACTTAGTAACGATGTTAGAAAAAAATAATCTTAAATGTCATTTTAATTTGTTAATTTATGTAATAAGAATTCATTAATATTATAAAAAGGTCTTTCGATTAGCCACTTGTAAAGTTTTGTTTTAAATTGTTTTGCTGGCAATTCGCGAATACTTTGTGGTATTTTATTATAAATTTTATTTGTCATGACATAGCAATTGTTGTGATATATTTTGCTTCAACACATTGGCATTATTAATCTTGTTGGGTCTCGTTTTTTTGCTTTAGATTTTACATTGTCTTTAAATCTTTTAAAATTTACAATTTACATTTACGTCATATCGGCATTAAAAATCTAGAGTTTATTTTAGTTACTTGATGCTAAGCATGTGTCATAGCAGACGATTGCAAACAATACGATTGTGCAGAGACCCGACACAGCCCGCCGCCACGTAGACGTAGATGTGGCTTTAAGTAGCGAGTATTATTAGGAGCCTGTATACATATTTACACCCAGAAGGCGGTTGTTTCAGACGCGACGGGGGTACTCCCTGCACTGCTGGCTGCCAGACGACGAGCCCACGCCCATGCGGTACGGATTTCACATACGCACATAACACTACTCGCAAGCATTAGTACATACTTAATTTCGTTATTTTTTAAAGACGCTGTCAGAATTTGTGTGGTGAAGGTTTTAATATTGCCCGGATTCGAGACGGTTGCATGTCTCCTAACTCTAGCAGTATTTAGACCGGATTCTGGTAGTGTCCTCCGAATCGTATATTATATGCTTCTTTATTTCTCAACAGAACGAATAACGGGCTGTCGGTGCTGGGCTGCGCGATCATTCCTGAACTGAAGCCGCGCGTGCCCACCATGAGCGAGCGCGACCTGACGCGCGCCTACACGCCGCGCCACTACCTGCGCTCCTAGCGTGCGCCGGCGCGCCCGCTGCGCGCCCACTAGCGAACCGGCTTCTGTGTTGTACAACAATATCGATTGACTATCGTACTCTAGTTACAATATCGATGGAGCTATTGATATAAGCCGCATAGTTAAAAAATGAGACTGAACTTGTCGTTATTTTCGTAACGATACCCCTTGTTCGCACACTGTGTTAAATAATTGATAAATGACGACATACGATGTCATTTATAGTTCTATTCTTTATTATCACATTCAATACTCTCCACTGAATGTAGGTATGCATTAGAATCAAATACTCAATAAAATCGATATGTAAAGTTTTTACTAAAACTCATTATTATGGCTGAAATGATAAATGTACAGCAATTGTCGTCTTATAGCAAAATTTATTCTGTGACATCGATATAATTGTTCCAATTGATAGCACTAGTATTATGACTGTTATTGTCAATCGATGAAAATACTATCGATAGTCGTGCAACACTACGAGGAATCTCCGCGTTAGCCCCAATTCTTGAAAGATATCCTGAAACCATGAGGATTACCTATTTAATTATGGTAGGCAGACAATACGACCTGTATATTTTAATTTAATTGACAGCGAAAGAACGCTTACTAGTTTGTTCTTGGCAAGTGACATGAGACCATTGTTTCAGCGAGGTCACGGCAACAGACTAGAATATAGGGCTCTTCTTTCTTGTTCTGTGGCTTCGGATTGTGTCCATAATTGAACCTTAGCAGTTTTACCGTTCGGACTTTACCAAAACTTTACCATTTTAGTGCCTCCCAAGTCCCAACACGCTCCTATGTAGATACAAAATCTAGACTTGCACACTAATATTATGTAACTAAAAAAGTTGTAATAAATTTATATAACGTTACCAATAAAACTTTGAAAAATAATGGTTTTTTATTTTACCACAGCAACACTGCTGACTTAACTGAACTACTAGCTTAACTGAGGAATCTGTAATACATTACGTTAATAGACTAATAGTTGAATGTATTATTAAATGTAGTATGTCTAAATTTAATAATACCTTCAACTATTAGTCTATTAGCTAATAATTAATAACCGCGTCCGATCCGAATCGTTTTTTCCAAACGAATCGTTGGAAACTATAGTGCCACAGTAAAATGGTGCGTGCGTGTGTGTGTGTGTGTGTGTGTATGTGTGTGTGTGTGTGTGTGTGTGTGTTTGTGTGTTTGTGTTTGTGTGTGTTTGTGGGTGTGTATGTATGTGTGTGTGTGTGTGTGTGTGTGTGTGTGTTTGTTTGTGTGTGTGTGTGTTTGTGTGTGTGTGTATGTATGTGTGTGTGTGTGTGTGTGTAACTGAAAGTGTACGTAGGTTAATACTTAAATAAACGTATAAAGAAGATATCCTTTTAAAATTTATTTAATATAATACACTTCACATTTCACGTAGTAATACTGTAAGCGCGAGTCGCGCGGTGGACCTCTAGCTCTGCTTATCAAATATGCGCCACACAGCACACCAACTGTCATGGTCTCGAACTTTTCGAAGTAAGGAACTAACATCCTTGTGATACGAGGTGCCAGATAATATTTCGCCAGGGTCGGATCCAGCACACCCAGTCTCAATCTAATTTAGAAACGATCGTTTTCTCAATTGACCCGAACCGGGAGTCGCACCCGGTACCCCTTGCTTTCAACGCGAATCACCGCGCCACCACACTAATCGGGTCACTACACAAGTAAAGCTATAGATTTTTTATTATTTATTTAACACCATTTAATAATCCTTGACCATAAAAAAAAAATGCTGTAATATATTTTGTTAGTGCCATGGGTGGGCTGCATAATCTTACGACCTTGGCGTGGTGAGTATAGAATTATGATTGTTTATTCCTTGATCACGATGTATGTCATTTAAAAAAGTTGTATCTTTGATACAATATTTTGGCGGGTCGGTACTTTTAGAACTGGAGAAGTCACTGAATTTGTGCAAATGAGGTAAGTTTTCCTTAAAGGATTTTTGTATAGCTTAAATAAGGGTGATTAATTTTGAGTTTGATAATTATTATAATGATAATATTGTTCATGTCGTGAGTTCGTGACACAAACCTTCCCAAAAAGGCACTTATTAAAATGGAGGCGACCTGTTTTCGGAAGCAGCCGGTCCAACTGGAATGAAGCAAATGATGTGTCTCGCATGTTTCGAAAGTCCTAATGTGATTAACCTAACCTTCCGACCATTTTACCATTTCAATATGAAGTAGTATTAAGTTAATTTAATACTTTTCAAGTAGAATCTGTTCAAAGTTAATACATAGAACTTTCTATTATGAAAAGAGAGGCGAAAACGAATCTTTATCACTTAATTATTATGAAATCGAGGTAAGAGAATTATGATGTTTGCCTAAAGCCGACAACGTGCGCAACGTAGCCCAGCGCACCCAGACCCAAACCAATTTTAAAAAGTTCATTTTTAATTCGCTCGACTGGTAAGGACATTTGTGCGTAAGGCTATTTGTGTTCAGTGTAATTATCTTTATTATTTATGTATTTTCAGGTCCTCGTGTCGTGCTCCCAGCCACCCGGTTCAAAATGTTTAGATACCATTCCCACAAAAAGAATCACTGTCGTTGAGAGAAAATATAATCTAAGTTAAGTAACTAAT
Source organism: Anania hortulata (assembly GCA_963576865.1). Taxonomy (NCBI): domain Eukaryota; kingdom Metazoa; phylum Arthropoda; class Insecta; order Lepidoptera; family Crambidae; genus Anania; species Anania hortulata. The sequence goes on along the minus strand of OY756408.1, from coordinate 123,239 downwards.
CAGTTTCTGTTTTAACCGACGAAAAACGGAGGAGGTTATCAAGTCGACGCGTATATATTTTGTTTTTATGTATGACTACGCATAAATCTTCACAGAATAGTTCGATTTTGATAACACCGAAGTTGGTCCCATTTGAATTTGGAAAAAAATCCTACCCTAAATAAGGGTGATTTATTGTTCACTCACAGATTTTAATGATGTTGCGTATTACAAATAAGCATGGAGTGATTAGTAGATTATAGCCACAAAAAATTATAAAATAAAAAATTTCTAACAAAAAAATTATAATGTCGAAATGAATGAAAATCAAAAAATAATTTTAGCAGGTAGATTACATAAATGAAGTGACAACTCATGAAGTTGTTAAGTGAAAAGACAAACTATCTGTACCTAACTATACTAGTTATAATCTTAAATTACATACTTTGTATGTGTACCTACGTCCCACAAACGTTATTTTTGACGACCGTCTGGTGTAGGGGTTCGCGCTCCGGACTACAAAGCCAGCGGTTGCGGGTACGAATCTCGCAAGGGGCAAATGTTTGTGTGATGAGCACGAGCATTTGTACCTAAGTCGTGGATGTTTATAAAAGTATTTAAGTAGGTATGTTTATCCGTTATCTAGTCGCCATAGTACAAGCTTTGCTTAGTTTGGGACGAGCTAATTGGTGTGGTCGTGGAAACAATTTATTTATTAATTTTGTCTACAAGTAAAGATCTTCTTCTTAACGTGTCAGTCGTAATCATATCCTCTAAAGTTAGTCAATTTTCGTAACTATGAAATGAAAGCGGCCGCAAATAATCATTTATTATGTTTTTTAGATTATACAAATTTTACTATGTTTCTAAATTAAGTACGTGATAAAATGTAGGTAGATAATACTTAATAACTGAAAAATTCTGATTTCAATCGCTTTACCTAGTAGTTAAGTAATCGTTACTTTTCACGTGTTTTTCAGATTGTCGTTCACACGAGCTCGTCGATGGTCGAGTCGACCAAACGCGGCCCGGCTGCTTGCGAGACGGCGCGCGGCCGCGAGTTAAGTAGCTCATCCATTTTACTTAGTCCGTTTAGCTACTACGAGTAAACAATAATGTTTTAATTATTACCGAGTGAACGAAATGTCTTATGCGTTATGTAGTTAGTTGCAGGCTACAGTACTTAGTTGAGTTACTCGTAGTAGATTTTAGTAAGGTAATGCATTCTAATAAGTATACAGAGTTATTTGTAAATCATCAACGACCTCCTAGGAAACTTTTTCAAAGGGACCAACATTGAAATCTAAAAAAACTTCTACATACAAACTGATTTCAGCCGGTGGCGGCTTAGTATGGGGAAGTGATTTTTTTTTGCGATTTTGATCTTCATCATCATCATCATCATTTCAGCCATAGGACGTCCACTGCTGAACATAGGCCTCCCCCAGTGACTTCCAGATTGGCCGGTTGAAAGCGGCTCGCATCCAGCGGCTTCCTGCAACCTTTACCAGGTCGTCTGTTCACCTTGAGGTGGACGTCCTACGCTGCGCTTGCCGGTACGTGGCTAGAGGCCACCTCCAGAACCTTTCTGCCCCATCGGCCGTCAGTTCTACGTGCTATGTGCCCCGCCCACTGCGACTTCAGCTTGCTTATCCGTTGGGCTAAGCAATTAATTAATCAATCAATTGGGATTTTGATGTTGGTCCCATTGAAAAGTTATTGTATTTGAACATCAGAATCAGCCCCTAGGAGGTTGTTGATGTTTTACAAATAGCCCTGTATACACAGTAAATTTTCGTTGGTTGTAGAGCCGGAAAAGACACATTCTCTGGCTAAAATACAATCACTTTATGTATTGGACAAACATCGACGTTCACTTCATAGTTCATACAACAAACCGATGTCAGCTGGTCGGCAGATTAGTATTTGGAAATAGTTTTATTACGATTTTGGTGTTGGCCTCATAAAAAAAAATTGCATATTATACAATGTGTTCATTTTACACTTGATCAAACCAAAATGTGCGGATACTAGATAAAAAAATATTGTTTTTTATTATTTTTTTAACATTTTTCTGCTCAGAATTGTAGGTCTTTTTTAATTTTTATTGCTTGTTAATTTTCTAGGTTTCAAATAAAACTACTTTGAAAAAATTACGTTTACTTATAGAGAAAAAAAATTAAAAACGAAAGATGGGAATTTTACCAAAAAAAAATTTAAAATGCCTTTATTTTTGAAGTAGTTTACATATTTATTTATTTTTCGATTTTTTAACTATAAATTTTTATCTAGTATCCGCACATTTCGTTTCATCAAGTGTAAAATTAACACATTGTATAAGATAATAAGAGCAGGAGAATGCGAATTCCCCGGCTCCAAAACCAATGGAAATTCACCGTGAATACTCTATTTAAAAAACTTTGTAACAATAGCACCTATTGTCTAGCAGAGTTTGTCTATTTAGCTACTAGATACCAGATAGATGTACATAGATACATTATAATTTGACAGCTATGACTAAGTGACAACTGACAAGCTCTCGCTCAACACACAACACACAACACCTTGCCCCTTGCAGAATTCGAACTCGCGAGGGACCGCTTGGTTTTCAAGTCTAGAGCGCAAGCTACTAGACCCAAGACATTCGTAGTTTTAGTGCATTAGGTTCACAGTTTGGTTCTAGAGTCAAGCATAATTGTAATAATGATTTTGACTAAGTCAAATTCAGCAAGGTAAGTGGTAACATAAAAAAGAAAGTATTTAAACCCTCATTGTATTGTATTACACAGTCACTAAATCTTCCAAAAACATAATTTCGCAAAAGAGGAATAGTGTTTGAATAGTGTGTTTATAATTATTTGAAATAAGTATGATAATTTTTAAATAATTTAACATTCGCATGCTTCGAGGAATTTTAGCGAAACATGTTTTTACGTTTATTATGAACCGAGTTTTTTGTTTCTTGTAAATGAATAAAAGTAATCTAAAGCTGAATGTTTGTAGGAGTTGGAGTTTGGTTTTTATCCACGGGTAACATTAATTATTAAAAGTCATAATATTAAAATTATTCCGCATGTATTTCCAGATTACTGCGAGGCAAAAGTGAATAGTTGGTGCCTCGAGGGCGCGCCGGCGTGTGCGCGGCGCAGAGTCAGAGGTCAGTATTAAATTAATAACAATGTTATCTTACGGCTTTGTCACGGTGGAAATAAAAAATTCACACCCTGATGATCAATCAATAATGATTATATTTGACGACCGTCTGGTGTAGTGGTTCGCGCTCCGGACTACAAAGCCAGCGGTTGCGGGTACGAATCCCGCAGGGGGCAAATGTTTGTGTGATGAGCTCGAGCATTTGTACCTAAGTCATGGATGTTTAAAAACGTATTTATGTATGTTTATCCGTTATCTAGTCGCCATAGTACAAGCTTTGCTTAGTTTGGAGTTAGATAATTGGTGTGATTGTGAAAACAATTTATTATTATTTATTATTGTAATTACAGTGATATAAATTAATATTGAGACACGATTATTATCAGTCAGACTCATTCATTCAAAGTTTTCAACTTGTGACATCGCTACTACTTTACTACGACTAGTTTACTAGCTATTGCCCCCGGCCCTGCTTACAACTTACTTGCTTTGCTTACTTGCAACTTGTTATGGACCCAGTTACCCTCCTTCTGGGTCAATCGGGTTAAAAAATGGTTTTGATATGATTTTTGCTTGTGCTTTAATCCATGTCATCTACGCGGGTGACATACCAGTTGCATTGCAGTTCTTAATGCATTTTTTTTTACATTTAACATTTAAATGAATAAATATTGGACAACATTACATACATTGCTCTGATCCTATAATAAGTAACTTAAGCATCTGTGTTACGAAAATCAAAAACAACGACGGTACCACAACACCTAGACCCGAGACAATATAAAAAAGTTTTAATTTTTCTACATTGACATTAACATTAAAATAGAAAGTAGGACAGTTGTTTTTTTACTTAGTAAAACCATGTTATTATGCATACATTCTTGTCCTTCCTATCTTATAGTTATTATAAGATAGTATTAATAGATATTTACTCGTGGCTGATTTAAGACTGTAATTTTGCCTTTTGGGTACCTTTCTTGAACAGCAGTGATCTCAGTCAGATATTTTATTTATAGGATCTTTCGTATGAATAAAATATTTGACTTATTATTTATTTTCATTTTACTATTTATTTGTAATTTAATTATTCTGATGACGAATAATTGTTTATAGATTTTGATATCTAATATTATTTCAATCGTATTTGTATGCAATTCAAGGTGGTGCTCGATGACTTCAGAAGAACTTCCCGCCCGCCGCGAGTGCGAGCGCGCCCGCGGCCTGCAGATACGCAGGTAGCATGACTTTATTAACCTCTAAATCTTTACTAACCTTATGTCTTCTATCTTAGTGGCCTGCTCTGCTCTCCCAAAGTATCTAATGGATTCTAACGCACGGTTTCTATCATCATATTTTTAAATTTAAATCCTTGAGTACCTAATGTTCTAAGCAGATAGAAAATTATTCGAGAACTTATAAGCAAAGAAGAAACAAACTTCTTGTAGGGTCCAAATATTTAAATAAAAGTGGTGAGCCGTGAAAAGAACTCGCGTTTGATAAAATTCGATCCTGTGATAATTGCCCGATTCAAGAAGGTGTGCGGCAATCACTAATCGCGCAGTCTAGCGGTTTTTCACAGCAGTTGTATTTTTTCTATAACACTTCGTCAGGCCTATACATCTGTAGAATGGATACATCCAGAGTGATGTGTGACGGTGATTAGCGCTAAAATGATATAACGAGGGTTAGTAAACAATCAAACTCTTATATGGAGTGAAGATATCGACGTTCTAGTCGGCGAGTGACCACGATCGGGGTGAACGGTCTAACGATGATCACATTCATTCCCATTTTATTTTTTATAATATTATACAAAGCGAAAGTTATACATTAATTATTAATTATATACATAATATGATATGCCATTAAAAGTAAAAAACAATTGTGAAAAATAAAAACATATCCTCAGATCTCAAAAAGCAGTCTTCAAAAATATATGCGCCGTCAGCGGCCGCGCCGAGGAGCTGCTGCTGGCGGCTGTTTGTGCCCGCATGTGGGGTGCTGCGCGCGCCCTCACTTTTAAATATTCTCAAAGGTAATAAAACTAAAAATGACATAATATAATATAATACGAATAACCTAACTCTACAATTAGGTTAGGTTGCTACGAAAAACCTAACCTAAGTTAGGTTGCTACGAGTAACCTAACTCAATCATTAGGTTAGATTGCTACGAAAAACCTAACCTAAGTTAGGTTGCTACGAGTAACCTAACTCAATCATTAGGTTAGGTTGTTACGAAAAACCTAACCTAAGTTAGGTTGCTACGAAAGACCTAACTCTAAAATTAGGTTAGGTTGCTACGAAATACCTAACCTAACAATAGGTTGCTACGAATAACCTAACACAATCATTAGGTTAGATTGCTACGAAAAACCTAACCTGTTAGGTTGCTACGAAAGACCTAACTCTAAAATTAGGTTAGGTTGCTACGAAAAACCTAACCTAAGTTAGGTTGCTACGAGTAACCTAACTCGATCATTAGGTTAGATTGCTACGAAAAACCTAACCTAAGTTAGGTTGCTACGAGTAACCTAACTCAATCATTAGGTTAGGTTGTTACGAAAAACCTAACCTAAGTTAGGTTGCTACGAAAGACCTAACTCTAAAATTAGGTTAGGTTGCTACGAAATACCTAACCTAACAATAGGTTGCTACGAGTAACCTAACTCTACAATTAGGTTAGATTGCTACGAAAAACCTAACCTAAGTTAGGTTGCTACGAGTAACCTAACTCAATCATTAGGTTAGGTTGTTACGAAAAACCTAACCTAAGTTAGGTTGCTACGAAAGACCTAACTCTAAAATTAGGTTAGGTTAGGTTAGGTTAGGTTAGGTTAGGTTAGGTTAGGTTAGGTTAGGTTAGGTTAGGTTAGGTTAGGTTAGGTTAGGTTAGGTTGGGTTATGCAGCGGAGTCACCTCCTAGAGCGACGGGGTGTTATTGGTTACATCCGGTTACGATCGGATGTAAGAAATAGCATCCTGTCCTGGTGCATCCCGGGCAACGGCGGTTAGCAATTTCCTTCGGGGATTGGTAGCCGACGGCTAAACTCTGCCAGTGTCGCTCCTTGTGCTGCTATGACTAGCATAGCGGCGCAAGGATGTGTTCACGAAGTACACCGTAATCCGCAACGGGCTACCGGCGGGACGGGGGTCCAGTTTACCTGGACTGCGAGGCGGAACCCTCTTTAAAAACTACCACGCGCGGCTCAACCCGCCCATAGTCAGCCGCCGCTGACTGGCGGGTCGCCGGGCAACTCGTTACCCCGTGGGGGCCGAGGGCTGTCGGGGGCACTTCGTCCGGGCCGAGAGGAAGGAAAACCTCAATAAAAAACCCAGGCTTACCGTAACCCGCCCTCACGGGCGGGCCGGGGGTTGCGGGGCTTTTGTCCGGACCGCGAGGAAGGAAAACCTCTCTAAAAAACCCCTGTACACCGTTACCCCAATCGGGGCCGGGAGCCTTTCGGGGCCGCGAGGATGGTAAACTCAATAAAACTTCCCCCTAGTTCTGGAGTCTCGCAAGGGGGCTCCAGGGCGTATGACTGGTAGGGTTACATACCGGTCGATTTCCTTGCACCATACCGTTCTGCCCTTTTCAGGGCGGGGCGGGGGCCCTGCTTGCCAGGGCTGCGGGGAGTAAACCCCAAAGGGAGTGTTTGGGGGCTGGGTCTGTTGCGGCGGAGTGTGGTGGTGATAATGGGATGTGCGCGGCTTCTTCGGTGTTGGCATGGTTTTAGAGGTTCTGCCCCTCCCTTGTCAACACTGTCGCGGTCGCTTAGCATCCCAGGACTCATCACCGCACTGTGCCCCTTCAGCCCTTGACCCCAAATGTTCCTAAAAATCCTTCAATTCCCGTCGTTGGGGCGCCCTACGGGGCCTCGCGCGGCGACGGGGTCTCTGACCTTGCGCGGAGCAAGGCGGAGTGGTTGGCGTAGTGGGATCAACCGGCTAGCGGCCACCCTGGGGGGAGCCCGACCCCTCGAGGCGTATTTAGGGTTACCTGGGTATCGCGGGATCTCTGCCCAGGCGGACCTTCTTTTCTCCCGCACTCGTGGGAACTATATGGCTTCTAAAAACTATGGGGATTTTGGGGGGGATGAGGAAGACGTCGTCGACCTCTGCTCGGATATGACACAACCTGGACGTGACAATGCGCATTCGCGCACAACTGGAAATGACGGCTCGCATTTGCGAGCAAATACTCGGAGAGACAGAAGCGCGTCTCGGCGCGGTAACTCGGGACAAGAGGAGGACAGGACGTTTGCTCTTGCCAAGGTTGCGAAGTTCCCTCGCGGCAGAGGCGCCATCAGGCAGGCTGCTGCGACAATTCGCAAACTTCGTGCTGCTTCGGCTCAGCTTGCCGCTGCGCAGGCTGCAGCTCAAGCCGACCCAGAACCCGGTCCGTCCAGACCGATGACGGGTCAGAACTCGGACGCCGACAGTGAGCCAGAAGTGGAGCTGGCTGCTGATCTGGCGAATAAGGTCCAGCGTAGCGTCGCGGTTCTACATGACCTCGCTGAAGCGCCTTCGCTGCGGGATACTCCCTCAGCTGAAACCATAGTGGGCGTCGCCGAAATAATTGGCATGACCGTCGAGGAGCTGCGGACTCGGACCACTGGTTCCGAGACTGAAAGTTTGGAGAGGGAGCTGCACAAGCTCCGAGGTCGCATAGTGACTCTCGAGGGCTACTGCGGTAACCACCGCAAAGCCTATTCGTCACTGGAGGAGGAGAACAAGAAACTCCAGTCAGAAATGACGGCGCTGAAGGAGGAGAATCTCCACCTCCGTGACGAACTGCATAGCCTGCGGAAGGATGTTGGCCGCCTCCAAAGCGGGACCAGACGACCCGGCCACGCCATCGGCACCCAGACCGACAGCGTACCGGCCCCGAGACGTGGCAGTGTTGCCACCCGGCCGCTGGCGCCTTCACCGGCTCCAGCGTCCACTTCTGATGAGACGGACGCGAAGCTTGAACGCTTCACCCGTCAAATCATTTCACAGGTGGGCGACATAATGAACGCCCGGCTGGCTGCTCTTCAAGAGCGTCTCCCTCCAGCCCCGGTGGTTCGCCCACCTCTTCGAGCGAGTTCCCACGGCGTGACTACTGCACCGGCTCTGCCTGGACCTAGTCGCGCCGCGGATAAAACGCCAAAGGGTAAGGGTGTTGGGAAGGGCTCTAGCAATAGAGCTGTCCCAGCGCCCGGCCCCAGTACCGGACTTGACCCACCACCTCTAACAGAGCCCTGGACGGAGGTGGTTAAACGCGGACGAAAACGCAAGATGGGAAAGGCGAAAGCCCCACCCGCACCGTCCGCCCCAGGAAAAACGGCTGCTTCTGCAGCCAAACCAACCCAGCGAGGGCCAACCAAGACCGCCAAAGAGGACGCCAATGCCAAGGCGAAGAAAAAGCGCGCCCCCAGGATCCGCCCGCCGAAATCGGCGGCTGTGGTCCTGGAGCTTACTCCAGAAGCCAAAGCCTCTGGGCATATGCTTTCGGCCCTGCTCCGAGAGGCCAAGGAGACCATCGGCCCAGGTTTTATGTCGCAGTCCGGTCTGGTGGACCGACTGAAACTGAGGCCGTCGAGGATGACGGGGAACCGAATCTTTGAGGTGAGGGCACTCAAAGATAGCCCGCCCGGGGAGGCCTGTGAAAAGGCGGACACCCTCGCGGCGGCGCTCATTTCGGCTTTCCCGTCGGGCGCAGTAAAAGTTACACGCCCTGTGAAATGCGCCGAACTCCGGCTCATGGGACTGGGGGACGACACGACCGCGGAGGAAATCGCGCAGGCCGTCGTAGAGCAGGGTGGCTGTGAGTCAGCCCACGTAAGAGTTGGAAGGCCAGGTGAAACCAGGCTAGGTGGCTCCGTCGTCGTACGGTGCCCCGTAGTGGCAGCCAGGAACCTGGCCAAACTAAAGAGGATGCGTGTTGGCTGGCTCTCAGTCAGAGTCCAACTCCTGCCGCCGAGGACCTTGCGCTGCTCGAGGTGCCTAGGCGCGAGTCATGGCCGGGCCATTTGTAAAGCCGCGGAGGATCGCAGCAACGTCTGCATCCGCTGCGGCGAGCTCGGCCACAAGGGCGCAACTTGTGTGGCCCCCTATCGCTGCTGCCTCTGTGCGGCGGCGGGCCGGAAGGCAGACCACCGTCTGGGATCGACGAAGGAATGCCCCCGGCCGAAGATTGCCAGTGAGAGGCCCCAGAGAGCCCCAAGAGCGCAGCAGCGCCGAGGAACTGGGGAGCGAACAGAGGCGCCGATGGTGATCGGTGAGGCGGCATATGGCCGCGACCTCTCAGCAGGCCCTGGTACACGTCGAGACGAGTCTCCCGGATACTAGGGCCGTGTTGACCGGCCGTGAAAATGGCAAGCGCTGCCATTGGGGCGCATCGGGTGGTGACCCCTATGCGTTCCCAATGGACACACTCAGCGCGAGTGGCTACCCAGGAGGTTTTCTGTAGTAAAATACAGTTCCTCCTTAAAAAAAAAAAAGGGTTATGCAGCGGAGTCACCTCCTAGAGCGACGGGGTGTTATTGGTTACATCCGGTTACGATCGGATGTAAGAAATAGCATCCTGTCCTGGTGCATCCCGGGCAACGGCGGTTAGCAATTTCCTTCGGGGATTGGTAGCCGACGGCTAAACTCTGCCAGTGTCGCTCCTTGTGCTGCTATGACTAGCATAGCGGCGCAAGGATGTGGCACGAAGCACACCGTAATCCGCTCGAGCTATCGACGGGACGGGGGTCCAGTTTACCTGGGCCGCGAGGCGGAACCCTCTTTAAAAACTACCACGCGCGGCTCAACCCGCCCATAGTCAGCCGCCGCTGACTGGCGGGTCGCCGGGCAACTCGTTACCCCGTGGGGGCCGAGGGCTGTCGGGGGCACTTCGTCCGGGCCGAGAGGAAGGAAAACCTCAATAAAAAACCCAGGCTTACCGTAACCCGCCTTCACGGGCGGGCCGGGGGTTGCGGGGCTTTTGTCCGGACCGCGAGGAAGGAAAACCTCTCTAAAAAACCCCTGTACACCGTTACCCCAATCGGGGCCGGGGGCCTTTCGGGGCCGCGAGGATGGTAAACTCAATAAAACTTCCCCCTAGCTCTGGAGTCTGCAAGGAGGCTCCAGGGCGTATGACTGGTAGGGTTACATACCGGTCGATTTCCTTGCACCATACCGTTCTGCCCTTTTCAGGGCGGGGCGGGGGCCCTGCTTGCCAGGGCTGCGGGGAGTAAACCCCATAGGGAGTGTTTGGGGGCTGGGTCTGTTGCGGCGGAGTGTGGTGGTGATAATGGGATGTGCGCGGCTTCTTCGGTGTTGACATGGTTTTAGAGGTTCTGCCCCTCCCTTGTCAACACTGTCGCGGTCGCTTAGCATCCCAGGACCCATCACCGCACTGTGCCCCTTCAGCCCTTGACCCCAAATGTTCTCAAAAATCCTTCAATTCCCGTCGTTGGGGCGCCCTACGGGGCCTCGCGCGGCGACGGGGTCTCTGACCTGGCGCGGAGCAAGGCGGAGTGGTTGGCGTAGTGGGATCAACCGGCTAGCGGCCACCCTGGGGGGAGCCCGACCCCTCGAGGCGTATTTAGGGTTACCTGGGTATCGCGGGATCTCTGCCCAGGTGGACCTTCTTTTCTCCCGCACTCGTGGGTCTTACATGGAATCATCAAAATATCTTGGGGACAATGGGGGGGATGATGAGGTCGTAGACCTCTGCAAGATTGCGGACGAAGTTGAGGCTTCTTTGAGTCTCAGCTCTTTACCGAGAATACATATCTCGCGTCAGCGAGATACCACCGGACTTGACACAAACGCGCCTCGGCGCGTATCGGGAAACGACACAGGAAGCGACGTGTCTGGCCTCCCCAAAATCGCCAAACTGGCGTCGGGTCGAGGCCGCATCAGGCAAGTCGCATCCGAAGTACGAAGAAAGCTGGCCTCTGCGCGAGCTTCTTCGGACCCAGAACCTGGCCCTTCCAGGCCTATTATGGGCGAGAAGTGGGATGGTGACGACACCTCACAGGCGGACTATGCCCAACAAGAGTTGGCGGCCGATTTGGCAAACCGAGTGCAAGTTGCCGTCGGTAAGCTCTACGACCTAGCCAATACTAGGTTTATGAGCACGGAGATCGCCGAAGCCCTGCAAGGGGCAGCGGAAATCATCGGCGTCAGTGTGGAGGAGCTGCGCTCTTGCACCGGAAATGCGGAGGTGGAGAGCCTTGAAAAGGAGCTTCACAAAATGAGGGGCCGCCTCGTCACACTCGAGGGCTGGAACAAGGGCCATGCCAAGTCCTACACCAAGCTGGAGACTGAAAATAAACAGCTCCAGGACAGGATAAAGAGCCTGGAAGCGGTAAACCTCCGACTTGGAGACGAACTTCATGTTCTCCGCCGTGACATGAAGGGTCTGCAGAGTGGAGTCCGATGCCCTGGACGCGCTGCAGCGACGCAGACAGGAGGTCTGCCAAAACCACGGCCTGCCCCTTGCGTGGCCACACAGACCGACGACCTGCCAAAGCCCAAGCCGACAAAGGTCCCGCCTGAACTCATAGGCGAGGACCCAAAATTCGACCTTTTCGCGCGAGCTGTCTTGCAAGAGGTGAGCGGCATGATGGATGAGAAGCTGGAGACCTTTAGGGTCTCACTGTCTCAAGACCGTCGCGCCCGCCTGCCTCTGCACGCGGATAATGCTGCCACTGCCACTACTCCGGCTCTGCCCGGTCCCAGTGGTGCTCCAGCAAAGGTATGGAAGGGGAAGGGTGTTGGGAAAGGCTCTAGTAATAGGGCTGACCCTGCACCCCACCCCGTCCCCCAGACTGACTTCCCTCCGCCGGAGCCCTGGACGGAGGTTGTTAAGCGGAAGCGCGGCAAAGCGAAGGGGAAAACACCCCAGACCCCGGCCGCCCTTCCAGCTAGAGGGAAGGCTGCCACTGCGGCGAAACAAAGCCAGCGAAAACCAGCTGCGGCTGGGCAGGATGCCCCAGCAGCTAAGGTGAAGCCAAAGCGGCCTCCGCGGCTCCGCCTGCCGAAATCGGCGGCGGTAGTCATTGATTTGACTTCTGAGGGGAAGGCCTCTGGCCTGAACCTCAGTACACTGATGCGCGAAGCCCGGCAGGACATTGGTCCTAGCTGGATTGAGGAGACAGGGTTAGTCGACCGCTTGAAGTTGAGGCCTTCCCGTATGACTGGCAGTCGCGTCTTTGAGATCAGGGCCCTCAAGGACAGCGCGCCCGGGGAGGCCGGTGTGAAGGCGGACGCCTTGGCTGAAGTCCTCATCTCAGTCCTGCCGCCTGGGGCAGTAAAAGTGTCAAGGCCCATCAAGTCAGCCGATATCCGGCTCATGGGCCTAGAACCGGAGACGACTGCCGCAGAAATTGCGGCTGCAGTTGCCGACCAAGGGGAATGCGACCCCAAAAACATCAGGGTAGGTCGCATGGGTGAAAATGGGCAAGGCGGTTCCGTTGTTGTCCGTTGCCCTGTCAGTTCCGCCAAAACCTTGGCTAAGCGCAAGCGATTGCGCGTGGGGTGGCTCTCCGTGAGAGTCCAGCTGTTGCCGCCGAGAGCGCTAAGGTGCTCGCGGTGTCTCGGCGAAAGTCATGGCCGGGCTGTTTGTAAAGCCGCGGAGGATCGCAGTGATCTGTGCATCCGATGCGGCGCGCCCGGCCATAAGGCCGCCGGTTGCGTGGCACCTTTTCGCTGCTGTCTCTGCGCAGCGGCGGGCCGAGCGGCGGATCATCGTCTTGGGACGAAGTCCTGTCCTCGGCCGAGAATCGCGAGGGATAAGCCCCTACCAGCTCCGGCGCGGTCGCGCCGTGGAACGGGGGAAAGCCGCAGGGAGGAGCCGATGGAGACCGTCGGCGCGGGGGCAGTCGGCCCAACCCTCCCCGGCCCTAGTGGTTGAGCTTGCTCCCGCATACTAGGGCCCAGTGGCAGGCCGTTCACGGCAAGCGCAGCTATTGGGGCCTTTGGGTTCCAATCGGTACCATCTGCGCAAGAGGCAACCCAGGAGGTTTTCTGCAGCCGCAGTTCCTCCTTAAAAAAAAAAAAAAAAAAAGGGTTATGCAGCGGAGTCACCTCCTAGAGCGACGGGGTGTTATTGGTTACATCCGGTTACGATCGGATGTAAGAAATAGCATCCTGTCCTGGTGCATCCCGGGCAACGGCGGTTAGCAATTTCCTTCGGGGATTGGTAGCCGACGGCTAAACTCTGCCAGTGTCGCTCCTTGTGCTGCTATGACTAGCATAGCGGCGCAAGGATGTGTTCACGAAGCACACCGTAATCCGCAACGGGCTACCGGCGGGACGGGGGTCCAGTTTACCTGGACCGCGAGGCGGAACCCTCTTTAAAAACTACCACGCGCGGCTCAGCCCGCCCATAGTCAGCCGTCGCTGACTGGCGGGTCGCCGGGCAACTCGTTACCCCGTGGGGGCCGAGGGCTGTCGGGGGCACTTCGTCCGGGCCGAGAGGAAGGAAAACCTCAATAAAAAACCCAGGCTTACCGTAACCCGCCTTCACGGGCGGGCCGGGGGTTGCGGGGCTTTTGTCCGGACCGCGAGGAAGGAAAACCTCTCTAAAAAACCCCTGTACACCGTTACCCCAATCGGGGCCGGGGGCCTTTCGGGGCCGCGAGGATGGTAAACTCAATAAAACTTCCCCCTAGTTCTGGAGTCTGCAAGGAGGCTCCAGGGCGTATGACTGGTAGGGTTACATACCGGTCGATTTCCTTGCACCATACCGTTCTGCCCTTTTCAGGGCGGGGCGGGGGCCCTGCTTGCCAGGGCTGCGGGGAGTAAACCCCAAAGGGAGTGTTTGGGGGCTGGGTCTGTTGCGGCGGAGTGTGGTGGTGATAATGGGATGTGCGCGGCTTCTTCGGTGTTGACATGGTTTTAGAGGTTCTGCCCCTCCCTTGTCAACACTGTCGCGGTCGCTTAGCATCCCAGGACTCATCACCGCACTGTGCCCCTTCAGCCCTTGACCCCAAATGTTCCTAAAAATCCTTCAATTCCCGTCGTTGGGGCGCCCCACGGGGCCTCGCGCGGCGACGGGGTCTCTGACCTTGCGCGGAGCAAGGCGGAGTGGTTGGCGTAGTGGGATCAACTGGCTAGCGGCCACCCTGGGGGGAGCCCGACCCCTCGAGGCGTATTTAGGGTTACCTGGGTATCGCGGGATCTCTGCCCAGGTGGACCTTCTTTTCTCCCGCACTCGTGGGTCTTTCATGGAATCATCTAAATATCTTGGGGACAATGGGGGGGATGATGAGGTCGTAGACCTCTGCAGGATTGCGGACGAAGTTGAGGCTTCTTTGAGTCTCAGCTCTTTACCGAGAGTACAAATCTCGCGTCAGCGAGACACAACCGGACACGACACAAACGCGCCTCGGCGCGTATCGGGAAACGACACAGGAAGCGACGTGTCTGGCCTCCCCAAAATCGCCAAACTGGCGTCGGGTCGAGGCCGCATCAGGCAAGTCGCATCCGAAATTAGAAGAAAGCTGGCTTCTGCGCGAGCTTCTCCAGACCCAGAATCTGGCCCTTCCAGGCCTATTATGGGCGAGAAGTGGGATACCGACGACAGTTCACAGACGGACACGGCCCAACAACAGTTGGCGGCTGATTTAGCAAACCGAGTCCAAATTGCCGTCGGGAAGCTCTACGACTTAGCCAACGCTAAGTGTATGAGCACAGAGATCGCCGAAGTTCTGCAAGGGGCAGCGGAGATAATCGGCGTCAGTGTGGAGGAACTGCGCTGCTGTACTGGAAATGCGGAGGTGGAGAGCCTTGAGAAGGAGCTCCACAAGATGAGGGGCCGCCTCGTTACACTCGAGGGCTGGAACAAGGGCCACGCCAAGTCCTACGCCAAGCTGGAGACTGAAAACAAACAGCTCCAGAACAGGATTAAGAGCCTGGAAGCAGTAAACCTCCAGCTTGGAGACGAGCTTCATATCCTTCGCCGAGATATGAAGGGATTGCAGAGCGGAGTCCGACAACCTGGACGCGCTGCAGCAACGCAGACAGGCGGTCCGCCAAAACCACGGCCTGCCCCTTGCGTGGCCACACAGACCGACGACCTGCTTAAGCCTAAGCCGACAAAGGTCCCGCCTGAGCTCATAGGCGAGGACCCGAAATTTGATCTTTTCGCGCGTGCTGTCTTGCAAGAGGTGAGCGGCATGATGGATGAGAAGCTGGAGACCTTTAGGGTCTCGCTATCTCAAGACCGTCGCGCCCGTCCGCCTCTGCACGCGGATAATGCCACCACTGCCACGATTCCGGCTCTGCCCGGTCCCAGTGGCGTTCCGGCAAAGGTATGGAAGGGGAAGGGTGTTGGGAAAGGCTCTAGCAATAGGGCTGACCCTGCACCCCGCCCCGTCCCCCGGACTGACTTCCCTCCGCCGGAGCCCTGGACGGAGGTCGTTAAGCGGAAGCGCGGCAAAGGGAAGGGGAAAGCACCCCAGGCCCCGGCCGCCCCGCCAACAAGAGGCAAAGCCGCCACTGCGGCGAAACAAGGCCAGCGAAAAGCTGCGGCTGGACAAGATGCTCCGGCTGCCAAGGCAAAGCCAAAGCGACCTCCGCGGCTCCGCCTGCCGAAATCGGCGGCGGTGGTCGTTGATTTGACCCCTGAGGCGAAAGCCTCTGGCTTGAACCTCAGCACATTGATGCGGGAAGCCCGGCAGGACATTGGTCCTAGCTGGATGGAAGAGACAGGGTTGGTCGACCGCTTGAAGTTGAGGCCTTCTCGTATGACTGGCAGCCGCGTCTTTGAGGTCAGGGCCCTCAAAGATAGCGCGCCTGGAGAGGCCGGTGTGAAAGCGGACGCCTTAGCTGACGTCCTTATCTCGGTCCTGCCGCCTGGGGCAGTAAAAGTGACAAGGCCCATCAAGTCAGCCGATATCCGGCTCATGGGCCTAGAACCGGAGACGACTGCCGCAGAAATTGCGGCTGCAGTTGCCGACCAAGGGGAATGCGACCCCAAAAACATCAGGGTTGGTCGCATGGGTGAAAATGGGCAAGGCGGTTCAGTCGTTGTCCGCTGCCCCGTCAGTTCCGCCAAAACCTTGGCCAAACGCAAGCGACTGCGCGTGGAATGGCTTTCTGTGAGAGTCCAGCTGTTGCCGCCGAGAGCGCTAAGGTGCTCGCGGTGTCTCGGCGAAAGTCATGGCCGGGCTGTTTGTAAAGCCGCAGAGGATCGCAGTGATCTGTGCATCCGATGCGGCGCGCCCGGTCATAAAGCCGCCGGTTGCGTGGCACCTTTTCGCTGCTGTCTCTGCGCAGCGGCGGGCCGAGCGGCGGATCATCGTCTTGGGACGAAGTCCTGCCCTCGGCCGAGAATAGCGAGGGATAAGCCCCTACCAGCTCCGGCGCGGTCGCGCCGTGGAACGGGGGAAAGCCGCAGGGAGGAGCCGATGGAGACCGTCGGCGCGGGGGCAGTTGGCCCAACCCTCCCCGGCCCTAGTGGTTGAGCTTGCTCCCAAATACTAGGGCCCAGTGGCAGGCCGTTTCACGGCAAGCGCAGCTATTGGGGCCTTTGGGCTCCAATCGGCACCATCTGCGCAAGAGGCGACCCAGGAGGTTTTCTGCAGCCACAGTTCCTCCTTAAAAAAAAAAAAAAAAAAAAGGGTTATGCAGCGGAGTCACCTCCTAGAGCGACGGGGTGTTATTGGTTACATCCGGTTACGATCGGATGTAAGAAATAGCATCCTGTCCTGGTGCATCCCGGGCAACGGCGGTTAGCAATTTCCTTCGGGGATTGGTAGCCGACGGCTAAACTCTGCCAGTGTCGCTCCTTGTGCTGCTATGACTAGCATAGCGGCGCAAGGATGTGGCACGAAGCACACCGTAATCCGCTCGAGCTATCGACGGGACGGGGGTCCAGTTTACCTGGGCCGCGAGGCGGAACCCTCTTTAAAAACTACCACGCGCGGCTCAACCCGCCCATAGTCAGCCGCCGCTGACTGGCGGGTCGCCGGGCAACTCGTTACCCCGTGGGGGCCGAGGGCTGTCGGGGGCACTTCGTCCGGGCCGAGAGGAAGGAAAACCTCAATAAAAAACCCAGGCTTACCGTAACCCGCCCTCACGGGCGGGCCGGGGGTTGCGGGGCTTTTGTCCGGACCGCGAGGAAGGAAAACCTCTCTAAAAAACCCCTGTACACCGTTACCCCAATCGGGGCCGGGGGCCTTTCGGGGCCGCGAGGATGGTAAACTCAATAAAACTTCCCCCTAGTTCTGGAGTCTGCAAGGAGGCTCCAGTGCGTATGACTGGTAGGGTTACATACCGGTCGATTTCCTTGCACCATACCGTTCTGCCCTTTTCAGGGCGGGGCGGGGGCCCTGCTTGCCAGGGCTGCGGGGAGTAAACCCCAAAAGGAGTGTTTGGGGGCTGGGTCTGTTGCGGCGGAGTGTGGTGGTGATAATGGGATGTGCGCGGCTTCTTCGGTGTTGACATGGTTTTAGAGGTTCTGCCCCTCCCTTGTCAACACTGTCGCGGTCGCTTAGCATCCCAGGACTCATCACCGCACTGTGCCCCTTCAGCCCTTGACCCCAAATGTTCCTAAAAATCCTTCAATTCCCGTCGTTGGGGCGCCCTACGGGGCCTCGCGCGGCGACGGGGTCTCTGACCTTGCGCGGAGCAAGGCGGAGTGGTTGGCGTAGTGGGATCAACCGGCTAGCGGCCACCCTGGGGGGAGCCCGACCTCTCAGGTGTAAGTAGGGTTATCTGGGTATTGCGGGATCTCTGCCCAGATGGACCGTCTTTTCTCCCGCACTCGTGGGTCTTATTATGGATACATTTTACAATCGGGGAAATTTTGGGGGGGACAAGGAGAAGGTAGGAGAGAGCAGCAGGGCTGCTCGCAGCAAAAATACGACGAGAGCTACGTCGAAAGAGGTCGAGACAGTGTCCGCGGGGACTTCCCGCACCGTGTCTCCCTCCTTCAGCACTGGCAGCGGTCTCGGTAGTCGAGACAGCTCCGTATCTCGGGCTGGCGCCAAGCGCCGGTTGCCCGATCGGGTTCCTGAACCCGAGCCTGAGCTGTCTGACAATGAGATCGTCAACCTGTGTTCGGCGGTAGACTCAGCTGAAGCCTCTTTTAGGGGCGACAGCAACACCAATCACGACAAATCCGCGCCACGGCGCGATGTAACAGGACGTGACAAGGGTGCGCGCTCGCGCGACCTATCGGGCGAAGAGGATGAGAAGACCTTTGGCCTTCGAAAAGTCGCCAAGCTGAGAAAGGGTAGGGGTGGTCTGCGGCAGGTTTCTTCTACTGCCGTGGCCCCGCCCTGTGATCAGCCGCGACGTCGATCTCGTTCCCGATCTAGGATTAGGAACCCCACTGTGGCCGAACCGGCCCAAGACACAGACTCTGTGGTAGAGCTGGCAAACCGTGTCGAGAAGGACGTTGCGACCATCTTCGACATAGCCGAGAGGTCCTCCTCGACACTGGAGCGCGGCCAAGTAGATGCCCTCCAAACTGCCGCTATGTCTATCGTAGAGGCTGTTCAGGCACTACGCAGTCAGACGAACGCCGACAAGACGGCCGATATGGAGAGGGAGCTCGCTAAACTCCGTTCGGAGATGGCCGAGATGCGTGGAGAGAACTCTCGCCTCCACTCTGAACTCGGAGCCATGCGTAAAGAGCTGCACACCTTACGCAAGGAGGTAAAGGCTGTTCGACAGGGCTCACAGTCTGGCGAGGAGGTTGCCACGCAGGCTATGGACATCCAGTCTGCAGCCCCTGACGCAACACTACCAGGCTTCGTGATGCCTGAGGGTGTGACCGACCCCAACCTAAAAAGGCTCTATCGTCTCGCTGCAGGTCGCATCAGCGAGATGATGGATGCCAAGTTGGAAGGCATCAAGGATCGGCTGAACCCGGTCAGGAGCGTCCGTCCGCCACTACGCGCGGACTCAAAAAAGAACGCGTCTTCTGCGACTACTGCCACTCCTGGCTCTAGCAAGGAGGCGCCCAACCCCGGGAAGGGAAAAGGCAGGGGAAAACGGTCCGTCATCAAGACTGCCCAAACGCCCCAACCTACTCCCTCGTCGAGTCCGGCCACCACCACGAGCACGTGGGCTGAAGTGGCCAAACGTGGGAACGGTCGGAAAGCCAAAGGCAAGGCCCAGGCTACCCCTACTCGAACCCAGTCCAGCCAGGTTGCACCCGCTGCGGCAGGGCTTACCCCGGAGAAACCCGCTGCCAGCAGGGCGAAGATGCCCGCTAAGCAGCCGGATAAAACGGCGAAACCTCCCAGAATCCGATTGCCCAAAACAGCGGCGATCGTGGTCGAGGTTTCGCCTGAAGGGGAAGCGGACTTTGCCCGCTATCTAAAGGAGGCTAAAGCTCTTGCCTGCCAGCAAGAGCCCAATATCGTGGGGAGACTTAGGTTTCGGCGCTCCCGTACAACTGGAAGCCGTGTCCTCGAGGTGGCGGCCCTTGAGGGGGGCAACATTGACGAGGCTGGCGAGAAGGCTGATGCCCTCGCCGCCGTGTTCGTCTCTGTTTTTCCGCCGAATACCTATAAGGTCTCTCGTCCAGCGAAGACTGCCGAACTTCGGCTAAGCGGTTTCGACGAGTCAGTGACTGCATCGGACTTGTCCGAGGCGGTCGCTAAATCAGGAGGATGCTCACCTGCCAGCGTCAGAGTGGGCAAAATAAGTCGAGGCGGCACTGGTGACTCCGTCATCGTCAGCTGCCCAGCCGCGGCCGCCAAGAGGCTTGCACAGCTGAAGCGCTTGTGTATGGAATGGGTCTCGGTGAGGGTCACCCCTCTGAGACCAAGACCTATGCGGTGCTTCAGGTGCCTAGGGGTGGGACATGGCCGGGCATTGTGTAAGGCGGTCGATGACCGCACAAACACATGCATCAGGTGTGGAAAACCCGGCCACAAGGCTGCTGATTGTGCAGCCGCGTTCAGATGCGCACTCTGCGCATCCGCCGGCCGACAGGCCAACCACCGGCTGGGGACAGGCAACTGCCCCCAACCGAAAACCAGGAAGGGGAAACCCTCGGCTGCCCCGGAGACGCTTTTGCGTGGGGGCTCCGAGGAAGGGGAGATGTCGGTGGATCCCACTGACCGACGGACCGTGGAGTCCTGTCCTCCCCGCCAGCCCGCGCGGTTGAGATCCGTCTCCCGCAGATAAGTAGGGTAGGCAGCAATTTTGGAGCGGTGCCGAATTCGGGACGTGCTGTAGGGCACAAGAGGCAACCCGGGGGGTTTTTACCGCAGAGCGGTTTCCCTCCTCAAAAAAAAAAAGGAATTCAGAAACCCAGAGAGCCGCTTACAGTGGGAGATCATGATGGCTGAGAGGGATCTGGCCGAAAGCCCGATCACTCCGTCACCTGTCTTAGACAAACCAGAGGACAAGACTGACTCTGATGATGTGCGAGAGCGCTCGCCGACGCCGGTGTTCGGTGGGACTGTTGGGGACTCCGACCTGATGCCCCCACCTGCACCGCCACCCGCTCCGTCTCGCACCCCGTCAGCCACCCGAAGAAGACGCGAAGCCCTAGATGAGATGCCGTCTGAGTTTGGTCCCCCCGATCTGTCCGGCGACCTTTATCTAAAGATAAGGGATTGCTGCGAATGGGTTAGGGACCTTGCTCAGACCTCGGGCAACCTAAAAGGAACCTATGTCCGCGACTTCAAAAAAGCCGCTAGTGACATAGAATCCGCCGCGTACGCGATGCGAAATCGAACCGTCTCCAGTCAGAACTGCACACTGGAGATGGAGCTCGCTCACGTACGAGACCAGCTCACGGCGACGAGAGTCCGGGAAGAACGCCTCCGCAAAGAGATGGCGCAAATGAGGGTGGAAAACCACTATCTGACCGCCGAAGTCAGCGCCCTCAAGGCTGAAATAAAGCTCGCCCGAGAACAGGGAGGCTTCTGCGCCCCAACTCGACCGACTACACAGGGACCTCCACCTCCCGTGGAGGACGGTAGAGCTGAGGACTTCACTCGCTCTATCCTCCTCCACGTGGGAGAAATGATCAGAGACAGCTTCGAGGCGTATGAGCGGAGACGCGCTCCTGACCAGAGCATGCGCCCTCCTCCGGATCAGAGCGCACACCTTCCAACCACGAGCAAGGTCAACGCCATGACGCCTCAACCTAGCAAGAAGGGCAAGGGAAAAGGCAAGGGGAAGACCTCCGTTCCGGCGGTTACCCCTTCGCCCGCTCCACCTGCTACTCCGATGGAGGTTACAACCACCCCGGCTGTTGCATGGACCGAGGTCGTTAAGCGGAAAAAGCGCGGCAGGGGGACAGGCTCAATTGCAGCTCCAGCCACTCCCAAGCCCGCTCAGCCTGCCAAAGTCGACCAGCCTTCAACCACACCGAAGGCCAAACCTCCCTCTTCCAGAAGGAAGAAGGCACGCAACGCGCCTCCTAAGAAGGACGCGCCCAAAAAGGGAAATCCCTCACGACTCCGCCCACCGCAAACTGCGGCGGTCGTCGTAGTCCTGCAGCCTGAGGGCATAGCGATGGGGTACGATTACGGTAAAGCCCTCAAAGAGGTGAAAGCCAGAACTGACTTTCAGGATATTGGCCTTGAAAATAGATTGCGGTTCCGGCGCTCTAGGGCTACAGGGAACCACATCTTTGAAGTAGGGACACTCGAAGGAGAAAGCCTGGAAGTGGCAGAAGCTAAAGCCGACCTTCTTGCCACCAGGTTCGTGGAAAACCTCCCCTCCGGGGCATTTAAAGTTTCGCGACCGACCAAGACAACCGAGGTCCGTCTAACGGGCCTCGATGAATCGATCACGCCCGAGGAAATCGCAGAGGCAGTGGCCAAAGCAGGAAACTGCACCCCTGTCTCCATCAAAGTGGGCCGCATTGGATACAGCGCGATGGGTGGCTCCGTCGTCGTTCGGGTCCCAGTGCTAACGGCAAAGAAGATTGCAGACAAGCGCATCCTTGTGGGGTGGGTCTCAGTAAGAGCTACTTTGCTCAAGCCGAGGCCCCTACGCTGCTTCAGATGCCTTGACGAGGGACATGGTCGCGGCGTCTGCAAGGCGGTGAAGGACATGTCCAACACCTGCCTTCGCTGTGGCGACGAAGGCCATAGAGCGGCTGGCTGCACCAACGAGCTCCGCTGCATGCTCTGCGCTGCCGCGGGAATTCAGCCAAACCACAGGGTTGGGACGAAGAACTGTCCGAGACCCCCACAAGTGGCAAAAAAGAAAGGCAAACCTCCGGAAGGCCCGTCTACTACAAAACGAGTGCCATCCAGAGAGGGGGAGACATCCACAATCGTGGAGAAACGAGCAAAGCGCTCGGCTAAGTCTCCTGCAGGACCTGCGGGGGTGAACGCGGGGGCGTCCACCTCCCGTAAATAGGGGTCCGAGTTGAGTGTGTGTGTGTTCCACACACCTTCTCCAGGAGAGGGGACAATTGCCCCAATATACGAGAAGCCGGTCGGCTGCGCCAGCCTGTCAGACGCGCGACTGAAATCTAATTAGAGATGCCCGCATTTGCCAGGCCTCGAAGGCGCGAGAGGAACACGGAGGGTGGGTTTAGTGGGTATGGCCCGTTAGGGCGAGTCCCACACAGTCCTGCAGTAGCTCCCCCGAGCTGCTGTAGGCAGTGCGTAAACGCATTCCCCCCGCCAAAAAAAAAAAAAAAAAAAAAGGTTAGGTTAGGTTAGGTTAGGTTAGGTTAGGTTAGGTTAGGTTAGGTTAGGTTAGGTTAGGTTAGGTTAGGTTAGGTTAGGTTAGGTTAGGTTAGGTTAGGTTAGGTTAGGTTAGGTTAGGTTAGGTTAGGTTAGGTTAGGTTAGGTTAGGTTAGGTTAGGTTAGGTTAGGTTAGGTTAGGTTAGGTTAGGTTAGGTTAGGTTAGGTTAGGTTAGGTTAGGTTAGGTTAGGTTAGGTTAGGTTAGGTTAGGTTAGGTTAGGTTAGGTTAGGTTAGGTTAGGTTAGGTTAGGTTAGGTTAGGTTAGGTTAGGTTAGGTTAGGTTAGGTTAGGTTAGGTTAGGTTAGGTTAGGTTAGGTTAGGTTAGGTTAGGTTAGGTTAGGTTAGGTTAGGTTAGGTTAGGTTAGGTTAGGTTAGGTTAGGTTAGGTTAGGTTAGGTTAGGTTAGGTTAGGTTAGGTTAGGTTAGGTTAGGTTAGGTTAGGTTAGGTTAGGTTAGGTTAGGTTAGGTTAGGTTAGGTTAGGTTAGGTTAGGTTAGGTTAGGTTAGGTTAGGTTAGGTTAGGTTAGGTTAGGTTAGGTTAGGTTAGGTTAGGTTAGGTTAGGTTAGGTTAGGTTAGGTTAGGTTAGGTTAGGTTAGGTTAGGTTAGGTTAGGTTAGGTTAGGTTAGGTTAGGTTAGGTTAGGTTAGGTTAGGTTAGGTTAGGTTAGGTTAGGTTAGGTTAGGTTAGGTTAGGTTAGGTTAGGTTAGGTTAGGTTAGGTTAGGTTAGGTTAGGTTAGGTTAGGTTAGGTTAGGTTAGGTTAGGTTAGGTTAGGTTAGGTTAGGTTAGGTTAGGTTAGGTTAGGTTTTTTTTTTTTTTTTTTTTTTTTTTTTTTTTGAAATAAATGTGCAACAAGATTTTTCAGATTTAATTGGCCCAATGTTAATGTTTTCCAGGGCAGTTAAGTGATTATACAGTATATATTTGGAGTGATCGCTATAGTTTACGTCCTGCACCAAATATATTGTGAATGTAAGTTTAAGAAAAGGAATATAAAGTTAAGAGTGTGATGAGCCTATTTGTTTTCGTAATAGCAACTTAGGTTTTCAACCGGGCGGTGCTATTGAAATACACCATCCCAATTTGCCTGAGGCAAAACAGAAGTATATTGAAATTTATTTATTTCAATAATAACGTATCGAGATAAAATAGTAAATACAATGAGTAAAATATATTAGTAAAAAGTAATAAGTCGGATAGAGACTGTTTGTTTCTTAAGAACTAAGTATTAAACTAAGCAACAGAGTAGTTGAGTAATTCTGGGTTGTTTTTTTTTTTTTTTTTTTTTTTTTTTTTTTTTTTTTTTTTTTTTTTTTTTTTTTTTTTTTTTTTTTTTTTTTTCCCATGTTGCTTTACATTTAAAGATTATTATTGGTCAAAATACAGTGTAGCAAGTGAGTATAATCAACTAAACTTAAAATTATATGATGGCAATGAGGCATGAGTAGCCGTAAGAGCAAAATTAGTTGCTCGGATTAACTTAAGTATTTGTACAATATCAAAAACAATAATTTCGGATTTTTTGTTAATAACTTTTTATACATAGCTTTTAATTTTATTCAGAGTATGGAAAAGACTAAGCCTATATATAGAGAATAAGTCTACCAAATTTTCAGAATTTTCTGAAAAATTTTAATTTTAATTATTAAATAACTTTTTCTCTGTGTTGTTTATTATGTGACAAAATGCGAAAAAGAGTAGAGCTAAATGGTAGGAACAATATTACAAAATTTTGAAATTTGAAAATTTAGTGAGATTTGTTTGTATGATAAATTTTTAATTTTCAGATTCGCAAGTTAGAAGTTTGAAACTGCCATGATTCACAGTTAAAATTACTTATCAGAGAGAAAGAAAGAATGTAGTCATTAACTTAGTCTAGTAAAGTAGTTAAATCTAAATTATAAGTTGCTTAGATATAATGTACTCTATATATAGAGTTGATATTCTGCAAAGCTATATACATTATTAAAACAATAATAAACAATTGGGATGTGAGTATTTCAATGTAACAAATACTTGTACAAAAGTAGTGCGTAGAGCGCAGACAGTTGTGACAAGTAATGTTAAATATAAAAACTATGTACAGTGGTAAATTAGAAAGTAAAGCTAAATTAGAACTAAGTAGATTATATACAATAGGCAATGTACAGTTATGTACAATTGTGGCTATACAGTTTGAGTAATTAATTAAACTAAGCTTAGAGATTACAGTATGAGTGGTTTATATTCAGAGGTTGTTGGCTACAAGCCTGATGTGGCGTTAAATTACAATAAAACGGTGTACCATCATTAGTGCGTAGGCTAGTATAATTAAATCAGTCGAAACTATAATGAAGTAATACTAGTAGAGCAATCAGTGTGTCGTAATTATGCTATTTTGCTTAAATATTAATTAAATCAGCAGTTGAGTAATTATAAGAATAGATCAATATGGTAACAAGACAGAGAGAAAAGGAGTATATCCATAGTAGTTCTAGGATGAGAGGGCTTATTCGTGTATAAAGAAGTCAAATTGGTAGCGAGATAAGAGCTTGAATTAATACCAAAGTCTAAGGAAAATTTAAAGTAAACTAGGTGCAAAATAGAGTAGAAGGAGATAAGCTATTGTCAAAGTAGTTGTATATTATTAAGTTGTACACTGATAATATTAAATTAGCAGTGTTAGAAATTTAAATTTGATAAGTATATAAAAGTTGAAATTGAAATCGAATTACGTAAATGTTAACCGAGACTGCGCCACCTAGTGCGGGGCAGCGGTACTGAGGTCGCGAGGTTCATGGTAGTTACAAAATTTAATTTTATCCGCGAGTGTGGCGGCATCTGTTAGGAAATGGCAAAACTGTGTGTGTGGAAGGCGGAATGATGAGTGTTGTGTAATGTGTGCGCTAGAGGC
This sequence comes from Anania hortulata, assembly GCA_963576865.1. Classification (NCBI taxonomy): domain Eukaryota; kingdom Metazoa; phylum Arthropoda; class Insecta; order Lepidoptera; family Crambidae; genus Anania; species Anania hortulata. The sequence continues at coordinate 97,566 of OY756408.1, read as the reverse complement.
GTTAAATCCGCGACGTAAGTTTTGTGGTGTGAAAAGATGGCGCTGCGAGCGTGAGTTTGAGCACGTCGTGTAATAATTAGTATGTAGTGTCTATTAATAGGTGAGTTGATCAAGTAAAAGTATATTAGTGGGTGATTAAAGATAAATGATGTGAGTATGTACAATATTTAACGGTGACAGCAAGGGAATATTGTGTTATTATGCGAATTTGTAATGTTTGTAGTCGACCTCTGGTGATAATTTATAAGACTAGTTGCGTAATAATATGTGTGATTGATGCGATAACATAGATACAATTAAAGTTAAAATTTAAAATGGATGGGGATAAGTTTTCGGTTGACTTATGCCCCATCGCAATATATGATTAGTTTATCAATAAGAGGCTGATGCAATTAATGTATCAAAATAATGGCTAGAATAACTTACGTAATTATTGTGAGTATACGGTCGACCTCTGGTGGGAGATAGAATGACTAGCGCCACGGGGTTCGTGGCAGCCCGAACAGGCGTGCTAAGACTCGGGAACAAGTTTGCCATGCTATACGAAGTGGCGCTATGTGCACCTAGATATTATGTCGCATCGAAACCGATTGCAGCGTGATATGTATGTGATTACTTAACCATGACAAGTAATTAATTAATAAAGTATGTTTTAGTGTCGGCTGATGATTATTTACAATGCAAATATCAAAATTATATCGTGTGAATGTAGGTTGTGTACGCGAGTGAGGCGGCATCTGTTAGAGAGTGGCAAAACTGTGTGTGTGGAAAGCGATGTGGTGGGTGTTGTGTTATGTGAGCGCTAGAGGCGGTAAATCCGCAATGTGCGTTTTGTGATGTGGAAAAAGGTGGCGCTGAAAGCATAAGTAAGTGCGCGTGGTGATTATTATGTGATAACAATAGAAACGTGAATTAATCGAAGAGGAGAATGTTAAGTAATTAAGAGATGATACTGTGAGTATGTTCGTACAATATTTGTTACATTGTATGTGTGAGGTGACAACTAAGTCGAAGTTATTAGTAGACGAGTGATTGTATGTAATATACAGAGTTTCCGCTAGGGGCGTTGGGTTCGCGTAAAGGTATGAAGTTAATGTTACTATTTGAATAATGTGCGATTGTGTAGTGGTTGTAGTGTGGTTTAATGAATTGATAGATATGATTGTTGATTGATATTATAAATCATTGGTAATTGATGTGTGTGTCTACCTATTAATGTGTGCAAAACTAGTGACATCTATGTGATAGTTGTTGAGATGTGGAGTGCAGTGTACTAAAGTGTAAAGTGTGTTGGGCGAGCGCTAGAGGCGGTAAATCCGCAGGGACGAGTTGTTATGATTAGTGTGGTCAGATGGCGCTACGGGCGTGAGATTTGATGTTTAATAATGTTGCAGATGACGTTAATTATGTGAATTAAAAATTGAGAGTTAAGATATAATACGATAGGAGGTTGCAAGTGTTTACGTGTTTTGTATAAGTAAAGGTGTCAATGTTCAAAGAAAGGATAGAGGCGGCATCTGTGTTGAAGCTATTAAATAGAGTAGTAGGTGTTGAGTGTCAATTGCCGCTGGGGGCGCTGAATTCGCGAGATGAAGGTGGAGTGTGAAGTTTAAAAGTGTGTAAATTATGTGGAAAGTGATGGCGTATTAATTATAAATCAATAAAATATAGGGTGATAGTGTATATTGTGTGACGGGCGTGATGTGTAATGTTTGTATGTGTATTGGTGTGTGCATATCTAGTGACATCTGTGTGAAGCGTCAGTGAAACTGAAGCTATTGGGTTGTGCTATGAGGTGTAAAAGCGTGCTTGTGACGTGCTAAGTGTGAACTACGTTGAGTAAAGTTTTGTACGGCGAGTGGTGTGTTGAAAGTGGTATAGGTGGCGTGTGAGGAGTCGTCGAGTAAATGAATGGGACAAATAGGTGTAAAATACGGAATGAGGGCTTAATGTTGTGTGGGATGTATTGAGTAAACTATGAAATAGATGTTGTGAATGTGTTTACAATATTATGATTGTGTGGAGGTGTAGATGGAGAGTATAATTAGCGATTTGTGTGAGTAGTTAATGCAAAGCGTAAGTCGTTGGGCTGTAAAAGCGTCGTAAAGGTGATGTTTGTGTGTATGAGGTTAGAGAGGTAGTTGTTTTGTAAAATGTGATAGTAATGTTAAAAGATAGATTATTGACTAATAGAGTAAGGTATGAGGTAGGTAATAGACAGAGATTCGAGCTTTTTCTAATTTTCAAGGGTGTTATTACGCTGACGTTCCGTGAATTTGAGATGTAAATTTAAGAGAGCAGGGGTGTTTAAAATAGGAGAATGGGGTGTCAAATGAAAGGTATTGACCTGAAGGCTTACTATTGTGAGTATCATAATCATAAGTCTTGTGAATCGTGAGTAATGAGGAAAAGTATGTTTACAACTAAAAGGCCCATTTGCCGGTGAATGAGAGACATATTGGCATAAGTATTATATAGAAGTGGTTACTTAGACATAGGTGAACAATAATGTGATGATTTTAGGTGATAAAATACGGTATTTCAGTAATAATGAGTGGGCGGGGCTTGGGGCGTGGCTTATTTGTATGAAGCAAATCGAGGTGATGAAAAGTGAGTAAAAGCGCATGGAAATTAGTGTGTGAGGTATGAAAACAGTGTGCAAAACATCCGTGAACATGTTAATGAATAGAGATTTAAAGAAAATGTACAAGAAGTTAGTTAAAACTCGATTTTTCTATGTCACGTGGTATAATGATAAGGACTGGCTAGTGTTGGGATGTAGTCGAGATGAGTGTCGACAAGTGGCACAAAAGTGTCAAGAGTGAGCGTTTGGTGGGGGCAGATAAAATATAAGAGTATAAATAAAATATTTAAATGTTTACTTATAAGTTATTATAAAGTTGTGTAGTGTATGTATGTGGACGTACCCAAGTAGATGAGAATGATTATGTGTTGGTGATGCAATGTTAATAATGTTATAACTAATAGATACAGTGAATTTGAGTGTGTTTATATGTAGTATGAGTATTGTAGGCGATTAATTAATTTAAATTATGTTTAGATATTTAAATAACAGTTGTAATGTGAATGTTTTAATTAAGTGAGTTTTCAATTATTTTATATATTAAGTGTGTATAATGATTGTTAGAATGTGTTAGAATGTGTATAGATGTGAAGTGAAAATTGTATGTTGTCATCCATTACTCCTATAGGGAGCGCCCCCTAAGTGGGGCGTCCGATATGGGTCAGCACTAGCACGAAAGTCGAGTAAGTCACCGCACTATTACCGCGAGAACAATGGATACGATGATAGTGAGGGGACAGAGTCGATAGTGCACAAAGTGTCAAGGGTGAGCGGATTTATGTATGTATGTAAATGATGAGATGTTATGAGTGTAAAAAGTGTCAAGGGTGAGTGTTATGTAGTGAAAGTGTATGTGTAATGATAAGTGTAATGTGTATGATGTGTAAAATAAAAGATGAATTTATTAATTAATTACCGTAGTCGGTCCGGGCGCGGGTGCGCTCGGTCATAATGATGTGCAGCGGGCAGTTTTGTGAGGTGGCTGAGTGGCTGGCGGGCTTACCAGCTTTGGCGCAGTTGTGGCATTTCACAACGTTCTTGTTATTTTTAGCTGGACAGTCTATAAATGAGTGTTCTGTGGATGCGCAGTGTGAGCAAGCTTCGGTTTCAGTGCGACATTTGGAACGTAGGTGTCCATACTGCAGGCAGCGGTGGCATTGAAGTAGAGGGCAATAGTCACTAGCGGATACACGTTGGTGGTCTATGTTTACGCGTCCTAGTTTAGTCATTACCTCCCATATGGGAGGTGTGACCATAAGTATAGCGTTGTAAAGGCCGGGGTTGCGACGGTTGTTTTTCGTGAATTTCACGGTGATGTCTGTATCAGCTTTAAAGGCCTTAGTGATTGTGGGGTTCTGGCCGAGTAGAATGTCGGCAAGCTCGTCTTTGTTGGTGTCGCGTGCGATACCCTTAAGGATCACCATAGGCTGTAACTTATTAAGTTTTTTCGCCGTAAGGGCAGAATTGGAGGCGAGGCGTTCCGCGGTTTCGTCCCGCTGCTCGAGTGTGTCGAATTCTACCCTTAGACGATTATTATGAATGGTCTGAATGCGGGCGGGTGCAAAGGTGGAGGTTTTGAAAGAGATGTTATCTTTCCAGATCTTATTTATTTCGTCTTTAGTGGCTGGGGGGTCCCCTGTCTTGGTCACAACGAGAATGTGTCCGCCTTGGGGCTTAGGTGGGGTGGGGCGTGCGGTAGCCTCAGCGTAGGTAAGTAAACCCGGGGCCGAAGAATGCGTGCTAGGTGTGCGCAACGCATTGCGAATTTCAGACCGGACGCAGTCCCTGACAGTCTCCCTGATGGTCTCAGGACTGGGGGCACTGGCCTTGGCCAGCTCCTCGCGAACCGCCTGCCGCACCTGGTCGATGCCAGGGGCCGCGTCCTTAGATGTTTTGTCTGTGAAGCAGGGCGGTGGTGTGCCCGTAACGTAACGCTTCAGACCGCCCACATTCTCGTTGATCTCGTCGCGGTACTCCTTTTTCATACCACGCCCGCATTGTGCCACACAGTACTTGATGCGGTCTAGCATGCTGAGGGCTCCCTTGAGGAGGGCTCCCTCGTAGTCGAAAGGCTGCTTGGCAGCCGGTTGTGGTTGTGTAGTGGCTGTGGAAATGGATGGAGTGGAGTGGTGTTCCTGGCTGAGGCTGGAATGCTTAGCTTTGGAGACCGGGCGGTATGTGGTCTTGCCAGTCTTGCCAGACCTACCAGATCTCGTGGTTCTACCGGATCTACCAGATTTAAGGGTGTTGTCAGAGGGGGTGGGTGACCCACCATACGGGGAGAGGTAGGCGGTAAGGTCCCCGTAGTCACCATCGTACTCTTTTGAAATCGACTTTTTTGTTTGTGAATGAATCTGGCTGAAATTTTCAGGGATGTTGTGGAAAGATATAAAACTAACTTTAGCGAAGAGAAATTAAGTAAATATGTGCTGAAACTAAAGTTATAACTGAAAATAGCATAAATTGGCAACACTGGATGGAC